>OU696490.1:14917500-15517500 GCA_916048165.1 Spilarctia lutea
TTTAGATAAAAGTGATAGAAACAGAGGCCCAATGATGCAGAAGCATCACTAGGCCGCCATGGTGTGGGTCACCATGCTGCATTGTCTGCATTTACAATGAGTATGGTGATTCCACTCTTAGATTCTGCTTATGCTTTCCATTAGGCAGAGTAGTGGCATTTTGGCAGGGACATTCCCAACCCATTTCTACCCAGTCGTTCTATCCCCAACCTGTTTCTATATTTTTAAGTATTTTACCAACACAATTAATTCCGAGGGTGTTGTCAGAGGTGACTAAGGGATCAAACTACGCACGACAACATCACTGCAAAAGAGTAGTCATACATACACTCGAAAAACATAACCCTCCTTCTTTTGCAGTCGGGTAAAAACATGTTAAAACTTTCCTTTTTACTTAAAATTGTTATTTAAAGTTAATTTAAGTACAAAATATATATATTTTATAGTTATTCAAGACGTTATTAGTCGTACTTATATGGCGTCAGTTATTAAAAGTATTTTAGATGAATAAGCATCTGTTATACAAAGGGAAACAATTGTATTTGTAAAACAATACTTAGTTACGTATTAAATAATGTTATTTTAGCGAAACATGAGCATGTGTTGCTAAACGAGGTTGACAGCCTCTGAAGCGAAGTACCGCTGTGTGGTGCGAAATATTTGGTTGAAAGTTCAATTGTATGTTCGAATTATTGTGAATACCACAATAAATGATATGATTTAATATTTACGACCTTTTCATCTCCCGCGACACAAGATGTATATTCCTGATGTCGGTGTTGTTTTATTATTTAGGTGGGGGAAATGAACATGCTCTAGTCAACTGCTAGGATATTGGCCTTTCTTTAGATAGAAGATTTAGCCCTACTGTGTCCATTAAACGACCTATCAGTTGTCTAGTACCCATAACATAAGCTCTGCTCAGCTTGGGACTAGATGGCGTTGTGTGTTAGATGTCCGAAATATTTATATATAATTATTATGACAACAAGCGCATGAAGTAATACAAGAAGACTTGCACGTTACAATGAAACCCACATTACTTTATGTATTAAAAGTGGACTGAATCAACTTAAAGTCAATACGTCATGTCAGCTGCGTAGCAACTCTCCAGCTCATCTATACTACTTGTGTGTTTGTATATTTGTTAAATTGTAAGGGGTAATCTTGGGATCTACTAGACCGATTTTAAAAATTCTTTCACCAATAAAAAGCCACATTATTGCTGAGTGTCATAGGTTATATAAAAAAGCGAAAAATAAAAAGGTTTTTACGTGGTAGTCGGTTTTGCAAAGTGAATCGGAGAAATTTAAACGGAAGGCCAAAGCAGCGGACGGCGCGCGATGGCTTCGAGTTTAATTCGGTTCGCGTTCGTGCTCGCTTCGGGAGAAGGAGGCGTGGCCTTTTACATCTGAGAGGTAGGTACGCCGCGAGGCTCAGTCGCGTGGTCGGCTCCTTACGCAGCAGACGTCTCCGAAATAGAATTTTTCGAAACGTAATTAGTACACTTTCGACATTGTTTAAATAAAAGGTTCTTATCAGAACTACTTTCTATCTTATTCTTGGCAGTTAGAAATTAAAACATAACACTCTGTACTAAATAAGAATTATTAACATTATGCCCAACGAAGTGGGCACGCGTCAGCTAGTATTTCATATAATTATGAGCAAAAATATAAAAAGCTAATACGAGTAGTATTACAGAAACTTTCCAATGAAGTAATACAAGACTGCTTACACGTTACAATCGAACTCTCATTATATTTATTGCATCAAAAGTGAACTACATCTACTTAAAGCCACTACGCTATGCCTTGCAAATCTCCAGCTGACATTTTATGAATGAGCAAAAATATTAAAAGCAAATAGTATTACAGCTTTACGTTACGACGTGTTTATACAAGGCAAATAATTTGCTACACTGTTTACTGAAAGTACGCTCAGTGTGGGGTTGAATATTTATTAATATTGACGAACCTCTGTAATGAGTTCCAATCATGTACGAGTATATATAATGATGTTGAAACTGCTATGTGGACTTGAATTGCTTTAATGTAATTTCACTTTAGCTTGAATTATGTTACAAATTAAACGATTACAGAGGTGATGATACTTTATTACGACTTGCATTGTTAATAATAATATAGGTATTATAACTAGTTATAAATATAGCCTTTGCAAGATAACACACACCTTGAATTTACCATTTCGGACAAATAGACTCTTTTTTCAGCCAAAACCTAATTACTAGCAGTTTGCCTCTTATTTATTTAACTTATAATACCTACATATTGATAATGTGTCTATATAGATATATGTATATGTACATGTGTCCGTTTTCGAATCTATACTAATAATAAAGCTGAATAGTTTGGTTGTTTAAACGCGCTAATCTCAGGACCCGCTGGTCCGATTTGAAAAATTCTTTCGGTGTTGGATAGCCCATTTATCGAGGAAGGCTATGTATCATTACGCTACTACTAATAAGAGCGGAGCACCAATGAAGAATGTTTCAAACACGGGGAAAAATTTTCACGCTACGGGCAATATAAGACGCAAACGAGGTTGCGTGGATCAGCTAGTACTAAATATAAGACGAGCTCTACTGCTAGCGATCTTATTTCAACTATCCCTTTTATTTATATTTTCATTGGTCCATTCTAAAACAATGAAATCCCTTTTCTCCCCTGGAAATTTCAGCTATTAGGGATGTGTGTGTTGTGATCTAAGTCCATAGCCATTATCTTAAAGAGCCTTTAAATTTCCACTACGAGACATAAGGCCTCTTCCACTGTAGTATACTGGTCATACAGGTTGATAATTTTCTGTTAAGTATCGTTCGTCCTCATATTCTTAAAAAATACCGTAATATTGTGTAAAAACGACAATTTAACAGCCAAATGTGAACTCGTGTGCCATAGCGTGGTAAGTCATCGATGCCATGCTACCGTTACAAAGGATTAGTGTCGGATTCCCTCGCCCCATGTACCGATATGTTTATCAAAGCGTATTGGTGCGTATATTTTTTGCTTTTGGTGCTATTTCGTGATATGTTGTTAGTGAGATATGACGCTAACAACTTGGGTATAAAAGATTTTTTTTCGTACGATGGTGAACGCGCAAATGAGGTGTGTATTTGTGAATTTTTTATATTGTCGTTGATTTTTAGTTCTGACTTGTAATCTACTAGTAAGCTGGATGGTAGGTTGCGCCGAGGGTTTACTATCCTTATAGTTATTTATATGTCTTTTCGTTACAGTATTTTTTAGATGAATATTACCGTGTTGATCATTTCTAACATAAAACAAGTTTTTTTTAAATACCAACTGCGTCATTATCTGACATTTATATATTTAATTTTGGTTTTATTTTTATTTTGGAGGAATTAATTTGATGTAGTGATACTGGGTATCACTCTCATGACTAAGACGAATCTATTGATACCATCGACATAAAAATACGACAAGCCGTTTAGGCTCAAGGGCGTGCCAATGAAACAGGTATATACATACATACATACACTCGAAAAACGTAACCCTTTTTCTTTTGCCTAAGTCTGTACCTAATTTTGCATGAATGTTGCACTTCTCATGATTTTTGTTAATTTTTTCTATTAGTAACTAAAGATATAATGTTATTGAACAGGAAAGCATTATGGAATACAATGAGCGAACTCTCAGATAAAGAAATTTCTTCAGGCTTATAATCCGATGATGATTAAGCATACTTATTTTCTAAGTACACATTAAAGTAGAAAATTGAACTAAACTTACAGAATTTTTTTTAGTAATGGAACTGCGAACGGTGTCTAAACGGATATACTAGATAATATAAAATATAGACCCGATTTTTTATGCTATTCAGTACAGAAAAAATAATAATCTGTCACATATTACAGTTGCGAATAAACATACCTATATATCTCTGAATATTATCATGGTATAAAAGTAGCAATGGCCGGAATGTAGTTTTAACCGAATGCGAACTTCGGCCGAACATTCGGTAAAAAATTAAAATTCGGCCTAAGTTCGGTTCTTTTCGAAGCGCTTTCTCGGGTACGACTCCTTAAAAATTTGTTAGAGAGACAGTGTGAGATCTTGTGAAACAAACTCTTTCCTAACTCCAGCCATTTAAAGAAATCATGATAAAGGTTAGCTTTGAGTGCTTTCCGAAAATTTGTTAGCATCAAAAGATACATTTATATAATAATTGAGATTTTTTTCACTATTTTGTTTTATCGAATGTTCAGCATTTGTACCGGATGTCGGCCGAATGCCGAAATACGGCTCGAGCCGCTGAAATTCGGTTGAACCGAATGTAAAACGAATTTCGGCCTATCCCTGTATACATTACAGTCAGGAGAAAAAAAAATCAACTCATCTAGACAGCTTGGTATAGTAGGCCATAATTGTTTTTTTCTAATGAGAGGTCTGTGTCATACAGTGGATTGTTAAAGACCGTTCATAATAAAAGACAGTTAAACATGGATCAAATAATATTACACATGTGAAAGTCGAAACCACAAGTGTCCTTAAGTAAACACGTTGTCGCTCATCCGTATAATATCAGATATCGAGGCGTACTCTCTAGGGAGGCGATTGTTATCTTAAATATTGATATTTATCTGACGACTAACGAAGCGATATTTGAGTCCTTCGAGTTGTTGATAATGTATTAGACGATATGACGTACGTAGGCGACCTGCCAATATACTGTTTGCTTACAGTTGAAACCTAAAATTACATATTATACATAAAAATACCAAGATGCTTTGTGTACGCTTCAAACACTTAAAAAGTTTTACGCCGACTGAGTTCAAAGCTTCAATGATTATTTTTCGTATATTAGTGGTGTACTGGTGAAACCGATGCGATGCCAGTAATACATTAACTTGTAATTTACCTGGCATTTGTAAGTAAAATAAACGATTTGTTTTACCTATATGCGGAAAAGGTAGTCTTTAAAAAACAAAAGCGACTCGGCCCGGTCTCGCACGGTGGTTTTTGAAATTCTCATACAGCGTCTACTATAGTATATATGTATTATACGGATACATACATAAACATACATATATAAACCTTCCTCTTGATTCCTCTTGAATCACTCTATCTATTGCTGAAGACTGCATTAAAAGCCGTTGAATATTTAAAAAGATCTAAGCTTACAGCCAACGGAAGTAACTCCATTTCATACTATACGTTACTAAAAGAATAAATTATCATAAACTAAATAGGTATATTTGAATTGATTGCTATAAATTACCTATACGTGACGTATCAAGCGATAAAATAAACGTTTTTTATAAATACCTAAAAGTTTCTCAATCGAAGTCCTTCAAGTGCTGTTTACGTAGTCTCCCACACTACAGACGGTAAAATAAAGTTATCCAGGAGTATATTTATAGGGTACAGACGGCGACGCGCAGTAATTTGCATTCTCCTCTCGTCGGCGACAATCTAAGACAAATGGGACCGACGCACGCGGGCCAACAAAGAACTAAAAAAACATCCCGACAGATTGATTCTCTGAATGAGAAAACGGCAAATATCTACAGCCATGCATTGTTTTACTAATGCTGTATACTCGCTAATATTATGTACAGTTCGTTAGTCAGAATAATCTTCTAGAATCGATATGGATGAAAAAATAATTAAACAAATATGTACACCACGCGTAGCCACTTACATTTTTGGGCAAAAAAGCTTTAGCTTGTGAAGATTATATTATTTAACTAGCGACCCGCCCCGGCTTCGCACGGGTGCAATGCTGATACTAAATTAAATACACTACAGAAAAACTATGAACGTTGTATATAAAAACATAGCGGCCCGCTCCGACTTTGCACGGGCATAAAATAGAAACCTCTAAAATTAGCAATGTTGCCTTAGTATATGATGCATGTATTATACATATAAACCTTCCTCTTGAATCACTCTATCTATTGGAAAAAACCGCATCAAAATCCGTTGCATAGTTTTAAAGATTTAAGCGCGCATAGGGATATAGGGACAGAAAAGGCGACTTTGTTTTATACTATGTAGTGATAATTTATTTCTGCCTTGTACAATAATTCCTTTCAAACACATTATTCCTAAAAAGATTGATTGTAATAGAGCGAAAATAACTATATATACGTATTTTTAACGCCAAATTTGTATTTGGCGTTAAAAATGCATGAAAAAATATGTATATGTTTAATTTTTAGTCTTAAAATTTTGTTTTCCACAACATAAAAAAATATTTAAACCCTATTTTCAATCATCAATTACTGAACATCACCTGAATTTACATGAATATCGGTCGAGCCGTTTCGAAGAACATAGTGAACTGTGACACGAGAATTTTATAACAGATTTTTAAGAGCTAGTTGTCTACCCAAACAGGATACTCACAAGACAAGAAAACGCAGTACACAAGGCGCTTTGTGCACAACAATAAGCCTTCAGCTTGCGACCAGCGTCGGCATATAATCCCGTTACAATAAATGAGAGAATTCAGTCTGAGTTTTCAGGAAACATATTTTGCAGTACTTTAGATAGACGACTGTATTTTTCATAGTTTTGGCAGTCTATGTATGTTTGTATGTCCGTAGAGCCTACTAGATTCATAAAAATAACCTAGGTGACAATAAGTGTATAAATTCTAATTTTAAAATAGTCGGGTTATATTTTTTTTTCTTTTAAATATGAAACGTTATTTTAAAGACGTGTTTATATAAGATAGCTTCATAAATAATATTGGATTTCTTCAAAGAACAACGATTTGGCGGCAAAAGATTTAGTTGAATGCTTTGTGTAGATTCGGTACGTGACATGAATTTTATGAAGTTTCAAATTTTTGCGAACATAACTCAAGCTGAATTAAGTTCTGACTGAATAAAAAATATGGAACTTATATTTTATAAATCTGGCGATTGAAATGATTTATTTCGGACTCATCGGTAAATCCACATTCTGCTATAATATATTTTTATTTTATTTATGAGCCTGCCAAAGTGACTACTTTGCCTGATGGAAAGCAACAAGAGTAGAGGTCACCATATCGCTGTGATGGTTGCTTATTGACATGCTTCTGCATCATAGAGCCTCCGGTCTTCAGACCATGTGTCTGTTAACAGTCACTCAATCTAAACACACACACACACACACACATCATTAGTGAACAAAGGCTTTCCCAAATTGCGACGACTGTGTCCGTTGTACCGAGAAATTTAAATAATTTTAACATCTTTGTTGTGGTTTCGACCCTTTTTATCTTGAAGGTCAGTAAAAGGCATGAATTAAATTACTATTCCATTAAAGGGAATTTGCGTTATGGTTTAGATGTGCGTAGTTACCTTGAAATTGTTGGTACTATTACCGTAATAGTATATGTGTGTCGTAAATTATCATAGCCCATAGCAATTGAAATACACTGTCTCAGTATAATTTCAATCCTTCACTTTGGTATATATTTGCGAATTAATGGTGCTAATTCTACTTTTGTATCACTAAACAAACATTTATCTCACTTAGATAAAAGGTTTGTGATACATCAAATTTTAGTCAATTTTGAACATTTTAGTGGTTTTAGTCTAGTTTATTTTTTATGGAATAAGAGCAAACGGACAGACGTATCGCCTGATAGTAAGATATTACAGAGGCGTCACAAGTGCGTTGCCGGCATTTAGAGGATGGTGGATCTTAACTCACTCGACGAAACACAGCGCAAGCGCTGTTTTACACCGGTCACAAAGTTATTTAAAATATAATAATAATTAATTAGTAAGTACAATGAATTTTCCAATTAGTAGTCTAAGTACAGGTTTTACTTCGTTTGGAATCAGATAACAGTGTATGAGATCATCGCACCAAAATCTGACAATATTGAAATTAATAAATAAAAAAAAACAGAAATAACATTATTATAAACCCCAGGCTTATTTATAACATACTATTAATACTATTCACAAAACAACTGACCTTTTTTGACAATAAACTAACTTCAAACGGATTCTTGACAATGAACTAGAGCCATATAAAAGTTAGTAACTGGTCATATATTCCTGAGTCCGAATACATATCGTCAACCTTCAAAGGTTTCAATGAACCGATATTCCGATAAAAACCCACTTGAAATTTAACACTGCTTTACCTGATATTTGCTAATATCGGAATTCATTCACCCTGGAATCAGCAGTTGTGAAATGAGTCTGCTTTCATTCCATAACATAACTTTAACATACAACTTAGTAAAGTTATTCTATGAAGGGGTATTTCTAGACATATTCGTTAGGAGCGTTGAACTGTTAGTATGCGTGCACAGCTCGTGGAAACAATGATTCTAATTTTATTCAGAACAAATTTGTTCAACTTTTTCTGAAGTTTATGCAAAATACATATAAAAGTTTTGTATTGTATTATATATTTAAATAATTTCTACAATATGTGGATAAGAGAAGAGAAAGTTTGTAATAAAGGTGGTAACTCACACTCGTAACAACAATATTTGTGGACACACAAGATGTCCCGTGTGCGGACCGAACTAACAGCACTCAGCGCAGTAGCAAGCAGTTGGAAGAGATTCCTTTCGGCAATAAGGCCACCCTTTGTATATTATACATTCGTCACTTTCTGTACTCTCATTTTAACCTGTAATACGGTTGTACACCGTATATATAAAGAGTTTTCTACATATCTATCGGTGATGATCCAGCGACGACTCAATGGACGGAGAATCGCGTCCATCCTTGCCGGATCGGTTGTGGCGGAAACGCCTCAACTCTGCGTCGGAGGACGACAGCTCCGGCCCGGTCGAGGTGAAGAGGCGAGGCCGCCCTCCAACAACGGGCGAATACGTCGGCCTGGCGAAAGCCAAGGCCGCCTTAAACAAGGCGAAGAAGCGGGAGCTCGAGCTCCGTGCCGAGAAGGAGCTGGCGGAGGAGGTCCGACAGCGGAAGGAGTCTTTCCTCATTCAGACTCCCAACCAACAACAGCGGTCGGACCCAACACCTTTAGAGCCCATCAACGCCGAGCAGCTGACGGGCTCCATCGAGGCGGCGGTGGTCCATCGCTACCAAGAGCTCCAAGCTCAAGGGCCAGTATGTGCGTTCCCATCTGCTTATGTTATAGTTCGTGCTTTGGCACCTATGACAAACAACTATGGAATAAGAACTATTTAATTATTCACTAGCTGACCCCAGAACCTCGTTAGCGTCTTCTATTGTCCGTAGTGTGAAAAATTTCCCCCATTTTTGAAACTTTCATTGATGCTCCGCTCCTATTAGTATTAGCGTGATAATATATAGCATTTAGTCTGCCTCGATAAATGGAATATTCAAAGCTGAAAGAGTTTTTCAAATCAGACCAGAGTTTCCTAAGATTAGCTCGTTCAAACAAACAAACAAAGTCTTCGGCTTTATAATATTAGTATAGATTTATGTAAACGTATGTAGTATTATTAATAATTATGTTAATCTAAAATGTGCAAATCAAATTGCCAAGCACGGATAGGTGTAATCTGTGAAAGAAAAAGAATTTCACAAATGGTAGAAAACCGTTGCTGGTAATTTTAGTAACATTAGGAGAGAATACGAAATGTAGTTCTCAAACAGACAGTTCTCCCTGAGCGAGATTCATTGTAAGTGACCTTAAAATGTTTCCAGAATTAAGTTAGTGAGAGTTAGGGAAAGTTACAACTATTTGGGAATGGCAACCGCCAGGAATTTAATCTGAAGTACATTGTAGGATTTAGAAATGAAGGAATTCTTTGCGAACCGACAACATGCGCCTGGAATTTGACGTTATTTTTAAAATGTATATATTATTTTGTCTTCTTTATAAGTAAACTTTAAAACTAATTTTTTTCTAGCTGACCCACGCAACCTCGTCTGCGTCTTCTATTGCCTGTAGCGTGAAAATTTTCCCACGTTTTTGAAACATTCTTTATTGGTGCTCCGCTCCTATTAGTATTAGCGTGATGATATATTTTTTAATTTAAAAAATATTTCAGTGTTGGATGACTATCGATTTATCGAGGAAGGCTATAGGCAGGCTATATATCATCACGCTAACACTGATAGGAGCGGAGCGCCAACGGAGAATGTTAAAAAAACGGGAGAAATTTTTTACATTACGGGCAATAGAAGACGCAAACGAGGTTGCGTGGGTCAGCTAGTTGACTATGAATAAATACACTACGTCTAAAGCTTGATCCCAGTTATCAGCTTACACCTTACTGGACTGGTTACTGATACTATATATTGTATCGCAGTAGACTGTAGCCTAAAGCGCAAGTAATAATCCATTTAGAGGGTCTGCTTAATAATGCCACGACTTTTAAAACAATTATAAGTCTTCCAGAACCATTTGTCAGTGAGTTCTTGCTGAACTAAATGTTTAATAGAATTAGAGCTCTCTTCCTTTTACAATAAAGACAATTTTGGCTCGTAAACTTTTATAGTACCACCAAATGTCGAGTGCTTGAACGATTTCTCGGGAAATTTAATTTACGTATTACAGTGCTTCTTACGTGAATTGATGGCTGGTCACGTAGGGATACACTACGATTAAATTTACTTTTAAGAAGGTTTAAATTACAGGAAGTAAGTAATCCATACTAATTTTATACATTCAAAAGTAACTTTGTCTGTCTGTCTGACTGGGTTCTTAGTGGGCTTAGTTTTATTACGGTATGATGATGATATGGCCACGGCGGCCAGTATCAAAAGAGACAAGCCGCAGCAGATATTATAGTGCACAAGTGTATGCGCAAACACAGGTGCACTCTCTGTTCCCTCTCTCTCATAATCCGATGAGACGGTTAACCGAAACGATCGGGGAGAGATACGGCGCAGGATCGACAGCTTTACGTGCTCAATTACGGTATATAGAACAAATGACAAAAACGTAACAAGATGGTAAGTGAATACATGAATCTCTTAAAATATTTATGTATGATTAGCTGTTTACATATTTAAAAGAAATATTTTTTACTTACCATTCCGTAAATATCGTGAATCCTAAATCGTGAAACATCAAATACAAAGCAAGCACACAAAAGCCTTTCGAACCATTTGTAACATGGTTAAATTAACCATTCACATTACACGACCATGAATACACCATCGATACTGATTCACTGATCCCGTGTCTAGTCATCGATAGATAGGTACGAACATCACATCATTTATTACACAACAACCTCTATTTTTAACGAATTACAGACCATAATAGTTTGGCAATAAATATCCGAAGTTATGTATCAGAAATAGTTGAAACATTGCGTGATTTTTCGCCTTTATGTCGAGGTTGATAGAGTTTACGGTCGCGTGAACAGAAGATGTTTGTTTTTTTGATAAATAATAGAAGAACATTAAGTAAGTCAATGCAAACAATAGTATTGTATTCTAAATAACCTCGTTATGCCTTAGGTTTGTTTTGTATACTTAAAAGTAGGTACTGTTGATGTCAAAAGCTCTTACCAGTTATGTTGGTGGATTATACGGACCTGAAACAGAAAACGATTGTTCAGATTGTTGTTGATTTTAGAACGGTAGTTTTATTAAAATACTATATAACTCTTGTTTGCTTATTAGTTCGATTAGCTAGTATTGTATAAATGATTCATCAGAATGATTCTCTCAAAGTGTTAAGTTCTATAAGTTAATATTATATAAATGATTTATTAGAATAATTCTCATAAAATGTGAAGTAGATGTCACACGACTCCAAAGGCGAGCCCTGGGGACGGACATTCGTATCTTCCTTTTCAAGAGTCTAACAAGTGTAGTAATCGGTAAATATTAACTATATAAAAATTGTGTACTAAAGCATATAATACAAGAATGATTAATCCTGACTTTACCCAGCACTATGATGTACTAGATATCGTGTTCATTTACGCTACACCTGCCCATTTCTATGAAATATAAACCACAGTATAATAGCACACAGTCATGAAAGTGCACGTTCTGAAAACTAAAATAGACTTGGATTTTGTACGTTTGTTGTTGTACGAGCGCTCACAACCTTTTTCTGGTTTAACTGCATCATGGTAAAGCATCTACACAATAGTATAAAATTATACAGCGTGATTTATTAAATAATGTGAGTTATTAAATAAAAAAAACAGACGTAAAATTTAAGTGTCTTCAATGAAAACAGAAATCATTTAGTTAAAAACATGCAAATCAATGAACAATGATTCATGAATTATCGTTCGAGTCTGGACTTTTGGGTTCAAATCACTTATGGGACAGCTCCAATGAACAGTTTGAACCCACAAGACTTTGAGCAGTAGGTAGGGGCGTGGCAAACGCTTAAACCAGGCCATACGTGCCAGTTATACAGCCAGGTATGATTTAATGGTTTTCAAAAGAAACTATCAATGTTCTTCTTTGTATTCGCAATAAAGACAACGACTCTGATATATCATAAACACAAAGATAAAATCAGATAACAATTGTGTTGTGGAGTGTACCCCAGGGCATCTGGCCACGTATTCTCATATCTATTCGAGATCATGATTCATCCTTGAGTAAGCCCACAGGATGTTACTCATTAACATACACCTTATTAATAGCCAAGTGCTAGACGCCACTGTGCGTATTATAAGACCGACTTGCTGAAAATATAATAATATTAAGCGCCGCAAACAATGATTCAGACTTGTTTACGAAATATTAATAACATTTATTACAAACTAGCTTAAGCCCGCGGACAATAACCGCGGGCAACGACGGTAAAGCTAGTATCTTTACAAATTGTAGCCTATGTGTTATTTGATGTATAAGCTATATTATTGTAAACGACCTATTGGTCGTTTACAATAATATAGCTAGCTATAGTATATATAGCAATATAGCTTACATATAGCAATATAGCTTACAATATATAATAATATAGCTTACAAACGTATAGCCAAATTTAGGCCTATATCTATTGATATAGGCCTAAATTTGGCTATACGTACGACACACTACTGCCACATACAGAAATGTCAAGCGATGCATATTGCCAAGTAAGTAGCCAAAACAATGAGGTGACGAAACTTTTGACTTACCCTCTCGATTACTACGGCAGATCGTATGATCTAAATAGATTATGACTATTTTTGGTCTTCGGCAGAGTAGATGTAGATCAGTGTAGTAGAGCCTCGGTGACTTTAGCACGAACCGGCAAGCTTGACCGAGGCGGAATCTTTCACGGTATACCAACCTAAAGTGACAGCATTTATGCTGTCGTGTGTCGTTGGATAGTGCGAGACTGAATGCTCAATGATACAAAAGCATCTCAATAGGCTGCCATGGTGTGGGTTTCTATGCTGCATTGTTGCATTGTCTACATTCGTAATGAGTATGGTGACCACTAACTACTTTTCGATTCTGCTCATGCTTGCATTACAAAGTAGTCACTTTGGGACGTTGAAAGATGTATCTACTCATGTCAATTCCTGAATTGATTATAATGCTAGTAACTTTAGACGAAAATCGTTTTCATTTTATTTTAGAAATACCAATAAGCTTCAGTAGACGTTTAATCGAAAACAAATACATTCAAAATGGTACGAATAGCTGGATTAACAATCATTAATCATTGGCGTCAAAAATAAAAAGGTTTTCTATTCGTGTGTAACGAACCAATAATATGAGTATCATTTATTTCGTTAACGTACGCTCAGAGAAGAGAGTTGAATATTTAATATTTATAGGGTTAGTGGCTGGAGCACGGGACTTGGTCTGACTTCGCTTAGAATAAGTAGTTGGAGCAATACTTCCGCAGATCACGTTAAGCCGTCGGTCCCGGTTGCCATGACCATCTATAGAAATCGTTATTGTGAAGACTGTGCCATCAAATATAGCGATAACTAGGTCAATCTTCGAGTTCGGTTGGCGCTCAAAGTCCGATGCCAATAGCTCCGACAAGAACTGATTTTCTGCCAAAACCAGTTTAAAAAATAGTAATAGTTTGAACTAAGCAATGAGGTAACCGGATACCATTTCCCTTTTCTCATAGATCCTTTAGGCGGGGGGAGGAGTACAATAAGTGTTGGTAGTAATTTACAATCAGGTGATTAGCATGCACCTTTCCTTCATAAAAATTAACATAAATTTAACTGCCTTGGTGGCGTAGTGGTAGCGTATGCGACTGCTAAGCATGAGGTCTCGGGTTCGATTCCCGGGTCGTATGTTTGTATAATCTGCAAATATTTGTTTCGGAGTTTGGGTGTTTTCTATGTATAATATGTATGTATTTACAAAAAAAAAGTATATAAGTATTTATATCAGTTGTCTAATACCCACAACACAAGCTCTGCTTATCTTGGGACTAGATGGCGGTTTTTTTTTCACACAACGTTATGTGTTAGATGTCCGGAATATTTATTATTTATAAACTATATGCAACAAATAATTGTGTTCCTCACGCGATTATTTGTCCTGGGTGGGAACTGAACCTATAATATGGCTTATGATTATGGCTTGGCAGTTAGAATCGCTAACTTCCTCAAAATATTACTAATTTAAAACTTCTATATTTTCTTTGAAAAGAGACAAACTTCTTAGCACTCCATGGATTCACCGTGCGGGTGCCGGGTCCATCGTGTGGCAGAGGGAGAAACTCAAAGCAGTTCCCAGGACTTACGACCTAGGTGTAGGTTTAAGGAGGCCCCCTTTAAGATACGCATCAACGGTCACCTTCACTGCTCGAGTTTCCCGCGCTACCTAGCCAAATTTGGTAGGAACCTGTTAGTGCAGCCTTGGATACTCGTTCTAAAATAGAACTTACTGCAGATCTCGACAGGCCAAGGTCTTTCAAAAGGTTATAGAGAGATTTAGCTGGTATACCTCTCGCTCCCACTTCTACCGCGTATAAATTAACCACATAGCCATTTGTATCAGTTTAATTAAAACGTAATTTTGTATATTAAGAATATTTCAGCTCCAATATACAAAATTAGTGAGAAAATAATTATGAAAAGAATTATGAAGACTATGTTCCTTAATAAAATATATTTACTTTCTAGTAAATAGGTTTAAGCATACCTATAAGTTCAATTTAATGTCTGGAAGTCGTAAACATCAAATTAATTATATCTAACGTTTCTGCTGGCGTATATAAATGGTAATATTCCTTTGATATTCTCTAATTAAATAACTGGGAAAGACACAACTAAAGAATTTTAGAAGATATTTTATGTATACTAATATTACGAAGCTGAAGAGATTGTTTGTTTGCTTGATTATTTGTTTGAACGCGCTAATCTCAGGAACCGCTGGTCCGATTTAAAATTTTTTTTCAGAATTGGATAGTCCATTTATCGAGAAAGGCTATAGGGTATATATCATCACGCTAAGACCAATAGAAGCGGAGCCCCAATGAAGAATGTTTAAAAAACGGAGGGAAATTATTACGCTACAGGCAATAATAGACGTAAAGGAGGTTGCGAGGGTCACCTAGTTAATTATATTTGTTTTAAAAATAATTTGTAGACAGTAAAGATTTCGTAGGGTGTTATATCTACTTTTAATATTAAACGTTACAGACAGATACTTATTATTTTATACCAAATATAAATTAAATTATAAAGCTTTCTAAAAATAACTTAAAAAATAAAAATAATATAATACAGTATTCCTTGAATTTTTTTACAATCAACTTATAACGTCATTACTCAAGTTATACAATACAAAAGCTTGTCACGAAACTTCAGTACCGGTAAATACTTAGTTTGAAAACTGAATACACCGATAGTCAAATCTAGTTCTCTTATTTACTTCCTTATCTATAAATACAAACTGTAAATCTCGCGACAACATTTGGTATTATATAAAATGTGTAATGACATTAAAATTTAATAATAAAAAATCAAGAAATACTGTAGAATAGAATAGAATAATCTTTATTCTACACTAGATAAAACAGTTTACATAAAAATAATGCATCAATTGGCTGACCATGTACAAATGGCGGCATTTTCGCTAAAAAGCAATTTCTTACAGGCAACCTTAGCATGGAAAAAATTACTGAAAGAGAAATGTATTTAATTATTTTTAGGGCATTCCAACACAAGCTTGTCTTTAAAATGCTTTTTAATTTAATTTACTTCTTAGTTATCGCTGGACAGGTTTTATCAGCTTGTTTATCTCATTCAACGAAGTACTTATCAAAACCAACCAAGAGCTCTAACTCGAGGCGGTTACGTCGTTTAAATACAGAAATCCTATGAATACCTTTCAACTGCATCGGCAAACCCTGGTTACCATTGAAGACTAAATACCCGACAAGATAAATCAAACGATTACTAATTCGATAGTGTCGCGTCATTCCATTACAGAGTTCCTATGAATACCTCGCGGCTCCATCATCAGATTCTGGATTCTATCAAAGCATAAAGTTTTCGTCAAGACGTCAAGATGAATCAAACGAGTCAATGCCTTTTGGGGCCTATGGAAATAAATTATTTGAGTTTGAGTTTAATAGGTAAATAAATAAATTTTTAATCTGTAAGTATTTTATTTATATTTATGTTTTGACAAAAACATATTTATGTTTCAGAAAATGATAGAGAAGATAATTCGGACGTCGATGAAGACGTTGATTCCGATAACAACTTAGCGGCTGATTCCGATACTGAATAATTTGAAGAAAAACCATATTTTTTATTATCATCATTAAATATATCGAAATTTTCTTAAAAATGATTGTTTTATTTGTTCACATCATTACAATGAAAGAAATCAATTATATAAATGTATCAATAATGTTTGAAGTATATATTTAACCAAAAAGTATACAAAACTGTTGATACTGGGATTGACAGTTTCAATTCTTGGATATAATATACACACCGTTTCAGTTTAGTAAGACGTCATAGTGATTTTATCATATTATCAATTGTTCTCTTCAAAAATATGTTAATGGCGTACTGTATCAGACGGCCATAAAGTACCCTTAAAATGGTAGTGTCATTTTCATCAGCCTAAAAGATATGGTCTGCATTAAAATGTACGGCATCATTTTTTCCTAATTTATTTATAGTAATACTATTTAAAACAAGTTATAAAATGTAGAAAACTGCTATATTTCATTAATTTATGATATTTAAACTTTTGCAATAATTAGCAAAATTTCAGTTTTTGTGTTTCTCTATATATTTTTTAGAACAGTTTCTTTTGAACGACAATACTATATAACAATTGAGTTTTACAATATCATGTTAAAAAAAAGTTCCCGTACAGGATCAAATGACTTTACAGCTTTATAAATCAAGGATACGATGAAATTAAGATAATTATTGATATATATTCAAATGAGCAATCATTTTTTGACGGCATTATTTTTAATAGTACTTTTAAGTGCTAGATAATGTTTTGGAACCGAAGCCGTACTTTTTCAAATTACCCCCTGGACCACGGAAAGAAAGGGGGTTGCAACCCTCGATTTTTTCCCCTTGTCGCATGATTTTTGTACGGCGTTGCGGAATAATGGATTAGAAGCAGTATTGAAATGGTATGAAACCGATGCCGTACAAAATCAAATGACCAAATTTACCCTCGAAATTGTCGGAAAATAAAAATTGAAAACCCAACTTTATGGCGCACCATTTTTTACGGCATTGCGCGTTTTCTTATTATTTTTCATGGATCTATCGATGGTAAGAATGCCGTACAAAAATATATGACCAAAATGTACTCACTCTACCTGTACTTTTGAATTCTCACCTGCACTCAGTTGGACAGCTTACAAGTGACGGCATAGTGCTGAATCTTATTATTTTATGCTCTTCTATCGTTCTAGATAGGTCACCTGGTGGTTCAAATGACCCATAATTTTTCAACACGGGCCAGTAGTCTATGCGTAAGATAATAATATATTAAGATAACAATGTTGAACTGCAAATAAAATAACTTCATTTACATAGAATAAAGTGGATAATGAGTTTTAATGTTATGAATACATTAAAATGTGAGGGAACTTCCGTTTACTTTCCGACATTGTGGATACAATAACGTAAACTTATAAGTTAAAGTACAAGTTAACTGGCAAAGGTATTAACATGAGAATAAATTAGGTACGTGCAAGTGTAAGTAACTATAATTTAATGTGTTTTCCTCCCATTATGATCTCGTATCGTTTAAACGGGGTGTGAAAAAGCATCTCAGTAGGCCGACATAGTGTGGGTCACCATGCTGCATTGTCTACATTCGCAATGAGTATGGTGGCCGCCACGCTTGGCTTGTGATCATGATTTCCATCGGGCTGAGGAGAGTTATTATGACAGCTTTCAATAGTAAAAAAAAGTTATTTAAATAATAATAAATAATAAATATTTCGGATATCTAACACACAACGCCATCTAGTCCCAAGCTAAGCAGAGCTTGTGTTATGGGTACTAGACAACTGATATGAATACATATATATATATATTTTTGTAAATACATACATATTATACATAGAAAACACTCAAACTCCGAAACTAATTTTTGTAGATTACACAAACATTTTGGTCCGACCCAGGATTTGAACACGAGACCTCAAGCAGTCGCATTAACTACCACTGCGCCACCGAGGCAGTCAAATGCCGTTTAAATCTAATTGTTTACTAATAATCTATATAAATCAATGAAATGGAAGTGTATGTTTGTAATTTAACATAAACAGGTTTTCACTAAATGAACATGAAAGTATTTCCGGTATTTACATTAAAAAAAAAAAATGATTTTTTTGTCTGTCTTACTGTTTGTTCCGTCTAATCTCTGAAACGGTTGAACTGATTTTGACGGCACTTTCACAGGCAGATAGCTGATGATTTAGGTGTAATTAAGTCGACCCGCGGTTGTTTGTTATAACTTTACAAAAGCGCGGGTAGCAGCTAGTATTGATTAAATACCCTAGAGCTATTGAACAAAAGGGTAAAAATCGCCTTTGAAATACAAGTGTCAACTTTAGTTTTAATCGACTTAAAAGCTACTGTATAATTATATAGTAAGCATCCAGATATTTAACATAGCAAAACTATTTTAGTAGCAAAGCGATGCGATTTAAGCATCTACACCATAAATTCCCGTGGCAATTCAAACAAATTCGTTCCTGTCAGCCCTATATAACTTGACGTGTAAGAATTGAACGGCATTCTAATTCTCAGGACCTTGTACAGTTTTAACAGTCCCTATCACATTTAACACAGCTATTACAGCAGACGACAAATTCTTCAGTAAATCTACTTAGATAACACATCTGTACGGGAGATTTTTGGAATAAAGCTGTCATGTAATTAAGCACGAGAAATGGGGTGATATATTCGGCTTCTGTTAAAGGGTGGGTATAATTTATGATGGTAGGGCTCGTCTGTAACGCACTATGAGATTTGATAGATAGTTTCACACGTACGGCCAATAAACGTTCAATATAATTGGGAATTTGAAAAAAAAAACTAATGATTTTTTTATGTATTTTAAAACTTTATTATTAATAATATTGATAAATGATGCAAGAAACTTAAAAAAATATTTTTTTCAATAAATTATAAGCAATTAAAATTTCAATAAAAATCACGTGACTATAAACGCATCAGAATTGGTCACCGTCCTTGTGACGTCATAATGTTAAAGCGTTGCCGGAAAATAACAAGATCCGTAAGTTCATCAATCTACTAGGAAATTTATAAACTTTCGTAGGATTCTAAACAGGAGATAAATTGTAATATTTTACGTCCACATTTTCGTAAATTGATAAACTCACTACTCACTCGTAAAATAATAAATGCTAGAACATTTGTTGAAGAAGTAAAATTTATCACAGAGCTACGAAAGTTTTATAATTAGTTTTATAGTAAACTAAATAACCTGTTTTTTTTTAACGTGTTGAACCCTCGGGCTGTCTCCTCGCCGGGGTTTGCGGCGGGGCGGTGTGTCGGAATCGAACCGACTAAAACCACACGGTGTGCCAACTCTGCGCCTGAGAAGGGAGGGGTCCGGGTACTGCAGATATTACACGACCGGACCCCTCCCA
Source organism: Spilarctia lutea (assembly GCA_916048165.1). Classification (NCBI taxonomy): domain Eukaryota; kingdom Metazoa; phylum Arthropoda; class Insecta; order Lepidoptera; family Erebidae; genus Spilarctia; species Spilarctia lutea. The sequence goes on from OU696490.1 coordinate 14,937,492, forward strand.
GAAACTAAATAAAATAACCTAAGTTTATAAACTTCCTAGTAGATTGATAAAGTTACGGATCTTGTTATTTTCCGGTGACATCGCGACTGTATTTTAGGACGTCACACGCGCTCGGGTTTATTCGGGAGCTGTCGGCGCGTCTTCGGTACTGGATTCAAAACTTAATTTTTATTTTGAAATAACTTTTGAATTAAAGCGAAAAAAAAAATTAAAAAATAGTTTTGTTATAAAACTTATACTTATATGATCTTTCCATTTATCACAAAAAAAATTTTTATTCAAATACCCAATTGTTGTAAAGACTTTAAAGTTAACTATGATAATCATTAAGTGATTTTTTTTTAACCATTGGAATTTCATAATTTATAGTTTCTCAACGCATCGTGAATAGTTCTCATGTCTGTCATTGGTGGCGCCACTTATTTTCTATATTGAAATTTTCAATTTATAACATTATTCTACTCTGGTATCATTTCTAGAACAACCATTCCTTAAACTAATTTGTCTCCTTATTTACAGATCGATACAGCCTTCAAGAAAAGAGCATATTTTAGAAATAAAAAATGTGTTTCTTCTCCTTGTTCTTTTTTGATGAAATAGCAACCAACCGGATCACTCGGATCAGCTATTTCTGCTAATGTCAAGTATTTATCATCTTCAATAATCAAGTCTTCAAGTCTTCGTCGTGATGAAATTAATGATAAAAAATATATTAAATGTGGATGACATGAAATGGGGACCGTCTTTCGAAAAAACATAAAACGATCCAATAAAAAATGTATAACAATGCACTAATTAGATTGAAGGTTGAAAAATGTGTCAAATTTTGGGCACGCTATGTCCTTCGGTAACTGTATAAACGTAATCCAGTGACACATATTATGCTTAGTGTGCATTGTCTCTTTCCAGTAAGTGAGACGTATTATGTACTCTTATGCCAATTATTAAATCAAAAATTTGTCACGTTAAACATAATATTGTAAATACGATTGTGAGTTTCTTTGTTACACTTTCTTGCTAAAAGCACAAAATCGATTTCCAAAAAAAGTAAGCCTACAATATCAGCGAGGAACAGGGTCTGCTTTTTGATCGCAACAACCGAAATACACGTAGGCAGAAACGCAGGCAAATGTAAGTATATATGTAATCCTATTATTTTCAGGTTTTAAGTAGGATTAAATAAGTATTTTTATACAAATAGCTATATAACGTAAAGCCTTACTTGACCTAAGTCCACAAGTAACTGACAACTTTAATCAGTACTAAGCACCGCTAGGCTGCCAGCGAGTCTAGGTTTCATTTGAGGCTGGATTAAGTAGAATTCTCGACATGTAATTTTACGATAGTTTTCAACAACTTGTTCAAATCTGTGTTGAAAGTAAGAACTCTAAAATAAGTCCGATCGTTAGAGGTGACATCTAAATTGTTACGAGTGTTTGAAACTAATAATGGATTTAAGTTCAACCTAGCCTAGAGGCTTTACTTATCGTTAATAGTTTAATATTTAACTTAATAATTAACAATCTATGCCTACTAATATTATAAAGCTGAAGCGTTTGTTTGTTTGAACGCGCTTATCTCACGAGCCGCTGGTTCGATATGAAAATTTTTTTCAGTGTTGGATAGTCCATTTATCGAGGAAGGCTATAGGCTATATATCATCACGCTAATGCTAATAGGAGCAGAGCACCATTGAAAAATGTTTCATAAACGGGGGAAAATTTTCACGCTACGGGCAATAGAAGATGCAAACGAGGTTTCGTGGGTCAGCTAGTGTTAGAGGAACGGTCTGTTACCCACGGTTTTATAGGGAATTTCATTCTGAATTTGATCTAAATTGGTCTAGCCGTTACAACATGAAGAAGTATCCAGACATATATGACCTTTTCGCCTTTTTATTAGTGTGATGTACTGGAGAGCTATCAATCCCAGACCTCAACCTAATCGAGTATGCTTGGCAGAGCTCGAATAAAGCGTGTGTCAACAAAGTCCTGCATTTATTACGCATGGAGATCTCAAAATTTCTCATAGAGGATTGGAAACATTTTCCCCAATATCGTAGATGAAACTTGGCGTATATTATTGCAAGCCATTATTACGGTAGCATGCTGAGTTATAGAATGGTTACTTACTATTTAAGTTTTAAAAGACAGATTGCTTATTTACTTTTTATTCAATAGATATAGATAACAGATTAATAAAATACAAAATACGTACTTAACAGTACAATATATAAACAATATATTGCATGCATGTATATGTTTTTTTTTTTTTTTTTTTTATTGAATTGGAGGCAAACGAGCAGACGCATCACCTGATGGTAAGCGATTACCGCCGCCCATGGACACCTGCAACACCAAAAGCGTCACAAGTGCGTTGCCGACCTTTGGGGGATGGGGGGAGGGAATGGAGGAGGGGTTGGGGTATGGGCCTCCGGTATCCTCACTCACTCGGTGAAACACAGCGCAAGCGCTATTTCACACCGGTTTTCTGTGAGGCCGTGGTATCACTCCGGTCGAGCCGGCCCATTTATGCCGAAGCGCGGCTCTCCCACGGTGAAATGTGTTACTTGTAAGCTACCCAAAATTTTTGAGTAACGAACATCCGTGCCATGGTTGTCTGGAAGAGATCGCCGTAAGGGATAAGACCTATTGTAACATATTTTTAAATAAATATAGTAAACTGATCAACAATAAACAGCATTTCGTTTTGGAATAAAGCTAAGATAAAAATACAATAAGATTTTTTTTTGTTTCCATTGTATAAACTTTTTAACCGACTTCAAAAGGGTAAGGTCATCAAATCGACTGTATTTTTTTTATGTTTATTACCTCATAACTTTCGACTGAGTGAACCGATTTTGATGATTCTTTTTTTTTAAAGCTGGTGCTTCCCGTGCAATCGCATTTTAATTTCGTCCAGTTGTTGTAGTCGGCTTTTTTTTATTTGTGATTATTAAAGAAAAAATTACAGATTAATAATACTTACTTCTTAAAAACTCTTTAATTGTCTATTAAATATAATTTATTTTATTGAGCTAGTATCCTTATCGCTCGTAATATTCAGGTTTTTATATGACACGAATCATTGCTTGCCAGTGTATATGAAACCCATTTTTATTGAGAAATTCTTGTAAATCTGGTATCAAGGTGAATTGATGTTAATGATAACCCTCATTAATTTGCTTCTAAGAAATGGCAGCTTCTCCTTGATAAAAAAATGTTGATATTTATATGCCCTGAACTCGTTTGAATTGCGAGGAATGAAACCTTCAAGTTCATATTTTCTTCAACTCACATTACCCTGCGTTAGGGTCGATTTATTCTTGAGCATGCCTTTGAACTTTTAATATATTTAATATATTGTCTGAAGTCGCACACGACACCGTATCAATCACGGAGACGTTATTTCGGGCCGTTCACTTTAACTTATGTACTTTAATAGAATGAGTAATTTTTATTTTATGAAGCTTGTACATTAATCACTTTAACTAGAAGGTTTTTGAAGTGAAACTTTTTTATCGGGGTTGTCAAAAAATTTAGTGTAACATTTTTTCGTTACGTGTAACATTTATCCGTTACGTTACGCGTCAAATTTATAAAATAAAACAAAAAACATTTTCAAACACAAACAGGACCAAATTAATACTACAATGAAATATCACATTACAAACAATATTATTTTATTTAGTCCACAATGTAAATAACTACACACATCACATTCCACAAACTTACTTCATTCACACCACAGATCGCGAAATATTTACTCAGGTCTCGCTCCTTAACTTTTATTGCACTTGAAATAAGAATTGTCACGAATATTGCTGGTTTATAAGTCTTTTGTCGTTATACCTTACATCCACATATGATATTTATTTTTTGAAAAATAACGTCATAAAGAAGTTTCACTTCTTACGAGTGTACGCTAGTACACGCACACATTTTTTTTACATTAGGGTGTACAGCAAACTCAAAAAAAAATTAAAAGCTGTTTAGTAAGTTCGCCATAGCCCAATCACTGTATATGATTAAACGATTACAAAAATGTAAATCCATCCACTAATATTATAAATTAAAAAATAACTATGTCTGTTTTTTTTTATGGAAGAGGAGGCACATGAGCAGACGTACCGCCTGATGGTAAGCGATTACAGCCGCCCAAGGACACCCGCAACACAAGAGGCGTCACACTTGCGTTGCTGGCCTTTGGGATATGGGAAGGGGGATGGGGGAGGGGTTGGTGTATGAGCCGCCGGTATCCTCTCTCACTCGGTGAAAAACAGCGCAAGCGCAAGCGGTATTTCATACCGGTTTTCTGTGAGGCAGTGGTATTACTTCGGTCGGGCCGACCGTAACGACTGTTACGCTTTGACAGCTAAATCACTTCACCGATTTGAATGAAATTTGAAATGCAGATACTTCGATTCTTGAGGAAGGACAGAGGCTACTCTTTACCGCGAACGGAGCCGAAGGCTAAAGCTAGTGATATAAGTAAAATTACTAAATGCATAGACCGAGAAACACAAAATAATATATTTATACAAGGTTTTATTTAGTTTCACCTGTCCCTATGTTTGTTTTTAATCAAATCTTGCAAATCAAATTTGATCTCTTTCCCGATTTCCAATTGAGCTCAAATTTGAAACATACCTTTAGTTCAGATGACAATGCAATTTTATATAATCAGTTTTATTATTATTCAATCGTCCTATAGAAATAGATATCCTCACAAATGTGTGTTATCCATATTAACAGATTAAAAAGGCCTTATTTAAATTGACGCACAAACTGCACAATACCATAAATTCCAACAGAATTGAAAAAATCGTTTCTGTTAAAAAGTTTTCTCTCGTCTAAAACGCTTTTCTTCTCAAACCACTTTAAGGAATGGCGTAAATTTCAAGTACTCAGTATGCCAGCGAACAGCCACATGTAAGAGCACAACATGAACACATAACAGTAATTCAACTCCGCCCTGTCTTCTGAATTAATAGCCCGAAGCGACGATATGTCACTTGTAGCTTGTAGCATTCATCTAACGACCGGGTAAACGGATAAAACCATATTGATGTTAGCTAGACTTCACTATTGTAGGATCCTTGAACATAAATAGCGCTGAGAATATATACGGTAATGTGTTTTAGAAAGAATTATGTACATGTGGAGTATTGAATGATAAATGATGCTTAATAGATATTAAATGATAAATAGAAATGATATTATATAAGCTATACCTTCAAGCATACTCCTTCTTAAAAGGTCGGCAACGCACTTGTGACGCCTCTGGTGTTGCGGGTCCATGTCCATGGGCGGCGGTGTTCGCTTACCATCAGGCGATACCTCTGCTCGTTTGCCCCTAATCAATAAAAAAACCGTTGCATCCGAATCCGATTTCAATGAAATTTTGCAGAAATCATCCACTTTTTACCGCAATAACCGACTTTTTTTTAAATACCTTTTAATAAGAACCATATACGGATATCTTGGATTAGAAGTTACCGGTGTATATAACGATCGTTTGTATGTCTATTAAACTATAACTTGAAGAAGTTCGGAATAACTGTTAAATCTGTTTATCCGAATGCGAGTGACTCATGGTTTTATTTTACTGAATTAGTATGTTCGCCGCCACTTCGTTCGTCGGCGTTGATCCTTCGAGTTAGGTATTTATAACTGGTAGTTATAACAATATGAATCAATGTACCTTCATGTAATATCCTCCATATTTTCCGCATGAGTTAATATAGGCGAGTAGGTATGAATTATTCCCGTTCCGCTTTGACCTGGCTATGGGATACGGAAGTCACTTATCTTTCTGCCGCTTGCCGGCCCTCCGTCCTTACACATAAACTATATTGAGGAAAGACATAAATTTCACGAAAAATATTATGTTGCATCGACTTTTTGGGATGCCAAGTAATGTCCCAAAATGTGTTACTCGTTTTCATATGTTGGCTTTTTATTTAAATCGGATTGACTTAATCGTGGTAATAGTACTGGTTGATTTCTTTGAAACAAGTAAACTGGGGCCTTACTCTGTGGTTGGCGTAACTTGCCTGATACTGGTCGTGGGTTAGTTTCCACCCAGACAAAAAAAACCTAATGTCAAAGAAGGAGAGTTGTTATTCCTCAAACAACAATTTCTTATATAAACTGATGTAAATATTTTTTTTTATTCTCCAATATTTAACAACACATACATGGGTGTCAGTTTAACAAAAATATTGATACAGATGTTCTCTTTATTCTTTTACTCATGTGAACAAAAAAGTTATATGAACTCATTCTACATTTCTGCATTATCGGATTCCCGAGGATTTCCGCGTGTGAAATATACGAAAAGGCGCAATTGTGCGGAAAATACCGCGCGAGAATTTTTCTTTGCTTGAGAAGGTCCGCATGGTTATTCCTTTGTTTATAATATGTAATCATTTATTACAAAGAATTAAGTAAATAGTTTAACATGATACTAGGATAACATACAACCAATAGATGATAATAATAAATTTAATTTCATAAGACACTCTGATTATATCTAGAATAACAGTTTACAGAGAAACATACAAAGCGTGACTTCTTAAAGATGAATAAATAAATATTCCGGACATCTAACACACAATGCCATTTAGTCCCAAGCTAAGCAGAGCTTGTGTTATGGGTACTAGATAACTGATATAAATACTTATATACTTTGTTTTTTGTAAATACATACATATTATACATAGAAAACACCCAAACTCCAAAACAAATATTTGCAGATCATACAAACATTTGATCCGACCCGGGAATCGAACCCGAGGCCTCAAGCTTAGCAGTCGCATACGCTACCACTACGCCATCGAGACATTCAATAACGGTGGATCTAAGCATGGCTTTTAATAACCACTCTATATCAGCCATCGGACAGCTACTGATGGTCTCTCAATGATTTCAATGAAGAAAGATGGGAGGCGGTCTCCGATCATCACCAACCTACGAACTGTAACAGGTTTACCGTCTACATAAATAATTTATAATTATTATTCTTTTTAGTTTCCTTTTCTGGATTTAACGAGAAAAATATCTATATAATAATGCTATCACTCTTTCTGGTCATAGACATCATTAATATTAATATTTTGATACAAAAATATTCATTACACTTTTGCATTTCATATATTCATAAATGACAAACACATTTTATCTCCTATTTATCACAATAACATGCAAAAGAAAAAATAAAACACGTTCATTCTTTCTGGACATTTATTACCGTAAGTGCGGGTACATTTTTTAACCATCCAATTTACCCTTTTTGCCATTACCCCGCATAATGCTGTTATTACGTTTATATCGTAATAAATATTAATCAAAAGTATTCCAGAGTTTGTTGAGCTTCCTTTAACTGAAATTTAAATTCTTGAAGCAGTGACTTGCAAGTTTTACTGAATTGAATTTGATGACTTTATTGATACGTGTAGACTGACGACTTTTGGTCGAGATTGAAATTTTAAAGTTTCTGACTGGTCTTTCGAGCCTCGCTATATAGTTAGACATTTGATGGTTTGTGAGATAGTGAGAATGGTATCAAATTGGACCCTTTCCAGAAAAGTTTCTAAGTAAACCCAATTTGTAAACCAACACTTTATTAGAGGGGATATGCAGAATACCTATTTCAACTTCAAGTGTAAATTCTGTTCCATTTATATACTACTTTTATTCTTTTTAGTAGTAAATATTTTAGTAAATAACTAAAATATTTTAAGGTATATTAAAAACAAATCATATCAAAAACTATTTTCGGATTGCGAGCATTTGAACAATTCGTGATTAAATCCATTCATTCGAACGGATTCTTCAAATTCTCAAAATCAGAAGCAAATATTAATATGAAATAGTGGTTTGACAGATTATTAATGGAAAGTAATATGGAATATGGAACTTATTGCAATACCTTCTAGAATCAAACTCACTTGTTCTTATTACACTATTATAATGACGTTTACACCTGACCGGTTTCGCCTTATGGCATGCTTAAATATTTTTACATATAATATTTTAATCGTTTTATTGCTTTATTAGTTCGACTATATTTTTAGATAATTATCAGCTTAGTAAAGATTGTTTTAAATGTTTTGTTGTGCAAGGCATACATATTGTTGCTAGAATAGGTATATTATCACAACTATAGGTTACAAAAGTACTTTATTAAAAATATTGTGTGTATAATCACAAAAAATATAGGTTACGAACAATGGAAAAAACATTTTGATGACAAACGTGGCTACTGATATAAACCACAAAAATAATACGTTTACAAATAATATTACGACATTCACAATTCTGCGGTTTTATGCAAAACAACAACAACACATTCATTCATACATTCATAAGCAAAAACATCATCAATGATGAGTACCTATAAATAGATGTTTAATATATTATACTAACACTACTAAAGATTGTCTGACTTAATGTCTTTCACCGACTTCAAAAATGAAGAGATTCTCAATTCGATTGTTGTTTGTTACCTCAGAACTTTGGACTGCGTGAACCGATTTTGATGATGTTATGTATGGCCCTGCCAAAATGACTCTACTACCTGATGGATGCATGCTCAATGCAAATAAAACAATGCAGTATGTTGACCCACACCATGGTGGCCTAGTGCTGGTCCTGGTGCTTCCCGTGTAGTCCCATTTCCATTTGGTCCACTTCTTGAAGTCGTTTTTTTGTTAAAATTTTTGTTTACGTTAAACGCGTTATCTCAGAAACTACTTAGTTGAATTCGAAAATTATTTTAGTGTTGGATACTGCACATATCCAGGAAGATTCTATAATCTTCCTCCTATGAGCATTAACAAAAAAACGGGGATAACCTATTCCTTTTGAAAGACTAAATCGCATGGGTCAGTTATCATAATATAAGGTTTTAAATATTCAAAATTCTGCAATGTTACACACTGCATCAATGCATTATATAGTCATAAATATGTAGCACCTACTCTAAAATTATATTAAATTATGTTGTAGCCTTTTCTTATGAGTAGTTTTCTATCAGGGAGTCATCGCGGGCGCCGTTTTGCGGTTACATATTTGCGACATTCTTGACTTCAAGGCCTGTATGGTCTCATATGATTCAGTGGTTAATTCTCTTTTTAAGATAATTAAAAATAGTTACATAAATATTAGGAAGAAAACATTTGGTATAATATAAAATAGCATATAATAATACTATGTACGATTTATACACAATTAAATCCTACTGTCTAGTGTACTTCTAAATACGTTCGAAACCATTCAATCGATACGTCTGAAAATAGTATTACTAATATTGTAAACACGAAAGTTTGTATGGCTGGATGGATGTATGTTTGTTGCTCTATCACGCAAAAATTACTGAATCGATTTTGATGAAACTTTAGAATAATGTAGCTTATACATCAGAAAAACACTTAGGCTACAATTTATAAAGATACTAGCTTCGCCTCGCGGCGTTGCCCACGGTTATTGTCGTACCGCGTGTAGCGCCGCGGGGTTCAGCTAGTATTATTAAAGTGAATAAATCTCAATTAATATGGTTAAAAAGCCATAATCGCAGAAACTGAACGTAAAGTGATGGATGGACTGCGTCTAAGATAATGAAAATGACTAGAAAAACGTACTAAGTTAACTAACAAGCAACACAGAAGAATTACCGCGGGACAGCCACGCTTCGGCATGAATGGGCCGGCTCGACCTGTGTGATACCACGGCCTCACAGAAAACCGGTGTAAACCAGCGCTTACGCTGAGTCGTGTGAGGATACCGGAGGCCCATATCCCAACCCTCCCCCCCATTCCCTTCCCCATCTACCACTATGGTTTATATATATGGTAAAAAATTTGAAAAAGAAATATTGTTTAGAAGATCTTAAAACCTTAAAGAAACTTTTTGGTAATGCTTTTACAATTATACACTATAGAAATAAATGATTTACTGTAGTGTTGTATGAAGTCGCAAAGTCGCCAGATTGCAGTTTCAACACTACCTCTCCTAAGAGTTAAGTTATGCAAACCCGGAAGGCGAATGAGTGCCGCTAGGGGCGACAACTCAGAATGAACCCTATCATTCATACCTTAAATAGCGAATAATGTTTTTGAATTAATGTTTTTTTCCTTGTGTTTTTGCTACCGAAGCTAAAGACCGTCAAAGACAAATAACGAACCTATTTCAACAAGAGTGTTCAGTTGTAAAAGATTTTTATTGGCTGTATATTTTTGTTGTTTAATTTTTGAAGGCGTGAACCCTGTAGGCGTCTGTCGTTATTATTAATTAACAGATTTATATTCATGAAGTTTACAAAAAGCTTTTTAAAGTTATTTATACACTCTGCCACTGAGCCTGAAAGAGCTAGTTTTGCATATCTATACATATATTTTTATAAAAATATCTCTCTATAAAAATGTTGAAGCGGCAAGGTTATTCAAGAAGACATCTGCTACAGTACATTAACGAAACAAGACTGTAATTATACTCAAGGAGGTTTATATAGTAACGGCTTAGAAATACAGAGTGTCACCATGTCTATTCATCATGATGATGTCGTAAGAGCAGACAACAAGAGGAAACTGCAGGACCACATTACAAAAATAAGAAAAACTTGAAATGAACCTGGATGGCAATTGTGGTTTGTAGACAAAAACCTTTCTAGTGGAACCCTATGCGGCTGCTAAGCTTGAGGTCTCGGGTTCGATTCCCGGGTCGGACCAATTGTTTGTAAGATCTGCGAATATTTGTTTCGGAGTTTGGGTGTTTTCAATGTATAATATGTATGTATTTATAAAAAAAAAGTATATAAGTATTTATATCAGTTGTCTAGTACTCATAATACAAGCTCTGCTTAGCTTGGGACTAGATGGCGTTGTGTGTTAGATGTGCGGTATATTTATTTATTTATTATTTCTTGTTAAGGAGAGATCTACGTCCAGCAGTGGACCATTAATGGCTGTTGTTGTGATGATAATTGATTCTGAAACGTCCATAAGAGATCCTGCTACGTACTCTAAGCTTTTCTCACTCAAGAGAATTAATCCAATAAAAGTACGACACGATAAAAGAAACGATTGGACACATAATTCAAGCTGAATCAACAATCTAATATTTACAACACTTTTTAATCCATATTTATGAATGTAAAGATTTTTGTTATATTTGCTTTAAATATTGGCGAGAATATTTAGGTGTTTTTGTTGCTACACAATTCGCAGCTCGTGGGTCATTGCTGTTGATCCTGGTGTACAGAAGTTATAGTGGTAGGCCTGTGGGCGATTAGACTCGTGGAAGTGTGGCTTTCCTACGGTTAAATGCCTAAATGGCTGCACGGTTGGACGAGTGGTTTCAGTGGTCGCCATGCCGCTTGCTACTGCGCCAAGTGTCTTGGGTTCAAATCCCACGCGGTACAACACTTTGTGTGATCCACGAATTGTTGTCCCGAGTCTGGATGTTCTTTGTGTCCGTTTCATGTATGTTTGTAAAGTCCCCCACGACACAGGATGTTTATTCCTAATGTGGGAGGTGTCTTTTTAAAAAAAAAAAATCCAGAAGGGGACTATTAAATATAGTTGATAATAATGAAAACAAAGTAAGTTGGAAAACCAGAAAAATATCTCCTTTCAATAATAAACAGCAGTATTCAGTCAAGTATCGATTTTTAGTACACGCTAATATTAGAATGGCAAGTCATCCAAGCATTTTGTTATCAACTTTAACGATGTTATTGTAAACGAAGGCTCGATCACGGTTATACCAGTTTAGTCATAGACAAAGTAGTTGCATTACATAGAACTATATATGGTAAAGGCCTACTCATGATAGAGAAGGACAAATTGTTGAGTAATTTGTTGTACGTACTCGTATATATGTTTGTCGCAGTTAATAATTTATGGCGTTGTCGACTTGGTAAATACAGTTGACAATTGTTTTGCTCAATTGATAATACGCTGATAGATGTAACTTTAAATAGGAGTACTTTATAATCTCGATGGTCGGCACTTGATGAAACTTGTTACAATACATACCAGAATCAAAATTACTATTTTGGGATAATGCCATAAGGCGAAACCAGCCAGTTGTAAACATAATTAAAATAGTGGAATAAGTACATGTTATTTTAAACAGAAGTACAGTTATGAAATGATGCTTTTTGTGATTTAATGGAAAATTAATCAGATGGGTTACCTTGAAAGGCACTCCAACTGTAATGGTATAAGGGTGTTATGGTAATTTAAAAGGATGGCACGAGATAGAAGTATTGATTTTTACAAAATGTTTAAAACCAAATCTTTTTGTTTTATCCAGAATCTTCGAACTTTAAAGTACTCTTGAAAAATTAATCGTAATGCTTACGAGGCGATAACATGATTAATATAAATATATCATACAATTAATATTTTAGTAACTTATTTTCTACAAAACATCAAACTGGCGAAGATACATCCTACTAATATTATAAACGCGAAAGTTTGTGTGAGTATGTAAGTTAGTATGTTTGTTGCTCTTTCACGCAAAAACTACTGAATGGGTTTTGATGAAATTTTACATCAGAATAACACATTTATAAATATACCAGCTTCGCCTTGCGGCGTTGCCCACGGATATTTCGTATGTCGTACCGGTTTATTTAGTGTCTTTATATTCTCTTCTTAATAAACAAACCTTAAAATATATTCTATTAAAGAAACTGCACTTTAACGACTGCAGATCTGACAGTCCGCTGCTTGATAGGCATAAACTTTATAATGTGCCTTCATTCGCCCATAGAATTGTAAATTTCAGACAATTTTATCACCCACTCAACTTAAATAAACAAAAGATTTATCTACAACCATTTTTCCTAATAAAACGCAAAGAAGTTAAGATTAATTTGCGTTTCGCACTGTCGAGGTCTTTGATAATAGCAGGTACTAATGATCTGCCTAAATTGTGTTGATACGACATTTTGCAGTAATAATGGCTTCATTTAGTTTTTATTGCTGTCATTACCTTCATTCTTGTTACAACAATCCTGATGGGACAGTGCTAAGTTAGACTGTCTAATTAAGGATGTTGTGAAAATGCAAAATGTGGAACAAAGCGAAGCAAAAACTTTATTTATTCATTCTTTCATAAACTAGTTGTACCCGCGTAAAGGTTAATTATCGCAGTAATTCTCTGAACTGATATAACTTTTTCTTATTTAATTGAAATGAAACAAATACTACATGTTAAGTGGAGGAAACCGCAACGCTTTAGTGAAATCCGCATTCAAACAAGTTAAGCCGTTTCTGAGATTAGCATGCACAAACATACGGACAAAAATAAAAAAAAATACTGTTTTGAGTTCTATTGCGTTTGGGTTCATCATCAACCACCCATAACGTCCCACTGCTGGGCTCGGGACTCCTCTCAGGAGAGGGTTAAGGCCATACGTCCCCACGCTGGCCAAGTGCGGGTTGGGGACTGGCAAGGCAACGTTGTGGCTACGTAATCTTAGCGTTGGATGTTTTTAAGCCACCCAAAGGCCTCCAACTAAGCGTTGGATTATATAACGGTTTTTCTTATATATCTTTAATGTACAGACAGCTACCACTTAAGATTTTATTATAAGTATTGATGAAGTTATTAACTAAACAAGAAATAAATTCACATGACTGATCTCGATCAGTCACGATTGACTGATCATCATCGCAGAACCTAAGCGACTGGAGCTCTAATTTGAGAGCTGATACTTTCTCACCCGACGGTGATGGCAAAAGTAAGAGTTTACGTGTCTAATTATTAAATAGGCTAAAACAGTATTCGGCCCAAGTATGTCAAAATTCAGCAGACATATTCCATTAAAGTAATCTGAAACGAATTGCGTCTAACAAATTCGCATGTAAGTGATTTATTAAATTCTCTTTAACATTTAATTGTATTACGAATTTGTGTGTTTCGGGAGTTTCGACCACAGAAAGGTAAAATTGAAAATATGTAGCCCTTTGATACGGAACTCGTTGTAAAAGTACACGGGTTGGGACTAAATCACATTGTAACCCTACCTTTGATTCCTGAGAATGCAAATAAAGATGGGACATGAATGGCTTTTGTCCAAAATTGTTTTCTGTTACGATATATTGACATTTCATATTTGTTGAAGAAATAAGAGTGTGTACATCAATGTCTCCGATTCCATGAAACGAACATAGCCGAACCTAAAAAGCCGCCCGGGCGTAAGCCGGCGCCGGGAAACTAGTTCTAAAACGCTAGGCCCGTGACCGTAAATGACGTAACTATAGAGGTTGTGCAAGAATACATCTACCTTGGCCAAACTATCCAACTCGGCCGGCAAAACTTCGATGGGGAGGCTGACAGAAGAATTCGTCTGATCTGGGCCTACGGGAAGCTACGTCACATCTTTAAGTCGCCAATACCACAATCATTAAGGACTAAGGTATTTAACCAGTCATACCCGTGGTGACATACGGAGCCGAGACGTGGACACTCATCATTGAACTGGTACACAAATTTAAAGTGATTCAACGTGCGATGTTGGTGTTTCTTGTCTGATATTGCGTATTCTTAAGACGTCACCACTCGGATGTTTAATATTATTAATGAGTTAAATATATTGAGATTTCCCTTGAACCTTCCCATTTAATAAAGACAACCAAACTCGCTTACGGCAAGAATGGATAATACAAAGTAGTAACACAATAGCCACGATTCCGTATTTGAACTCTAGACCTTTTGCTTATCAGCTAACAAGTAGGCCGCTAAGCTATTGTTCCGGATCGGTGTCTTGTAAATCAATGAAGAATGTAGAAAATAAAGAAGATTGAATAGGTTAAGTGATCATCGAAATAAAAATTAAAATTGGTTAAGAGCTCTAAGCGCGGGTAAGGTTGTTGAGGCCATCTGCGGCCAACAGCCATATATCATACAAGAAAAGAAAAAGAATTCTAAATTCATTCCGGGCTTTGTCGTCGAGGAAACGTGTAATTTATTAACAGCCCCCAAGTTTTATAATTTATTTAATAAATTCTACTTTGTGTCTTAACAAGAAGTTGTGGCGACCTCCACATACAACATAACATACTACAGCGCCATCTACCGAAGATACACTGAACTACGAAGTAACGCACTGTACCTACAAACTGCACTACACGGAGTAACTACAAATCCTATATCGCGCAATAAATAATTCTCACGCCGATTAGCATATATACAACATCCCAACATCAACTGTTGGGCAGTAGCCCGCCAGGCATGATCACCTCGCCTGGTCGGAGGATCCTCCCTTTGTGTTGGGTGGAACATGATACCCGTTCCCCCACAGTGGTGACCCCGACGTGATTGGAAGCAGCCTTCAAGCCGCGCCACCATCATGTTCACTCCCACAGCAAGTCTCAAGCCAGCCAGCAACTTCGGCCTCAACTGGGATATACCACACGCAGGACGCGACCGCTCCAGCCTGGTAACCCCTACGGCCTCTACAGCGTCTAGGCACAGCACACTGCACCTACGGTCCATGTAAGCAGAGCACATCTCTCCCGTCTACGCAGCAGCCAGCCACTACGCAGAAACCGCCCCGACTCACTGGGGACCTCACCGTAGCACCGCGCACCGCATGCGATCCCGACTCACTGGGATCAGCGGACTTCAGCCCCGACTCACTGGGACTAGCGGCATTCAGTTCCGACTCACTGGAACTTGCGGCACTCAGTTCTGACTCACTGGAACTACTCACTCCTGGCACTGGCAAGCTCCACAACAGAGCACAGACAGCTGACGCAATATATATCGACCTCCAGTCTTGGAGGGGAGTGCTGTGGCGACCTCCACATACAACATAACATACTACAGCGCCATCTACCGAAGATACACTGAACTACGAAGTAACGCACTGTACCTACAAACTGCACTACACGGAGTAACTACAAATCCTATATCGCGCAATAAATAATTCTCACGCCGATTAGCATATATACAACATCCCAACATCAACTGTTGGGCAGTAGCCCGCCAGGCATGATCACCTCGCCTGGTCGGAGGATCCTCCCTTTGTGTTGGGTGGAACATGATACCCGTTCCCCCACAAAGTCATTAGAGAATAAACATATTTTAAAAAATGTACATCTTTCCTTTATTCCCACTGATAAGAACGACAGCGGCTTAAAAAGTGGCAACTCTCTTTTGACTTTCGAGTTGCAAACGTCTCTAGGCGACAGCAGTCACTTACCGTCAGGTGACCAGTCTGATAATTTGCCTCCTATCTATCAATCTATCACCGTCCACGGCTGAACGAAGGTCTTCCCCAAGGAACTGCCTGTTTCCATCCACTACTAGATACTTTCTTCAAATTGTCGCGGCGGCGCGATCAATGTGACCGTATCTAAGCGAATGGACTATACATACACAACATAAGCTTAACAAAAGAACAACACGTCACCACAAACCAATTAGCGCCTCTTGTGACGCAACTACCCGTAAAACCTTCATTTATATGATAAATGAGAACTGGTGTTTGTTCGTAACTTTCACGCTTAAACTCCCACACCCGGGGGTAATGATTGCGGATGGGTGTTAGGTATTTTTGTAACCTTACCTACCTTTATTAGAGTGGTTTGTTTGTTTTAAGAAAGGGTTAATGTGTTTAACATAGGTACAGAATCCAGGTAGCATATGCGCCATCTTATCCAAGTTTTCAGAATTTGTGCTAGAGCTTTAACTTAGGGTTCTATTGACCTAATGTCTTCGTAATTGTTGTAATTTCGTTATATATGTTTGACTGGCTGTCCGTCTGTGGCTTCTATAAGTTAATTAATAAATATGTTGATAGCAAATGTAAACATGAAATAGGGATGATTATTTAATTCCCAATTCATTTCATTGTTACTTATTTCAAATATGTAAGTGAGTATGTTTGTTGCTCTTTCACGCAAAAACTTCTGAATGAATTTTGATGATACTTTACAATAATAATAAATATGGAAAATATAGCTTATACATCAGAATAACACATAGGTTACAATTTATAAAGATACTAGATTCGCCTCGCGGCGTTGCCCGCGGTTATTGTCATACTGCGGGTAGCACCACGGGGTTCAAATATTAAAAAAAAATCTTTTCGTAAAATGCTAGTGAAAAATATATAAAACCAACTCAAGGTAAGGCAAAACTCAGTCTTGGTAACGTAATTTGACTAGTTTTGAGGTATAATCATTTTGTAAGTCATTGATAAAACGTTACCTTTAAAAATCTGGTGAAATTGGAGTATGCTTTTTTACCTGAAAGAAATATACAACCATTATTAATTATATAACATTTACGCATAGTATTAAAAGTATTAAAGTACGTATTAAAGTCACAACTTTAGAGCTAGTTTCACCACAAGGTGATAAAGTCTCTGATAGATATCTCATCTGCCAGATAACAACAGATTATGGTTTTACAAAATCTGAATAGAGACATATATGTAAGACAACCATATATTTATTAACAACTTTCATGTGCAAGGTTGTATTATACGGCATACTCGTATAACTATCTGAAACTTTATCAGGAACTGATGAAACCGGCTCTCAGTATCCGATAAACAGTTCTTTAATTAATTCAACAAATGTTTATGGAAAATTGACGACAAATAAATTTCCCGTAAATATTTGTCAAGAAAATATAAAATACTTAATTAACTGTACTAAATTACTGTACCGGCTTGGGAGTCCTCTACATTCTCAAATCATTTAATTTTTTTGTTACTTACGACCGATATTACTACTTTTTCATTATCGTCATGTCCAAGTGTGTCGGAAACGAACAGCGGGCTAAATTATGAAGTACCTAGTCATGCTCTTCAACGGTAAACCGAGAAAATCGACAAAATTAAATTTGAAAGATATAATGGTGGTGTTATTGAGGCGAAGGAATGTTATAAGATGAAAAAATATGTGATATTTACATGAACAAATACCATTACAAACCATATAGCTACTGCAAAAGGTTGGTTTTGGGTTACATTTTTTGGCAGAATATCAATAGACACTCAAGCAGAAATGTTGTTGTTGTCACTCGAATGCTTTCTCGTATAGAAATATGCAGTTGCTTACAACTTTAATATGACAAGCAGATTACAAGACAACAAGTAATCCACATTTGCAATTATAATTTATTCGCTATTGCAAGAGATATGTAGTATTGCGCAAATACTCGTCTCCGAGCGATAACGAACCCAGAACGGTCTCTGACTTCAGATGCTCAAAAACCTGACCTTTACTGTCCTGTCCTGTAACCTGGAATTTTACTATCATTAATAAAAACCTTTCTCCCTACGCAAATCTCCCTAGTTTGAAATCTACCTGTTACACATAGCAACAATGTAAGAAACAAAAAACGTTGGCTTATTATATTGCCCACCGCAAGCATGTTCTCAATAGACCTCTAACAAAAGTGTAATATAGATAATTTTCCTTGAGTGCTACGTAACGAAGTACTATAAAACTCTTATGGCTAATGTGTGTGTCTCGGCCTTAATATTGCCATGCAACATAAAACTCTATTAAATAAGCTTTACTTTCCTCCTCAGCGCTAGATTAATCTACCCATGAGATGTCAACTAGATGTGAGTTTGTACAGGATCTTACAACACACACTGCCACAATTCCTTGTGGGTAAAATAAAAGTACGGTTTGGTTTAATTTGAACGTGTCTTTGGGAATTACTTTTAACAAAGAAGAAAATACATTTTGGTACTACTTAATTAAAACTATGTATTTCTAAGTGTATAACGTAGAAGCCTAGAATCAAACCAAGTGGCGTGTAATTAAATTGGCCTATGTCCAGCAGTGACTAAACTAATGATGATGGTGATGATGAACAGAATACGTAAAATAGATACGAGCATCACAGAGTACAAACATTTTGGCAGATTCTAGTAGGGTAGATCAAAATATCTCGGAAAATATATATATATATTTTTTTTTTTTTTATTGAATAGTGGGCAAACGAGCTGACGTATCACCTGATGGTAAGCGATTACCGCCGCCCATGGACACCCGCAACACCAAAGGCGTCACAAGTGCGTTGCCGACCTTTGGGGGGATGGGAAAGGGGATGGGGGGAGGAGTTGGGATATGGGCCTCCGGTATCCTCACTCACTCGGTGAAACACAGCGCAAGCGCTATTTCACACCGGTTTTCTGTGAGGCCGTGGTATCACTCCGGTCGAGCCGACCCATTCACGTAGATGCAGTCCCAATAATAATAATTATTGCAGTTCTACATTTTTATAATGAATTTTAATCAAATAAACATTGAAATGTATTGCTCAGTTGTGTATTCTAAAATAGTGACGTCAAAAGATTGTATTTAGTATATTTCTCACATAAAATTATCGTTTTGCCAGATGATAAAAAGTAACTAATTTGACTAAGGTGTTATCTATCTGCCTTTACTATATATGTATTGTATTTATATATACTTATATTTATTTATATTGTATAATGTATAAATTATATTCTATGCATGTATATCTAGCATCTATTTATCTGTAGGAATCATTGTGTTTTATAAAATAATTTTATTTAGTCTCTCGACTTATTTGTTCAAACACACACCTGCCACAAACAAAATCGCAAGACCCAAAGGTTTGTTTGGAAGAAAATGCCTGTGGCATTAAGTCCACCTTGTGCAACATGTTTGCAGGAAGTTTTAATAAATAAATAAATAATCTACCCTATTGCGATGCTTGCCCATACGATATCCGATATACACGTTAGCGGAGCAGCAGGAAACAAATAGTAATTTAACTACATAAGAAAAATCATAAAGGTAAATTAAGGGTAAAAAGAATCAAAATAAAAAATCCCTCGAGTTTTAAGCGCAATCTATAAACCTTACAAATATCTATACAAAATAATTCTAAACATGAATAAGTCCACAATCGTACTACATCAAAAACGGAATACATCAGCGTGGAAATCGCAAGTGCTATCAATAAAATACACATAATAGGATACGGTGGACCCTCATAGGGATTCTATCTCACAAAGGAACTATAAAGGGCGTTCGATACGCATCTATAGAGACCTCAGCGGTAAGACATGGTGATAAGATAAGCGACGAGCGGATTAGAATAGTAGAGCCCCTTTTGTTACATGTAGATACACTCTCCTGCTCATGCATGCGAGGTTTGCGGTGGAACGGAGTGCCGGAGCCAAACTGACTAATACTATCTGACGTAAGAGTAATCCAGAAACAGCTGTTGTCAAGGATCAATACAGACCCTACCAGCACCTGCCCTCAAACAATTGGATGAATTGGGTGTAAATTCTATAGCACCACAATTAAGATGAATCCCTCCCAAGCCAAAATCCATCAAGCCATTTAGACTACAAAGCGTGGTAAATGAATATAGATACTTGGATACAATAAAAAAAAATAGATATAATTTTTTAGTACAACGATAACATGTTTAAAATGGACGAAATAATTAATATATTTGCATAACTACCGTCAATTTTTTGGATTATTTATTACTGTAGCATTAATAATGTTTGGAAGTAGCAACAATACTCGTACATTATTGGTTTTAAATCAACGAAAATGTTTATGTAACAAACAATTGGTATACTCGTATTTATCGGATATTACACAATAATTTTCATTGAAATTAGTAGGTTTTAATTGAAATTAGTAAAGTAAACCGTATCTTCTAAATGTTTAAAGTTTATTTTTATATAGCCTGCCAAATTGACTATACTCTGCCTGATAGAAATTATGAGCAGAATCCAGGAGTGGAGGTCACGATATTCATTGCGAATGTAGACAATGCAGCATGGCGACCCACACGTTTGTTACGTTTCCTTCGTCGTTTCCATTTTCAATGAGATCTGCTTTTTATAGATTCTTACAAAACCACATTAGGTGTCTGTTAATTAAATGAAATAGTGGAAAAAAAATATCAAATTCATTTTTCAGTACCAATTGCTTACAGATACATATTTTTTCTTGTTATTAGTCTGTTATTTAAAAACACTACTTTCTACTACTATACTGAGACCACCCACAGTTTGAGATGACGACGAATTTAAATATAAAACATACATAATTAATCTACTAAAAATGTACATACATAAATGTACCTATATATTGTAAGATCACATACTGAGGAAAAACCGAAGATTTCTCAGTAAAACCTAAGATTTATAAATGAATAAATAAATATTTCGGACATCTTACACAGAACGCCATCTAGTCCTAAGCTAAGCAGAGCTTGTGTTATAGGTACTAGATAACTGATAATTTATATCATATATAAGTTATTTTTTTTTGTAAATACATACATATTATACATAGAAAACACCCAAACTCCGAAACGAATGTTTGTAGATCACAAAAACACTAGGTGCGACCCAGGATTTGAACCCGAGACCTCAAGCACAGCAGTTGCATTCACTACCACTACGCCACCGAGGCAGTCGAACGAATGAAAGTAATAATTCGAAAAAAATAAAATTTTCATAAAATGGTTTAAAAAATTACCATTAGAAGTTGGTAAATCTTAGGTTTTACACTTTAATTTTAGGATTGATTGTATTTCGGGGTTTTGCAGTAACATATAAACTATATCTCGTATAGTCAAAGGGGCAGGGGTGTGGGTACTATACACTCTCAATTTACCATTAGAAGTTGGTAAATCTTAGGTTTTACACTTTAATTTAGGATTGATATTTCGGGGATTTGCAGTAACATATACACTATATCTCATATAGTCTAAGGGGCAGTGGGGTGGGTATTATACACTCTCAATTTACCGTTAGAAGTTTTACTATTAAATTTTAGGATTGATTGTACGAGTATTTCGAAGTTTTGTAGTATTATATGCACTATATCTCGTATATTCTAAGGGGCAGGGGGTGGGTACTATATAGTCTCAATTCACGAACTGTCTATTGCTTCAATTCACGTAATAGGAGCAAGACTATTGCCGAGTACCAAAGATAAGATTAGAAAAGGTATATTTTCTCCCCGCTCAGTCTATCAACGTGATATCTCTCCCACACGAACCATTTACTAAGGAGAGAACGAATGCAATGATTATTACGTGCGATGGAACTGATGAAAGAGTTCCACGCAACATAAGAATGCTAATGTTTAGGGATCGCGGGTTCAACGCCGAGCCCGGCTTATAGTGTCGATATTACTGGAATTTGTTTGAATCTACTTTCGTTTATACGGTAAGAATTCTTGCAATATTTGATATTCATATTAGATTTCTTAACTTTAAATGTTTTTTTTCTGTGTAGTAAACGAATAGTAATATGTAAACATCGAGATCAAGGTTTCATATTAGAAGATCGTTTGTTTACTCAAACGTGGATGCGAAAGTTTCAAGAATTATAACCCGACTAGGTAAAATATTTTAATTAAAGTAATAAGATGACTATATAGTCTATGTCACCCGGGACATTATTACGAATCTATTGGCACCAATTCATTAGAATCGGTTCTATAGATTAGGTACTACGTAGGAACATATAAACACACAGAATATTACCAAAACAATTACCTTTTCTTTAGCTGTAGTCGGATAAAATCATACAGTAACAACAAAACAGTAAAACTACTCTTCAACTAAATATCACTATTGAGGGACAATGGCGTATGACACTAGTGTCGGTTCACGAAGTGTCAATATCGTGGTACCCTTCTTTTTTTATGGAATAGGAGGCGAAGGAGCAGACGTATCGCCTGATGGTAAGCGATTACCGCCGCCCATGGACACCCGCAACACCAGAGGCGTCACAAGTGCGTTGCCGGCCTTTGGGGAATGGGGAGGGGAACGGAGGGAGGGGTTTGGGGTATGGGCCTTCGGTATTCTCACTCACTCGGTGAAACATACCAGTTTTCTGTGAGGCCGTAGTATCACTGCGGTCGAACCGGCCCATTCATGCCGAAGCGTGGTTCTCCCACGAAGACTCTCCTTCTACGTGATTTGTGCGGAGATTTATTATAAAGTGTGGTCCATTTGCAAATGGCTACTAGAAACTTTATCCTGGCCTTAATTAAACTACTGCAGGTCATTCGTGAGTACTTATACTACTTATGGCACTAGTGGTAAATGTTGATGTATCGCTGTACGACTGTAGCATTAATATTCTCGTTACTTTTGTTAAGGCATTTAATTAATAGTGTCAAGGCGATTAGTCCATTCCAGACTAATATATAAATGATTATTTTTTGCGGACATATCTAAAATAAATAATAAATGAACTAACTACACAGAATTTAATGTCTTACTTTATACAGAACTAAACTACGTGATTATGTAATTACTTGCGCACCTCTTATGTTTTATGACAACACAAGTATATAGTTTTCTTAACCGATAAGCTACGTTGAGAAGTTAATAAACATTAAAGGATTTTACTTAAACATTTTCTCTCGTTGGAATATGGTGTATTAAAAGTATAAAATCATAAGATCACCTTTTATAGAAAAGTAAATTAAAGTATTTCTTCTCCCCAACCAAGTTGATAAACAACAAAATATTTTGCACGTCTGATTTACGTCACTTCGGGGTTAAGGCCGCTAATTACGGTAGACACCATTTTCGTGGCGATTAAAAATGAAAAACAAACTTCTGGGTCCCCAGTACAGTTTTAATTAGAAAAGTTACAGGGAATGTTGTTTTGTTTTTAGAAAGACTTGATAATTATTTTGTAACACGTTAGGCAGTACTTTATAATAACTTGGTAAATCACACACACGGCTGTTTGACCCTGAACTAGGTAGTACCTGTACTATGGTAATCAGCCTTACTCTGCCTTCAAGAGTGGTGATTACCTTACTCTTTGCGAATACAGACAATGCGGCATGGTGACCCACACTACTGAGGCCTATTGTGATGCTTCTCCTTGACAGCCAGTGATGGTCTTCTGTAAGTCTGTGTGAGAGTAGCACCGTCCAGGTAAAGCCGGCCAGTTCGTGCTGAAATCAGCGTGACTTTTCGTCAGTGCCTACTGTAAGAATAGCAAAACTGCCTATAATTTCTGGTGAGGAGGTTACCCGATTACGGCGAAGCTAAGCTAGCAGTTTTCGTGCTGTGGTGTTTCGTTTGTGAGTGAGAGATCGGAGGCTGTAATTACCATGGTGTATTGTTCCATTGTCTGAATTCGCAATGAGTATGGTAACCGGTACTCTTGGATTCTGCTCATACCTTCCATCAGGCAAAGCTAGCCAGAGCCACTTTGGTAGGCTCACATAAAAGAAAGAATAATTAGGTTATTTTTTTTCCATTTCTGTGAGGCCATGGAATCACTGTTTAATTAGTCCAATGTAGGCAAATATAACATCTAAAATTTCTACAACTAATGATATCTTTGAAGATATCTCAGTCTATAATTATTATTTCTACTTCCCTATATAATAACTCCTTTCAAAACCAGCACTTTAAAGGTTTTATTACTCGAAGTATCACCAAAATATAAGGAAACGGTATTCAATTTTGACAAACTAAATACTAATATCAGCTGTGATTTTCAGTTATAAAATATTTACATTTGTATAACTAAACGTATATATTGTGGTGGTGCACATATAACGAAACGCATACTTTGAAACTTTCTTATAAACTACTTTAAAATATATGCATACACACTCCCTTACAAATAAACTCGATATTGAAATAAAACAATTTCAAACAAATAAAAATATTTTAATATAACTTTATATCGAGCAAGATTTCACAAGGGATGGCACCCCAGCTTTGCTTAGGACTTGAGTTATTGTGAACTACCCTATCTTACCCTAAGTGGGGGTTGAAAACGGAGGGTAGATTCAAATTTATCGGCGATGCATACGTATTTATGCGGCACTTAACCGAAGGTATTACGAGGAGGGAAAAAACTTGTTTAGGTGACAAAGTCATGATGAATGGGGTAGATTTGAAGGGAAATTTTACCACAGAAGTTCGAGTGATTTGTGGAAATATTCAGTATAAATAAATACCTCTTGTGGTGGATAATATCAGTGGTTGACTGTGGCTAAAGAAAAAGAAATGTAATAAATATATAATAGTATATCTAAAGCATCTATAAGATGAACTTTTAGTATTGAGAATAAAATCTTATCGTAAGAAGTAAGTGGACAGAGTGCTAAGTTAGTTCGAAGCTAAAAATGTTCTTCTTAAAGTTAGGTGCAACTAGAACCGAAACATATATTGATCAGTAAAAGTATCAAGTTAGTATTGCTTAGTTCACTGTCGATGAATTACTTACTACTTGTACTTGAAAATTTTAAAGTTACATAGGGGAAAACGAGAAGGCTGGTCACCTCATGGTAACCGACACCTGTAAATCAAGAGTAGCCTCCTCAGAATCAGGTGGAGGGAGGTGTTAAAGCCACAGTAACCATAATCACACAGTGAAAAGCTTTACTTAAAAATAGTTTTATATCCACTAGGTATATGGTCTAACAGTAAAGTGGTATGTTGATATATTGGGGTGGATTAACAAATAAAACTGTACAGAATACGAAAAAAATTAGATCGTATATTGAGTAAAAGGGAAGGAAAAAAGTTTTGTCAACCTAACAGCACAAATACAGTTGGATCAACTTAACAAATAAAGGTTGCGTTCTCAAATAGCAATATGGTATGACGGCAGAAATTGAAACCGGTCAGAATTAAATTTTTGTTGACGGGGTGGGAAATCCCTTTGGATCTCCGGCTACTTGTGGACTAAGGAGCTAGGTAAGTAGGGATTCCACTAAAATCACCCCGGCGGCCGATCTTCGGCGCCCTGCTCGGAGCATGACCCGGACCATGTTGTATCAGGTCCCCTTCACTTCCCTAGACTAACATATCAATAATTTAACTTGTTGCTATTCAATTTGTTGAATAAATAAAATTCCGCAACCATACTAGATATTTTACAGAAATTAGAACTGCTATTCTACAATCTACATCGATTTTGATGCTCTCTTAATATAATGTTTCAAAACAGTTTTAAGTATATACAACTTTCTTAATATAAAGTAAATTCAATCTTCTGTAATAAAGACAAATCACTTCCAAGTCCACGTCCCCTTCTCAACCCTTACGGCTCAGCTTCCGATAGTAAACGAACGCCATCGCGATCCTTCAAAGTCCAGGAAATTGTACCAGTGATATCTGAACTTTTACTTCCAGCTAAGGGTAGATTAAAATACAACTTTCTGTTGTATTTAAGGGAAAGATTGTAGGAGTATTCAGAGTATGTAAGACAAGGTATAAAGCAGACGTTACTGCTGCTGTTCACGATATCAGTGAAATAATTAGAATATTTGACACATATGACATACAGCTGTCTGATAAAATCAAAGGCGTGTCTAGTTCGTGAAGCGCCTGTCTGCAATCATTCCTCTAGCGCCCTTTAGTAAGCATAGCGTCAAGTGCGCAGATTCATTAAAAGTGCGGTGGCCAGCGCCCCTAACACTGGTGCGCACGTGTACCGCAAAGTCTGCACTGTGGGTAAATACGCAACTGGATAAAATGTATTATTATATTAATTTATTCATGTAAAACTTTACAAAATGAGTGATGGTGCACTAAACTTTAGTTAGGAAATTCAAATTAAAAGAAAAATGAAAAAAATATTAGGCAATAATCAATTGGAGAGGCTTCTGTCCCGCAGTGGAACGATAATGCGACAATACTTTAAAATAAAGTAAAAACGGCATTATGTTACGTTATCGGCCAATTATTGTAATCTTTCATTCAAAAGTGTTTGACTTTGTAATTTCTCATGAGAAAAAAAAAATCCTAAACCCGAAAAGTACTCTAACATACTATTATTATGTTTTAAACTCTCAGAGATTAACATAAACACATCCAGACTCATATATGTAACATTTTCATGAAAACAGTTCAGTTTTTTGTACTAATCAAACAGTAGCGTGAAAAAAAATTCCCCCGTTTGTGAAACATTCTTCATTGGTGCTCCGCTCCTGTTAGTATTAGCGTGATGATATATAGTCTATAACCTTCCTCAATAAATTGACTATTCAACACTGAAAGAATTTTTCAAATCGGCTGAGATTAGCGCGTCCAAACAAATAAAGTCTTTAGCTTTATATATTAGTATAGATTAATTCTGACACAGTTCGTTGCAGACTGGATTTTCGCCACATAAGTTGAGAGAAGAGTAATATCATTTAAACTTTAGGTCTACGTTCAGAGGATCGGATTAAAACCGGCAAATATGCGTCTAATGAGATGATTTTTGACAAAGCCTTTGTGAACTTTGTAATGTTTTATTTCAAAACTTTTATTGAATTCTCAAATATGTTTCAGTGGATTGTTGTAATTATATTTTGAACTTCTAACTTCTCATTGAGTTTATAAGAGTTGGTAGAGGGAGTTTCATTTTATAAATAAGAATCATTTAGAGTTGGTTATTGTGTAATATTTCAACTTTCCACAAATGGTTAACTTAAAAGTTTTGTGGTTAGAAAAAAAATAGAAAAATATGTGAATGTAGAATAGAGATTATAGTGAACAGGTATTTATTAATGATTTCTTTAATTATTTTACTTGTTTTCCTCTAATGTCTCAGTCCGATTTTTTGCAATCATTTACACATTTTATTCGTTCGCAATATCTTTGTTTGTCTGCTACATCATCCTTAATTATTGAAAGAAAACTAGTACCAGGAGCCATTTGCTATTTGTATAATGATAGCAGCAGTGCCCTTTACTTTTTATTGTCTACCAATTGTATTTGCCAACGAGCTGACCCTCGCAACCTCATTTACGTCTACTATTGCCCGTAGCGTAATAATTTTCCCCCGTTTTTTAAACATTCTTCATTGGGGCTTAGCTCCTATTGATCTTAGCGTGATGATATATAGCCTATAGCCTTCCTCGATAACTGAACTATCCAACACTGAAGAATTTTTCAAAACGTACCCGCGTTTTTGAAATTATCGCGTTGAAACAAACAAACTCTTCAGCTTTATAATATTAGTATAGATAAAGCACTACAGCTATCTAAGTAACCACTAACTAACTTCACTTTCGGCGTCCGCCCAGTTATTCCCATAAAGCAGAATAAAACCTGTTCCGGGACATTACAATTCTGATTAGATAATCTAGACGTACGCTAGTTGTGGAGATCTGATGTCAATCACTTCGTGTAAAAAATCGATGGTCAGCTATATCGTAGCAGACTTTACGCTGACTCCAAAATACTTTAGGCAAAAGACTAGAAGGAAAATGAACATATTATATACATTTGAAGTTTCTACTCTGTTTATAAATCGAGTTCAAATTAATCAACGTCAGGATTAACGGGGAATAAAATACGTGGTTCAGAAAAAGCAAAGTCGTGTTTCACTTCACGACGCTCACATCAGAGCTGGTACTGAATGGCCGGCTCATTTCCGCCACACAACACGAACGCTTTCAAGTGTTTAGTATTTTATGATACCAGTTGCTTTACTGCGTGTACCTAGTTTTAGTTTCTTTGTTCTTATTTTCTATTGCCTTTTCAAAGCGTCCAATCTGCGCGCTGTTGTCCGGTCTAACGTACTAGATGGCATTATTTACAACGTGTCGTTTTGGATAGTACAGTAGCTCGAACGGCCAACGTCATATTTTTCACTTTTTTTTATTGTACAGGGGGCAAATGTCCATGGACACCCGCAATACCAGAGGCGTTACAACTGCGTTGCCGTTTTTAAGAAGGAGTACGCTCTTTTCTTGAAGGTTTGAAAGTCGTATTGGTCCGGGAACACCACAGGCGACAGCTCATTCCACAGTTTTAGAGTGCGAGGCAGAAATTTTCGGGAAAAGCGCACAGTTGTGGACTGCCAACCATGTAGGTGATCTTTTTTTGGATACTGTACTATCCACGGACGCCCAATTGGTCTAACATTTCTTAAGGATTATATTATCATTACTGCTCGTGACAAATCATTAGGTGATAAGCACGATCATTTGTTCCGTCTGTATGTAATTTATCCATGTATTGATTAGATTGGCTAGTTTGAGATCAGACGTGCGTGAGATGTGTAAGTTTATGAACTTATTGAACTTAAATTAGTTTTTATCTGAAATAGTTGAAGGTAATTTCACAAGTTGGTTGAAGGTCGCAAAAAGATTGTTGAAGTTGTGATGGAATTTTAAGTATAAAGTAATGCAGATGGATTTTGTCGCATTGAACAACATCAAAAAGCTGCATCAAAATAATTTAATAACAAATAATTACATTAGCTTAAAAAACTATAACCAGACTTCTTTTGACTGCCTTGGTAGCGCAGTTGTAGCGTATACACGACTGCTGTGCGGTTCGATTCCCGGTTCGTACCAAATGTTTATATGATCTGCTAATATTTGTTTCAGAGTTTGGGTGTTTTCTATGTTTGATATGAATGTATTTGCAACAAAAAATAATAATATGTATTTATATCACTTGTCTAGTACCCATAATACAAGCTCTGCTTAGTTTGGGACTAGATGGCGTGGCATGTATAGCCTATGTCACATTCACTATAATCGGTTCAGTAGTTTAGGCAACGATGGAACACACACGTCTTCGCCATAGTCGGTTAAATAGGAAGGTTTACCCATAGACCAGCACAAATGTAAACAAAGGTAGGAAACTAAATGGACATTTATGAATAATATAAAAACCCGTGTCACGACAATTCAAGCACAATTACAAACAACACCATTGTAGGATCACGAATTAAAACCAACTGTGAATATGAAAAATATATTTTACACATTTGGAACACAGGACACGTTCGGTGCTTGCAGGAAGGGACCAGCGTATACAGATCTACGTATACTATGTGTCAGTTTGTATGTCTGTACAATTGATATCTAGCTGTTCCGGTCAATTTGAATCACTATCAATTCCTAATATTCCAAGAGTCATGCTAAATAACCTTCCTCAATTAGTACTCTATCTACTAGAAATAGTTTTTAAAAGTTTAGGTCACTCGATAAACGTAACAATCCACGGACATTTCCATTTCGAGTGGAAATGTAGAATGTAGGTACTGTTAAATTACAGGTTTTTTTAATAACTTAAAAGATTTCGTTACGTACTTATAAGTATGTTTAGTCAGTCATTGTATATAATACTTCTTTTTGTACGCGACTCCGCCCGTGTTTGTGTCGGTTTTCGCTGTAAATAGTAGCATAGTTATTCCTCAAGAATTAAAGGATTGTAAATTTCATTAAAATCCGTTTAATTGTTTCGCCGTGAAATCGTAACAACAGACGGAGTTAATTTCGAATATACAATATTAGTATGAATTTATGGATGAACTAGCTGAACCCCGAGGTGCTACCCGCGGTAGGTACTACTATAACCGCAGACAACGCCGCGAGGCGAAGCTAGTATCTTTATAAATTGTAGCCTATGTGTTATTCTGATGTATAGGCTATATTATTGTAACGTTTCATCAAAATCCATTAAGTAGTTTTGGCGTGGAAGAGCAACAAATATACTCACAAAATTTTGCGATTATAATATTAGTAGGATTAATCTAATACAAAACATGTAAATGTATGAAAATTAACTTTCGACAGGTGCATCATTTTATTAAAGCTATAAGCATCAAATGCAGGCACTCTGCCTTGTTAGTTTAAAATAACCGTCAGTTTGGTAGCTTGTAGCGTGGTAGCACAAAGAGGTGCTTGACAGAGTTCAAAGTAAAATGGCTGAGAGGCAGCACAGCCACGAGCATCGGAACCCGGTTACTAGATCACATCTGCCTAAATTTATTAAAGGTAGGTACCGTTACCTGTTAAGAAGGAGCCTCGACGTTGCCAAAGCGTCTTGCTTTTATGCTTAGAGGCAGCGTTTGAAGGCAAAGCGAGATACTGTTTTTTAAGGATATTTTCTGTTTGCAGGATTATTTTATTTATGGTATAGTAAAATATGTCTTCTGTTTTGGTGGAATGTTTCTTTCTGAACAATCCATCTAGACTAGTTCACTAAGAAAAGTAACAAACGAATTGGAATAATATCTCTCATCGCTGAGTCACGTAGTACATTCAAAATATTTGCCAACTAGCTGACCCTCGCAACCTCGTTTACGTCTACTATTGCCCTTAGCGTAATAATTTTCTCCCGATTTCTAAACATTCTTCATTGGGGCTCCGCTTTTATTAGTATTAGCGTGATGATACATAGACTTCCTCGATAAATGGACTATCCAACACTGAAATAATTTTTCAAGTCGGACCAGCGGTTCTTGAGGTTAGCGCGTTCAAACAAAACAAACTCTTCAGCTTTATATTTTAGTATAGATGTGATTATATATCTGGACATTCAACACACAACATAATTTATGGTCCCAAACTAAGCAGAACTTGTATTGTGAGTACTAGACAAATGATATAAATCCATAATACTTTTTTTTAGGTATTTTAATTGATCTTTCCTTATAGATTAGTGAATTTACTAATTTAACTTCTTTATAACATTTAAAATGATAAACACAAACTCTTGCATGTCAGTTTGAATAAATGTTGGAACTAAATGTATTTTTTTATACAACTTATGTACCTACGAGCCATGGGAGAGCCACGCTTCGGCATGAATGGGCCGGCTCGACCGGAGTGATACCACGGTCTCACTGAAAACCATGTGTGAAACAGGGTTTGCGCTGTGTTTTACCGAGTGAGTGAGGATACCGGAGGCCCATACCAACCCCTCTCCTCATCCCCCAAAGGCCGCCAACGCACTTGTGACGCCTCTGGTGTTGCGAGTGTCCATGGGCAGCGGTAATCGCTTACCATCAGGCGATACGTCTGCTCGTTTGCGTATCCCATAAAAAAACACAATGGCAAATAAAATTATTCTATTATTTTCTACTATACATGATGCTGATTTCTTCCTGTACATTTACCGAATTCAATATCGTTTTATTACAAAAGAAATCTTGAAAATTGAATTCTTTAAAAATCCTTTGTGGAGTACCATCTGTACTTTTTCGTTATTAATAGTATCTACTTACGAAAATAATAAGATATTTCCCCAAACAACGAAAAACTCATTTTCAATATACACTGTATATAAAGAAACGTGGACATAGACTCTAGTGTATGGAAATGAAATGTTTTTCGAAGTTCCACTTCTCAGTCGTAACCATATTTTTCTTTGGTTTAATAAAATTGAGGGGTGTGTCCCACGATAATTGGTAAGAACATAAATTCTCACCTCGGTCCGTTTTCTGCCGTATCGTCCATTATCCGTTATTATTGTAAGGAAATAATATGTATTTAACAGTATTTATAATGAAAGGTTTGTATAAAAACGTTTGTATTTCTTTCTATTTCCTTTACTTGAATTTTGATTTTAAAACTTTAATTGAGTGTTTATTTTTTCAGAGTGTGTTTTAATAGCATATGGGATTTAATTAGGTATTACTCTCTCAGTGTGTTATGATTTTGTAATATATTATGAGACTTGATAGCTTGCGATATTAATAAGTACTTGCTAGCTGATAAGCCATAGTTAATATCGTTTTTATTCATTAGCTTACTTCCATAATCTCGTCTGCGTCTCCTATTGGCTGTAGCGTGACGTTAAAAAGAACGTGAATAAAGGTTACAATTAAAAAGGATATATTGAGCCAACCTAAAAAGATAGACATGCTGTCGCGAACTTTTTTTGCGGTCATTTTTTTTAGAACTTTTATGTTAGAAAATTCTTTTACACATTGTTATTGAGAACTCTAAACGTTTACGCAGCGCAAAAAAATCTTTATTCAAAACTCCGCTTCTTAAGGCGTGATGGTGTCTACAGCCTGCCTCGATAAATGTACTATCTAACTATGAGAGATCTTTTTAAATCGGACTAGTACTTCTTGAAATTAACGCGTTACAGCAAATAAATAAACAAAAAACTCTGCAGTTTTATAATAATAGTATAGATTAGTATGGATATAGTAATATTATTATTTTGTAGGGATAAAGGAAAGTGTAGTTCTGACTACTTTCCTCGTAATTTTTATATTTACTTTCCATAAGAACCTTCCCCATGCCTTAAAGAAAATTAAAATAAAATTACCGAATTGGTCGAGCTGCTCCCGAGTTTTGCGCTTAGTAAAACATTTGACCACTAATTTTTATTCATATAGATATTAACTGTATTCTTTAATGAAATTTCCAACTCAAGTGTTAGACAAGATGAGGCTGAGTTCATTTGTTTAAGAAAACATTGTCTTTATTTCTGGAAATTGAGACCATAAAATGAAAATTGTACTAAATTAAACGAAACAGAACATTCTTAAATTAGAAATGCCCTGAGGAGTGTCTTTGATCTACGTTATTTAAGGAATTGTATCAACTTTGTGACCTTTGAAGAGATTGCTATTTCTAACAAAGTTGAGCTGTTGATCTCATATAATAAGGTTTGATTAGCATTAAACTTTTACTGTTTTCTGTTAAAGTTTTCTGTTTCTGTGCGGTAATCCCTCGCATACCACCCATTTCTGCGTGGGAGAGCCACGCTTCGGTGTGAATGGGTCGGCTCGACCGTAGTGATACCACGGCCTCACAGAAAACCGGTGTGAAATAGCGCTTGCGCTGTGTTTCACCGAGTGACTGAGGATACCGGAAGCCCATACCCTAACCCTCCCCCTTCCCTGTCCCCCAAAGGACGGCAACGCACTTGTGACGCCTCTGGTGTTGCGGGTGTCCATGGGCGGCAGTAATCGCTTACCATCAGGTGATACGTGTGCTCGTTTGCCCACATATTCGATAAAAAAAACCCCATCGGTGGTTATGTCGGACGGACTTAAAATGGTGTACTGTAGTAAGGTAATCACAAAACGACATTCGACTGATAGACAGCTAGAGATAAGATAAGAAGTAACTTAAGTGGTTACTGATAACAGTAGGTAGTAATGTCAATAAAACATAAACATTTACATCTATCTAATCCATATTATACAACTATTATAATAATAAACTTTATTTATTATTATTAGAAGGTACAATTTAGCTACCTAGGATATCTAGTTAAAAACTAAAAATATTCTAAAATTCCCTTGTGAGAGCAGGGGTCCGTACTAGGCCCGAAGCCTGTGTCCAGATCTCCAGGCCCATCCTAGGGCCGACATATTTTTTTTAAGCACGACTCCCGCATTATTATTATACATCCTGTGTCGCGAGGGACTTTACAAACATACATGTAATGGACACAAAGAACACCCAGACTCAGGACAACACTTGGCGCAGTAGCAAGCAGCGTAGTGACCGCTTAAACCACTGGGCCAACCGCGCAGTCTATATAAATTCCAGAGTTCTCTCTCCGTCTGTCCTTCCTCAAGAATCATAGTATTTCCATGAAAATTGTCATTGAAATCGATCAGCAATTTCGCCGTGATAGTGTAAACAAAGAGTTACTTACGAATTTTTTATTTGAGTATGAATTGGTATGGATATTAAGAATATTTTACATGAATACTAAATATTCGTGATGAATATTTAAGCTGAAGAACTATCTAATGTAAGCTCGTTTATCAATACATCCTGTAACGGTGTACTTTTAGATTTCCCGAGGGAGGAAGTTTCAAAGACATTGGAAATTTTGTATAGGCATATGTTTGTTTTACAGATTGGCCGAAATACAATAGAGAATGTAAAGTTATGGACACATTGATCAAGATTGTATAAAAGTGATAATATAAAATTTTAACAAAATAAAACCGACTTCAAGAACTGCACCAAATTGAAATGGGAATTGGAATTGGAAATTGAAATGAACCACACGGGAAGCACCAGCTCTCAAGTAACAAAAGAATCATCAAAATCTGTTCACCCAGTCGAAAGTTCTCAGGTAACAAACATAACAAAATACAGTCGAATTGAAAACCTTCTCCTGTTTTGAAGTTGATTTAAAAGATAATCACAAATTTCAACAACAAAAAAGAACCGACTTCAAGAACTGGTTCAAATTGAAATGGAACCACACGGGAAGCACCAGCTTTCAAATAAAAAAGAATCATCAAAATCGGTTCACTTAGTCGAAAGTTCTGATGTAACAAACATAAAAAAAATACAATCGAGTATTCGAGTCGAGTTTTGATTGGACCAGGTTATATTTTATTTGCGTTTCTAATCAACTTTCAAATAGTCCTTCAACCCTTACTTTACCCCATTTTAGGTAAAAAAAAGTTTAAAATCTTTTCTTTATAGGTAGATAAGGCAAGACATTTTATATGTATCTAGAGGTTTAAAGTTTATGAAAAATAAATAATGTGAACGAAAGTAGAATGGTTCTTTCAAAAATGTAGTGTTTATTATAAACAACTCCAAGAGCAGTATGATTAAATACAAATCAACGAATACATTTCATAATTTAGCAATTTATCAAAATTAATTTATTCAATGATTAGTAGATCATTTGCAGCAGGCGACCGAAACTTCTCTTAATGTTGTATTAATTCAAAATATCTTTAGATGTGTATTTAACTTTATATCCTAGAAGTTTCTAGACAAAATAACTTGCAGAATGAAGGGTCCTCGAACGCTGTCTCAGCCCAATTCATTCATTTATCTAGACGTTGTTACGACAGACGCTCAAATTGAGATCAATTAGTACCAGCTGCTCGGTGCCGTAACGTTTGCATTCAACCTAGCTTTTGTTTAGTGGATATTATTTGTTGTATGAGAGAGAATAAATCAATTTGTTTTTAACATAACATACGTAAAACTAATAACAATATTTGAAAATTAAGACTTAAATAAATAATAATAAATAAATAAATATTCCGGACATGTAACACACAACGCCATCTAGTCCCAAGCTAAGCAGAGCTCGTGTTATGTGTACTAGACAACTGATATAAATACTCATATACTTTTTTTTGTAAATACATATACATATTATACATAGATGGTCTTCGACTCAGCGTATGGATGGCAGTACAGAACATGGCAGCTGCTGTTATGTTGTTCAAGCCTATTATGGTTAACACTCTTCGAATAAGCACATCGACAATAGGTATCCTTACCGACAGAGGTACTCGTATTTTGGTTAAGAGTACTGTCTCAATTTCCGGTCGCTGATTTAATTTGCCTTATAAACGTTGGTACATATGTATTGACGAACTTAAGTGTAATATTATATATATCCATATGTGTAGTATATTACTAGCTGGTTCCGATCTTAGTGGGGTCCCTTACTTCAGTAGTGAATTCTCAGACGTCACACTCTTTAATTTTGTATGTCTGAAATAAAAATACTTAAATTTTACAAACAGTTTCACTAGCATAATTAAGACGAATACGTACTCGTATAACGAAACCACAAATGTCAAAATTCATAAAGTAATTTAGGCTACAGATCTTGCCAAAGAAATATACACACACTCTAAAAACAAAACCCTCGCATTAGAACGGTGAGCTAAAAAAAAATATTCCACTCTATCGCACCCGAAGTCCAGTGTTCGAAGAAAACCTACATTTAATATTACCACCATAATTATCAAAACTATTGATCAATATCTACAGTTAAAAGCAGAAATTGAATAAATTATAATAATGAATTAGATAGGAGTATGTATTGTAAATATCTCCGACATATTTGACAACCGTCCCATTGAATATAAACGCAATGAGTTCATTCATAATTCGTACGCCAATATTCTGAACGTATCTGCATACAAAGATTTATTATCGTCCATTTAGTAACATAACGGATTAAATATTAATATGCATGAATATATATATTTGCTAAGTACTAACGGTATTTTGAATTTTTGTTAGCACTAAGTGAGGCAGGATATGAATCATTTTAACAAATACTGCAAAGAATCGCCTGATTGCTTTGCATGTGTACATACTGTACATACTTACATATACACACATAGGTCGGTGAAGTGTGTGTATTTCCTAACCAACAAGTTCACCGACATGTCACAGATGTTTAAACTGGTTTGCAGTGGTTCAATGTTAGATACGAGGATTTATTTTCAGGGGTGTGCATTCAGTGTTTGTATCAACTGTTTATTCTGAAAAGTTGAATCTCGGCTATCCTATTTTGTGTTTACTAAACCTCTGTAATGGCTTCAGTCTTGATTTATTTTATAAGCAAGTTAATGAAGATTTAAGAAGGAAAAGTTTAAACGACTATGACCCGAGGAAAAAAAACATCGTATTATTTATATATAATACCCAGGCCATAATTATGAATATGTCGACATCCTTCTTATGAAAATCGGTTATGTAGTTTATGAGCTATGGTGAAACAATACAAATATAACTATAACCCTTTTTTTTGGCTTCACCTTAGTACGGTATAAACTAAGGAAATAAAATTATTGAAGAGTTTTTAAATATTTCAAAAGTTAAAATAATTGTGATTTTTAATATAAACATCGATAGAGGAAGAAAGAAAATGGACAGAAAATTATGATTGTACATTAGCAGTTCAAAACTATGTAATTTAAATTGAATGGTTCGGGGAAGAAAAAAACTATGACTTGAATTATTTAGTAAATATCACAGACACACGCTAAATGGACGACCAAGTTGCAAGAGCGCGAGAGAGATGACAATAATTGGAACGTCAAATTCAAAATTAAATTGTTTAATAGAATTGCGTTTACAACAATACCCTTTTATTGACTCAAGATCGGGCACTGCCTGCCAAAGAGACTACTCTGCCTGATGGAAAGAATGAGCAGAATTCAAAAGCGGCCATCACTACAATAATTGCGAAGACAATGATTCTGTTGTTGTCACTACTAAACTAAAACTCACTAAAATTTGTTCTTGGATTCTTGATCAACTTTTAGTTGGTACTGAACTAAATATAGTGAAAGCTGAGATGTGAGATATCGAAAAATGTACTGTAAGTATATGAGATTAAAGTATATAATCCAATAACAAATTTTAGTGAATTTTAGTTTAGTGATGACAACAACAGAATTACCAGTAATGAAACAAACTCTTAATAATTTTAATTTTTTTTAAACAGTTGGCAGCCCTAGTCATTTAATGTGCAAACACTAACGTGTCAAATATTTTATGCTAATAGTGAAGCGTGATATAACGGTCGTGTTGTAGTAAAAAAAATACTTTTATCAACTGACATATGCTATTTTATTATCAACCTAAGGAGTAAGTTTAAAGTTAACATTTTATTTTATTTACACTTGTAGGACAGAAAAGGTAAGAGTAAAACGATCAAGAAGAAAGATACCTGCCCCCGCTAGCCAAGTTGCAAGAGTTTATTTTTTTGTAATCGCTAACGCCTAAATTCTCGTTTGTCACACAGAATTTAGACGTTCACGATAGCTGAAAAAAAACGCTTGCAACTTGGCTAGGGGGCTGTGTAGATCACACAGACGACATCTGCGGGAAAAGGCTCCGAGATCGAAAACGATCCTCAAAAGTGTGACTTGTCGAGATCACGATCTCTTGCAGTAGGGAATAACAGGAGGTGGAGTATAATTGCATCTAGATTTAGCGATACCTATATTTCTTTTGTAAACACGAATAACCTTGTAATATACTGCAGCAAGCTCTGCTCTGCAAGCAGATTACCGCTAAATACATTACTATGATTAAAGTAAATAGAACGATTGTATTTTCCCACAGTTATTAATCTTGTGCAGACAATGTACTCATGATCTGTAACGACCATTTGTAATAATCTATCTCTAGTTAAAACTGGAGTTAGTCTATATATTTTTTACTCTCATTGATGTGCAGGATCAATTTATTTTCTTTTGAAGTGAAACTTCTTTAGAATCGTTGTGATTTCAAACCGGATGCAACGGAAATAACGACAGGTAAGAGACATAAATACAAAAGGTCGCCTGTAATTAGTCAGCTAGAGCGAGAGAGCAAATGTCGGGTTCATTCTTTTGTCGATTTACTGAAGTTTCACTTCTATCGTGTGTGAATCGCACACACACCTTTTTTTTTACTAGTTCAGTTGTCAAAAAAGTACGAATAACTTATTTGTACTTAAACCTGGATATAGATTATTAAAAATAGCATTTTCTTAACAGTTTGGGTTACTTACCAATAGATTAACAAAACATACACTATTAGAATGCACCAAGCTTCCAGGAATCCATACCATTTTTAAATTCATAACGTACCTGAAAAGAAAAATATATTTATAAGATAACCGTCCTATTTGATTAAATGAAAAGCGATATTATTGGAAAACATACATTGTGTAATACAGTCTGAGTATTTTGGTTACTGTATTTCATATTGCGCTGTGGCTATTATGAGGTATTTTTATTTATACTATTAAGAAACATTAGCTTTACCCTACCACACTTTGTTGTTGAATTGAATTCATGAGAAATGAGTAACAAAAGCAACGTGAAAAATAGTTTAAATTTATCTCTGTAATCGGTTGTATTTCGTGTCAAAATTTGACCTTAATCGGTGTAAAAACTGCTGAACATACCTCTCTTTTACAAAAAGACTATCACGATGGTCTTGACTTACTATACCACACTAGCACGACGAATTGGTTTTTTTTCAAGTGTGCCTTTTCTTTTTCTATGGTATAGGCTTTACAGTCTCACAGAAAACCGGTGTGACACAGCGCACGTTGTATCACTTCGGTCGGGCCGGCCCATGCATACCTAAGCGTGGCTCTCCCAAGGTAAATCTTTGCAGTGTCGTCCTGCGTAGTTTGTACCCTTAGTCGCCTCTTGCGATACCCACGGAATAAATAGGGTTGTTGACACTCAGTATCAGTATACGAGTACACCTAATCCATCACCACACGGATATTTATAATACTAAAATGAATTGATTTTGAAATGTAAATTGCAATAAATGAATATTTAAATAGAAATTATCAAAAAGCGGACCACAAAATAAGCTGGTTTTTATGAATGAAATGCGGTAATTTTTCCATCGGCATCATACCGTATGCGGTGGCAGGAATGGAACATAAATCATGACAGTTCAACCCGCGAACAAAGCCTCAAGATTTGGTAAATCACAACTGAGAATGGCGTAGGAAGCAAATTGTGTGTTTGTGTCCGACACAGGGACTGCTTCGTATTTCCTAACAATACGTAAAAGTACATAATCTATCGTTGAATAGATTAGATTTATGTGAATGTTCTAGGATATTTATTAGTAACAGTTTCTACAAAATAAAGAGTAAATAAAACATTCTGGGTGTAAACAATAATGTGTATGAGTCATGTATAATCAGAGGTCTCTATTCTCTGGCAGCTTGCGGTCTTGTCAACGGCAGGTGTCGTCGGCGACGTCGCTTACGCTCGGGATCGGCCCTCCCTCGATCCCGTTCAGCGGTCTCTTTCTGGAGCACCTCACAGAAAGAGAACACTGCGCCCCAGCACTTCTCAACAGCCAGCATGGCAGCAATGGTTGCTTGCGGGACACTATGGCGGGCTGGTGATGCTTCTGCATCTTTCGGCCTCCGGTCACCCACTCACCAACTAACACGACAGCACGATGTATTTTACGTTGATCTTCTGTGCGAGAGTAATACCTGTGTGTGTCATATATTATAAACTCCCGCGCGATACAGGAATATTTCTAGTGCGAGAGTTATCTTCTAGTCTAAGATTTGTTTTGCCACGGTAAACTAAAAATTATAATACTACTTATAATCTTTAAGAGATACCTTTGGTCATAACAAAACAAAGATAATTGTTATAAATTACTTAACCAATTAAGTTTTACCCAATAAACAAATAAACGTACATAACAGCTAATTAATGTTATCTTTTATTCAACATACCTTGGAATAATTAATATATTATTAAATAGGGGTCACAAAGTTCTTTGCGCGATTAAAACTTTCCACTTTAAGCAGTACATCAACTTAATATACGACTGCCTCGGTGGCGTAGTGGTAGCGTATGCGACTGCTAAGCTTGAGGTCTCGGGTTCGATTCCCGGTTTGGAACAAATGTTTGTATGATCTGCAAATATTTGTTTCGGAGTTTGGGTGTTTTCTGTATATGTTATGTATGTATTTACAAAAAGAAAAGTATATAAGTATTTATATCAGTTGTCTAGTACCCATAACACAAGCTCTGCTTAGCTTGGGACTAGATGGCGTTGTGTTAGATGTACGGAATATTTATTAATTTTATTTATTTATTTATTAATATACACCCTTTAAATAGTATATACAAATACAAAACGGTATAATAACAAGGCCTGGGTGTACCAGCTTTGCTCGGTAGGTACTATCTTTTAGTAAATTTTCTGAAAATGAATCCTAGCAAGATCGATCAACGCCCCCGAATTCCTATGCATACTAAAATTCATGAAAATCAACTTTGGA
Source organism: Spilarctia lutea (assembly GCA_916048165.1). Lineage (NCBI taxonomy): Eukaryota > Metazoa > Arthropoda > Insecta > Lepidoptera > Erebidae > Spilarctia > Spilarctia lutea. The sequence continues at coordinate 14,978,771 of OU696490.1, forward strand.
GCCGTTTTGGAGAGTCAGATTATATACGAGTATCGTGTAGAGGTATTAAATAGATATTCTTTGACGAAAGCCATCTTTCCAATTAAGTGGCGTGCACTTCTCTAGATTCTTAAACACTTCTGTCCCATTTTACTTACTCATCCTCAAAGATTACAGGAGAGATCGAGAAGGGAAGAGAAAATTTAAGCGGGGATTTTAGGGGAGGATCATGCTTTGGTGTCGGCCTGCTCAACCGGTGTTCAATAATTTTGTAGTTGCTTTTCACATACAGAAGGGAAGTTCGAGCTTTGGTAACAAACTTAGGGCTAAAATAACCGAAATCCCCCTTCTCCGTCGGAGAAGGGCTAGAGCTCCCTCTGATCACGATCAGGTCACTCGTCTCTTTCCATCCCTCTAATATCATTAAAAAGTCACTTATCAAATACTTAGCTCTATTTATAAATATTAGCTTAGCCCTGCCCCAGCTAACTACTGCCGCTCGTAATTTGGTTATCGCAGTAAACAGTATAAGGCAAGTATTTTATGTCTTTCCTCAAGAATCAAGGCATCTCCATGCCAAATTTCATTAAAATTGATGCAACGATTAGCAGCGATAGTGTAACAGACAGACAAAGTCACATTCGAATTTATAATACTAGTATGAATAGATAGGCAATATTAACGATGGTAGCCAAAAACACTTAAGTCAATTTATTGATTGAGTTCTACGAACATTCATTGTCATCTCAAAATATTCCACCACGAAAACGTAAACCGAGGAATCCTTTGTCGTCCAAAAGTACTTAAAAAGTACAACAGAAGCGTATCATCCAACAACAGCTGTTGAGCACACCTGGCGCGTCCCCGTGCCCCGTACCCCGGACACCAAACAATATAACGTTTAGTTTGCACAACATTGGGGCGAGTATACGATTACTTTTACATTGGACTGCCGAAATGTAATACGTAGTTTTAAATAATATTTAAAATTTTGCATGAATTTAGTGGTTTCCTGTAATTGAGGAAGCACACCGAGAGATTACTGTACTGTGGAGGTCTTTAAACTACATAAATTGTTGTTCTACCAATTAGTGAACCAATGTTAAGCTAGAGCTACTCAGGGTCAATAATTGGGTAGAGCTCAGCCATTAGTTTTGTGTCTGGTTGTAATCAATATAAGTAAAACAAAAAAAAACGAGAACTGGACTAGCAACCATTTACTGATCATCCAAACATTTGGTCCGACCCGAGAATCGAATCCGAGACACCTCATGCACAGCAGTCGTGTACGCTACCTACCACTGGGCCAACGAGGCCGTTAAAACAAAAGTCACATCTATACCAATTAAAGCTATTATTAACATGTAGGCAAGGTATTGTCGGATCATGTTCTCAAGGGCTTTCAAGAATTGTCCTTGTTAGGGGAGTATGGAGTAGTATGGACACTTGATCATGTATCACCCATTGAAGATAATTTAAGTTCTGAAGATCTGTAACAGATCAATAATTGACAAAACATAACATGACTAGCAGAATCAAGAAATATTTATCCTAACGGGTCCATGCCAATATTATTATATTATATGTGCCTCGGAGAGCACGTAAAGCTAGCTGTCGGCTGCTGCTTTATTTCTTCTCGATCGTGTCGGTTAACCGTTCCATCGGATTATGAGAGAAGCGAAACAGAGAGTGCACCTGTGTTTGCGCACTCACTTGTGCTCTATAATATCTTCTGCGTAGTTGGCTGGTCTTCGTTGAGACTGACCGCCGTGGCCGTTATCGGTTAGGACAACATTAATATTATAAATTCAAAAGCAACTCTGTCTGTTACGCTTTACGGCTAAACCGTTAAACCGATTTGGATGAATTTCGGATATAGAGATAGATTGTAATCTTAAAGGGGGCCTCCTTAAACCTACACCTAGGTCGTAAGTCCTGGGAACTGCTTTGAGTTTCTCCCTCTGCCACACGATGGACCCGGCACCCGCACGGTGAATCCATGGAGTGCTAAGAAGTTTGTCTCATTGTCGCGATAACCCACAAACAAGTGGGCGGATCTGAGGGTAAAGCTAATGACATGTATTATAAATTCAAAAGTAATACCATCTGTCTGTCACACTTTCGCGGCTAAGCCGCTGCAGCGATATCAGTTAAATTTAGCATAGAGATAGGTAGGTACTTTGATTCTTTACTATTTACGATACTTTTTATGATAGTTATTGCCGTCGGATATACGCGGTGCCGCGAGCAATAACTCTATTTGGTTGGTAAAACTTGTTAACAGTTATATAACAATTAGACTTACAACGAATATTCGGTTACTATTCGGTATTCGGCCTATTCGGCTACTTTTATTATATTCGGCCGAATACCGAATATCTACATATTATTCGGCTGAATATCGAATACTTAAATAATATATTTTGTCATAGAGAAATAATTGGTAAAATGAAAAATTAAAATCGATTGATTACGTATATATTCATATTTTCATTTCTGTTATAATCATTTAAGTAGTCATTGGTTCATAACACAGGTACATAATCATCTTCTGAATTGCAAAAATGGAGGATTCTATATATTTGAACTATTGTGGTAATCAACATTTAGAAGGGTAAGGTTCTCATTTCTTTTATAATCATTTATTAAGTGGCCATTGGTACATAAAACAGGTACATAATTTAATCACGTTTTTTTGGCGCTAAAATCCAGCCGAATACGTTTGCCTAATATTCGGCTATTCGGTCAGGGGCCTCGCCGAATGTTCGGTATTCGGTATACTGCCGAATATACTATTCGTTGCAAGTCTAATAACAATAGATTAGCCATTATTGTCCTTATTTTATAATATGTTCTTAATGATACCAGACATATTTAAGAAACTTCAAAATAAATAGTTAGTTTATACAATGTAAACCCGCAAATTACCATTTAACTTTCCGACGAAATTTAGCCTAGTTTAAACTTAGGTGCTTAGTAAATATTAGGTTATTAAAAAACCAAGGAGCTATTAAAATTTTCTTGAAAGCTGTTTCTTGTAAAACTTTAACAAGAACACAATGGGGTCTACAAGGTTCTTCACAAATATTTCGTAACTTCCACAGAAATAGTTGAACAGAATAAACTTAGTTCTAGACTGCGGAGACAAGCAGACTTTCAGTACTTGAGAACTTAACAGCCAAAGTGATTTATGAAAATTCGCAGAGGACATCACGGAGACGCCCTCAGTCAGATCAGTGGCCTTTTAATTCCTGCACTATGGGTATATCATGTGTCGCGGGGTACTTTACAAATATACATGAAACGAACACAAAGATCACTCAGACTTGGAACAACAATTTGTGTATGACACTCGGCAGAGGAGAAAGTGATATGGCAACCGCTTAAACCAGTAAGCGAACCGTGCAGTCAACTGACACTGAAAAGAAGAAGATATTATACCGTGGGAGAGACACGCTTCGACATGCATGGGCCGGCGCGACCGGAGTGATACCACGGCCTCTGCTGTGTTCCACCGAGTGAGTGAGGGTACCGGAGGCCCATACCCCGACCTTTCCCCCATCAATTGCCTCGGTAGCGCAGTGATAGTAAATGCGACTGCTGTGCTTGAGGTCTCGGGTTCAAATCCTGAGTCGGACCAAGTGTTTGTGTGATCTACAAATATTTGTTTCGGAGTTTGGGTGTTTTCTATGTATAATATGTATGTATTTACAAAAAAAAAGTACATAAGTATTCATATCAATTGTCTAGTGCCCATAACACAAGCTCTGCTTAGCTTGGGACTAAATGGCGTTGTGTTAGATGTCCGAAATATTTATTATTTATTATCCCCGGCAATGCACTTGTGACGCCTCTGGTGTTGCGGGTGTCCATGGGCGGTGGTAATGTACTACATCAGTTGTATTGAACTAACTATTATAACAAAGCTTACAATTTGATTAACATTATATACATACTAGATACTGCTAATCGTCGCACCAAATTCATACTTTATATTTAAATAAGGTTTGGCAGAGAACTTCACAATAGAGCATAACATATACCTACCACCAGTTATCAATATTGTATCTGACAGTTTAAACTCTACGTTCATGAATCAATCTGTCATGGCAAAGAATTTTATATAATATATGTACATGTAATTAATTTAATTAAACATTCATAAAATTAATTACTTGTTACATAGAACTGCAACATGAGACACAAGGCTTTTGGCCCAGTTACACTTTCGGTTGGATTAAACTGATGCAATTATCCACACAATGTACTGGAATACGTAACTATTGGATCGTTTGTTATGTATTTATGCAGTGTTGGTGTTAGATATATTATGTAAATATGTATTTTATGTAGATGTAGTGTGATTGGGGTAACTTGAACCCATAATGATCTATCTGTTCCTGTATCAATTTGACTCGAAGTAGATCTCTGTTGGTGGCGAATTGTCAGCTGCCAAAACTCCTTCGTTGTATTTTAGTAAGGAACCGCGCCGAGCATGTTGGGGTTATAGATATTGAGACCACAGTAGCTCAAAAAGGATAGATCGCAGCGACAGTGACCCCAGTCCAGGGGCAGCGATATTACCTAACTTAAATGATTAATAATAATATTAATTCTGCGTCAAAGCAATTGAAAAAGATTGCCTCTGTTGGCAAATTAGGTAAACATCTGTATTACCAGTATTCTGAAGAGGAAGGATCCCTTGGGAAATAACGTAGGTTATTTATCTCGAAAATAAAACTAGATATAATAAAGTATGTCCAATACGGGATGAAAGTTTTCCTAGTACAAAATTTATACAGACACCAGCTGTTACCTACAGTATAATTTAAATTCAAACAGCAAACCTGCTTTCGCAACAGCGATGCATCACTTTAAAATATTACCTAGATACACTAAGTCGGCAGCTGATACGGTTCTAAACGGGTCACAATGTTGTTAGTATTGTACAAGCTATTTCTTCCAAGAATGCCGAAAGCCGATTAACTTTTTAAGGGTTCTTGTACAATAGTAGTGAAGACTCAGCGACTTTTATCTCTAAAGAGAATACAACCATTGTATGATAATAATCGAATCAATATGGACAAGGACATGTCTTGTGACGTGAAATTCAAACAGTTCAAATATATATCAACCGTGGCTGAAATCATTGTGCTACGATCTAAACATTTTGTACAAAAATGAAATCGTTCGTTTTTGATTGCTTAAGTGTGTTTGTCACATCACGCAATATACTGAATCACTGAAAATATTAAAGAACTAAGACTAAAATTTATTATTACTATATTATTGACATATGAGCTTTTAAAGTTACCTGTGCAAATTTATATCTACGTAAAATATGACATATGGATTATCATATTTGATAGTATCGCAATCCGTGATAGCCGTCGCAGATACAACTAGATAGTGTATAAGCTCCTTAAAATACTGTTGGAAATTCTACATCGAAAGAAAGGCTTACAGAGTTGGTTCGACTCAAGCAACAGGCGCATCATGAACCAATTCCCTGAGGCACTGCTCTTCTAAGATTGTTTTCAATCTTGCCTTTTTTGTTTGCTTTTCCTTATTGCATTTGCTGTTTAGGGAAAACTTTTGGGTATGTTTTATTTTATCAATATTTATAATAGTCGTATGTTTTTGTTTAGATGTTCAGGAAGGGGCACGGTGGGATCATTGATCATATGATTTTTTTTACACTACAACGGTGAACTTAAAATGAAGGGTAACAGTTTTGGTAGTCTATGTATGTTTGTTCGTACTGTGACGCCTAAAATAACAAAAAAAAATGAATGAGCGATTTTTTTTTTTAATGTTTTACATAGTCGGGTTACAGTTTTTTAAACTGTTTGTTATGGTACCTGTATGGTAGCAAAAAGCTAACTTAATTCGACCTTCATGATTAAAAGACGGTTTGAAATCTTACAATATTATTGACGTTAAAACTATTTTCTTTTCATGGCACAGGGGAGCACCAGCAGACAGGTCACCTAATGGTAAGCCCGTGTAGTAAAATGCACTGCCCATGGGCATGAGCAATTTAAGAGATTTTGGTTCTCGCGTTTTGGGTATCTTAAAACGATGCCAAATATTGTAATATTTAATCTCTAGTAAAGTACTGAAGTGTGGCCTTGATGGTTTATTACTTTTAATTACAACTAATTGTTTCTTAGCGTGTTCGGTTTCGTAGCTTTTTATGAGGTTCTCAAGGATTGCGGAGCAGCATTTACTGTGCTTTACCGTATATATGTTTAGCACCAAAGTCTTTTAAATATCTCAGATAAATTTCTATAAACTTTCTAACTGATAATTTGGCGCACCTTTCATATGTATTGTGTCAATCCATTTGACAGATAAGGTATACGGTACTTATCTGTAACCGATGAAACAGGGCCTTAATATATTTTTCTGAATCAGAAGATTCTGTGGAAGATATTGCATTTCTTTTCCTTTTTAAAAGACTACTCTGGCATTAGGAATATACATCCTGTGGAGCGGGGGACTTTACAAACATAAATGTAACGGACACAAAAAACACCAAAACTCAGAACGACACTTGTTGTCCCATGTGGGATTTAAACCCACAACACTTGGCGTAGTGGAAAGCCGCATAAACCACTAACGCACCAATCGTGCAGTCATTATTATTATTATTATTTTATGGAATAGGAGGCAAACAAGCAGGCGCATCGCCCGATGGTAAGCGACTACCGCCGCCCATGGACACCCGCAACACCAACTCGTTATTTAGTAATAACGCTACGGTTTTTGCAGTGTTCGTCTTAAGCAAATATTTATTACTCGCTGATCCTTACAATTTCGTCTACGTCTTGGGGGTGCGAAGGTACTATCGACAAACCGGAATCATGACCCACTTTGCCGATTGTTTGAAACCGTCAAAACAAAAAATTATCTCCTTTACAGTGTATGCCGAACTTAGGACATTTTAAATATGAAGCTAACTACGTCAATACTGGTCAGAGATCTATGCAAATTTTACCTTTATTGCCATGGCAGTCAATAATATTGTATATTACGAAATTAGATAATACAGTAATAATCATATTTTAAATCCGATCTTTGGAATTATTTATAACTCAGTATAAACGGTTATTTAGACACTGCAACAAATAATTCTTTGTGTCTGTGTCTTGTGTAATAAATTAAACGATATTAGGTAACAAATTCGTTACCATGGAAATTCATATTAACTCGAATGTCGACCTATTTGTATTTGAATGTCTATAAGAAACGAAGCATATGGTGGGCCATGATTCAAATTTGACGATATTACCCACATAATCTACATTAAATTCAATCACGGTACGCCCCAGAGGAGTACGCTCTCAAATATCATGACACGAGATATGTATATCTTATATGTAAATACTTTCATTTCAATGGCACACATAGTGTATTTCGCAACTAACTGTTAAGTATTTAAGCAAATACAAAAAAATATTTATATTACATACTTACAATCATAAAAATTGTAACGAAATTGAAATATGAAACGATTAAGCCCATTATATTACAGCCCATACTAATAAAATGAACATGCTTCGCAATAATTCAAGTATTTAGGAAAATGTCGATAATCGTATGTACTAATATATAATATACATATAATAATAACTGTAAAGGCAGCTGTACTTCTAGTACTCAAGAATCAAGAAATTTTTGTATCACTACTTCACTCGCTATCATTCTCATCATAGGGTGCCTAATTCAAAATGAAGTTTGGAGGTCAGTAGACGGTATCCCTCGCGATCATGAGCGGCCTCTTTCAATTGGTGATATTTTTCCAGTACAGTCCAATACCTGATGTCATCTATCCACTTACTACTTGGTCGACCTGGTGTCTTCCTACCAGGTATTTTTCACTTTAAAAGAAGTCTCAGGAATTCATGTTGAGTGCCCCTTTGTATGTGTCCAAAAAAGCCACTTTCCTGTTTACTATATTAGACATCAGTTCCCTCTTTCACTTACTTACTAATGTTAAAAATGAACAGCTCATAAAATATGTTCGCTTCGTCGTGGGATTAAAGCTTTTTCGTCTGTGTTTTCAAGCCGATGAATGGGATTAAACAAAGAAATTCATCTAAACATAGGATAACCGTCAGTAAAATTAGCGGACGCGCGACAGCCTTTTACAATAATCCACCGTCGGGTCGTAAATTTGATGAGACGCCGGAAATATCAGGGGAATATAAAGTGTGCTCCGTTTGAAAGGAAAATTAATATGCAATGAAACTTCGGCTGAACACTTTGGCAACGGTAGCAATTGGATGAGAATGTTCATGATTAAAAGCTTGCGTCCTCTTACAAAAGTGCCTCACTGTTTTTTTTTTTCAGGATAAAACACTTTAACGTAGATAGATTTATATTTTAACCACATTTTTTGTATGATCTATACAGATCTTACATCTTTACTCTCTTATTCCTCTGACAAACCGTACTATGAATATAACTTATAGAAACATATGTTTAAATGATCAGATTTCTCTTTTTATTGTAAGCATCCAATATATATTATACTTGGTCTGTACCGTTCAGCCTCGGACTACGTCTGCGGTCTCTAAAAAACTTTATTCTAGGGAATCTTGTAGTAGATGAAACGGCGTGTTTTATCCTATAGACGAATCAATCTATTTCAAAAGGTTCCCTCATAACTGTAGCGAGATGATATACTTATTCTGTAGCTTTCTGGATAAACGGGCTATCCAAAATTAAAACAATTATTCAATTCAAACCAGAAACCCTTCATCTATATGCTCCTAAAATTACCATAGATTTACACGAATAACTCTTTAGCTATACAATATTTTTTATGAATTATTCTTTCATATTACAAATTCAGCGACTATTTTCAGTCTACGTCAAAACAATGTTACGATCATAACTCAAAAATGACTGAACAAAATTACGAACGTGAAATTTGAATTACGTAACCATACATATTTTAAGCACTCTTTTAGGTTTTTACATTTAACGGTAAGAGGTTTGTTATTTAATAAACAAAAGGTAAAATAAATATATTTCTTACTCGTGCAAAGTTGTTTACACAGGATCGGTACCTACCGATGTACCTGCTGCTATCTACAATTACTAAAAATAGGAAAAGTGTCAACTTAATTACAGTTAGTGACATTTTAAGCCCCAACGAATAATTTCTCCGCGTTCATCATATCGTAATGTCGTTGAGCTAGTAAAAAAAATAGGAAATATTTTAGGAATATTACGGGGGTTTCAACCCACAAAATTTGGTGCAATAGAAAGCGGCTAGGCGAGTGGCGAAGCCAAAGTCAAAATGTGTATCTTAAAACATCAAAAGTTACATATATTATTTGTGGTATCCATTTTGACGATTGGTGATGCATTAGAGATATATGACGAAACCCGATCAAGTAGGTTGACATCGGCGAGGTACAAATAGGATTGAAAAGTGGATGGACATCCGAGAAACGCTCTATTGCATACATCGGCGACACGATATCGGTATTGAATAAAGTATGAGTCGGGCACAAGAGAATATGGTTCGGATGAGACAAGTGTAAGTCTCAAGTTTCAATATGAGCAAATGTTGCACTGTCTGTGTCAGTTTTCTGTCTTTTATACTTGAATCTTGTATGTTGATTAACTGCTCGTCATGAGCTGAGTTCTGCGTTGCTAAAATATGATACTACCGAAATGCAACGTTTAACGTTGATATGTTAAAAAGAAAAAGTCTCCTTAGATCGGAGGTTTACTTCTAGACTGCTGATATGTATACAATAATATTTCTTTTTGTTGATTGATTTAATTATTTCGTTGATTGTTAACATATCCACGAGATGAAAGCTTAGAAATTAGGCAGAAGTATCACCATGCTGCATTGTCTGCACGAGCAATGAGTATGGTGACCACCACTCTTGGACTTTGCTTACGCTTTGTGCTTTGAGTGAAGTAATTTTAGCATACCTTGAGGAGTCATACATAAAAAAAGTTCCCTACTGCTAAACTGGAAAACCTACCAGTCATTTCATTTGTCATCTATCACATCTATGGATTAAGTCTCATTCAAGTAATTCTATCAGCAAGAAATAGTTTTTGACGTAACATAAACATGTGTTCTAGAACACACATAATACACTTCATGATAAAATTAACATACAGAAGAATTGACAAGAATCGGAATAGGTGTACAGGGTAAAAATAAATATATTAAAATGTGTAAAGAACGTGATAAAAATGAAAACAGAACAATACAAACAAAACGACTTTCCTTATTTTATTGGAAACCCTCAAAATTGAAATGTAAGTCAACTAAAAAATTAATACCGTTGTAATATTGCCAGGGATATTTTTTTAAGAGATATTAAAGACCTTTTGTTGTGCGGGATTTACTTTGTGATCTTAATACACTTTTTCACGACCTTTGAAGATTTTTAAATCTATATTAAACATTGACTTTGCGTTTTCATTCCGATTAAAATACTCTCGAAGATAGTGAAATAATAAAACAATCTATACAAGATAAATAATAATTAATTAATTTAATACCATAAGTAAGTCTTAGAGCAAATATATAATTAAAATTATTTCATTTTAACAATGACCCAACGACGTCGACGGGCAGCAGATACAATATGTCGAAGAATACTTGTACCTGGGCCAGTTAGTATTCTTTTAAAATAGGCCAGAAAAGGAAATCCACCGAATTGATTACGCCTGGAAGAGATACTGGTCCATGAAACAGTACATGAAAGGAGATCTTCCCCTTTCCTTGAAACGCTGACTCTTCGACATGTGTCTCCTGTTCATCCTTACATATGGCGCCCAATCTTGAGCCTTGACAGAGGGTCAGAAGTCCAAGCTCAAGGTTTGTCAAAGAGCAATGGAACGTAGCATGTTGGGTGTGAAGCGACAGGATCGTATTAGTAACACAGAGCTACGTTCCAAAACTAAAGTCGCGTATTTGGGCAAGTAGACTGACAGATTAAAATGGGATTGGACCGGACACGTATGTCGGATGAAACCGCACCGGTGGGCCAAGGTCGTCGAACACTGGGTGCCTCAGGGCGGCCGCCGACGACGAGGCAGACCCCGTAAAATATGGCGCGACGATCTTGACGCCTATCGCAGACTGGATAACAAGAACAGGATAATAAAAAAACTTTATACACATATCAATACAAGATCAACTGCAAAAGTATTTAACTTTTTTTCTCAACTCAAAGCTCAAATTTGATCATTCTTCGCAAGAAACTAAATAACAATATTGACCCAAATATCAAGGATTCAGTATTGATAGAACTTCGATACACGATGATAATATAAATTACTCTCAAGAACATCCTTCGTTTCTATGGCCTTCCGGAGATCGTAAGGCATCCCACACAACGTACGTACTAACCCATGAAAACGGCCTTTTCATATGTATGAGATAAGAGACATCTTCTATTTGTCATGGAAAGTGTTGCCAAAAAACTGAATTAGACGTCGACATGATAGGGGATGCTGTAAATTGTACCCTTCGTTATTGTACTACGTAATATCGATACGTTAAGCGGGTTTTATAGAGGTTGTCGTATTGAATAAATTTGAGACCGTCCATCTTTTTTTTTAAATTTTAATATTAGGATTTTTTCTACCGGCAAATTTTTTTGGTAGAAAGTTATACTTTGTAATCCATTATAGTCATAAAGTTTATACATAGTATTCATATAGAGTACACAGGTGCGACATTTTATATTTATTATGTATTGCACTTCATTTGTGATAAAATTAGCACGTAAAGAATGAAAATATAGGTGATAAAATATAAAATCGCTTGTTGAAAGTTACTCCGTCGGTTTCCTAGCCATCTGTCACAGGGATCAAGCTAATTCCTTGTTACTTTTATGGTAGAAAACAAGTGTTGCCAAATAACAGACTAGTAGAAAAGGTAGGAAGACCAAATAACATGCAAAACTAAAGGTGACTGTTCGGCCTAATCTCCTGTTAGCCTCTTGGAATATATTCACTTTCCCTTGAATTATTTAATCTTGGTTTACAGAGACTACGATTAATCTCATTAAATATTGGCATAGGCTATAGGTTACCTTGTAGTTTGACCTTTTGTAATTGGACGGTCAAGTTACTAATTACCGAAGGTGAATATTCTTAATGCTGAAGATTATTGTCTGTAATTATGTTTGGCCCACAAAATAACAATATACAGTTTCGTTTGATGAAATAATGTGAGTACCTAGTTTTAAACAGATTGAAATACTTATAGGTAGTAATTTAATATACATTCGAATTCGATTTACTTATTTAACAATTACTATTAACATCCTATTGTGATATTGATAAAAAAAATCTTAAAAAGTGTACTCCCGCATTAGGAATATACATTCTGTGTCGCGAGTGACTTTACAATCATACATGAAATTAACACAAAGAACACGCAGACTCAGAACAATAATATATGGATCACACAAAGTATTGTCCCTTGTGGGATTTGAACCCATAACACTTGACGCAATAGAAAGCGGTATAGCGTCCGCTTAAACTATTAGGCCAACCGTGCAGTTGACTACTAATAAGATCCTATTGTGACATTGATAAATATTAGAGATGCGCCGAGCGACACTTTTGCCGAGTAACGAGTACCGAGTTTTACTCGGCTCAATTTTTTTTCAACCGAGTACTCGGCCGAGTAACTCGGTTCAATCAAATTCCCATATCGCGCGCGTAAACAAGTACAAACAGGTTCGCGCCGGTCAAGACGTCGGCTCGCGTTGATACACCCCTCACCCCGCCCACGCCTTTCAACTACCAGTCACTTTCACTACCTTTATTAAATTTTAAATATTAATTATTTTTATAACTGTTCTCGTAGTCTTGCCTCATTAATACTCATTCATTAGCATAATTTTGATTTTATTAATTAAGATTTTCAAAGATTTCCTTTTATTACTAACAAATACTTTTTGATTAACACTGTTGTTTAAATTATACTTATCTACCTAAATATATTGCTTTTCCTAAACAAAGTATACTCGTTATCAAATAACAAAGTATAACCGAGTTAATCGGCCGAGTACGAGTATCAAAAAACCCGCCGAGTACGCAGAGTACCGAGTATCAACCGAGTACTCGGCCCATCTCTAATAAATATATAAATTCAGCCGTTATATTACTGTTGGGGGCGAGTAATGGTCTAGGTCAAGCGATATCCTCAAAACAGGATGAATGGTAATAACATCTACATGATAGATGACCAGAGAAGTAACTGGAACTGACATTAACGAAATAGCCTCACGAGCAAACCTGTTTATCCGGCTTTTGTACTGAAATGGGTTTACGTGATAATACAATACAACAACCAACCAAGTAACAGTAAAATTTTATCCAGCCTGTTAAAACGAAACTTGTTCTCGTAACTTCTGTCCCACTAATATTATAAACTAGCTACTAACTACCTAACTAGCGTGATGATAACATATAGCCTTCCTCGATAAATGACTGCCCTTGGATTCTGCTCATGCTTACCATCTGGCTGAGTAGTAGAATCACTTGGGCAAACAACGTTTATAAAAAAAAACAGAAGTATCACTTAAATATTTCTGGAGATCTACGCACATGCCTCGGCTTAGTTTTTTTTATTGAATAGGGGCAAAGGAGCAGACGCATCACCTGATGGTTAGCGATTATTGCCACCCATGGACACCCGCAACACCAAAAGCGTCACAAGTGCGTTGCCGACCTTTGGGGGATGGGGAGAGGGAATGTGGGGAGGGGTTGGGGTATGGGCCTCCGGTATCCTTACTGTCTCGGTGAAACACAGCGCAAGCGCTATTTCACACCGGTTTTCTGTGAGGCCGTGGCATCACTCCGGTCGAGCCGGCCCATTCATGCCAAAGCGTGGCTCTCTGACGGTTTAGACTCCAGATTTCACACAAATTACGAAATTCTTGTAAAAAAATCCGTAAACTATGCAGTAAACTTGGCCAGCGTGGGTGTGGCCTTGACCCTCTCCTGAGAGGAGACCTGAGCTCAGCAGTGGGACGTTATGGGTTATTCAATGCTGTAAACATGATGTAATTTGTGAATAATAAAATTAACATTTTTATTATTTGTGTTCACCATTTGTTTAACGTAACATCGAAGTTCACACACCAATTTGTTGATCTAAAACTTGGTGAAATTCGCCATTCACAACGTCTTCCTGTGTTAAGGAGAAGTTCTTGTCAATTTTGTCTTCGTAATTTATACGTTAATTGTTGTTGTTTATGTTACATTATCGTTTGAGCTCACGTGCTCGTATTTGAAATGTAATTTAACCAGGAAGTAATGTGTTTGTACTTCATTAGAACGAAGCCTAAAAGCAACCTGACAAAATATTTTAACTGGGTAAACAGCAACGTGGAGTAATCAACGGTATTGAACATTCACAATAGAGAATCAAGATATCAAAAACTTCTAAAATGATATTTCAAATATCAAAAACCGAGTTAAGGAATTAATACCTATCTCACACATCTTTGATCTCAAATGAAGCCGAACCTGTATTTTGTTAACCAGACTATTGATATAAATACTAGTATTTTTCTAAATCTATTTACCTAATATATTACCAGTTAAATTATTTATATTGTGGCATTTCAAAACTTTTGTTTTTATATACGCCTGCCTGTCTAAGTGACTCTACTCTGCCTGTTAGAAAGCAAAAGCAGAATTCAAGAGTGGTGGTCACCATACTCATTGTTGATGTAGACAAAGCAAATGTTTCATAGATTGCTCAAATTTAAATTTTACACATACATAGTGAAATAGACAATCAAGAATATTCGACTTAAACATTATATTACTATGAAGACATAAATTTTGATGTAAAAAATACTAACACATACAAATTTAACAATAGCAAGAGCTTTATCAGTCAGATCCTTCAGATTGTTTTCCCAATACGCCGCCTAGTCCAAAACTAAGCAGAGCTTTTTTTTTTCTAAATACATACATAATATACATAGAAAACACTCAAACTTCGATACAAATATTGGCAAATCATACAAAAATTTGGTCCGACCCGGGAATTGCACCCGAGACCTCATGCATAGCAGTCGCGTACGCTACCACTGCGCCAATGAGGCAGTCAGTAATTTAAAGAACCTATAAAATAAAACAAACCGAACCGAACAATATTTATCCGTATATCCATTTAAAGCAGGTAAAGCACAGAAGACAATTTTAACATTTAAATCTTTAAAAAAGATACATAAAATGAGCGAGGACACAAATTGCTTCCATAAAGTCTGTACGGGAGCGGTTTCTCGCGAACAATTTGTACACTATCCGAGCATGAATTCCCCGCTGAAATTTTTCACTGCAAAACTTGAATACAAAAGAAACTGTTAGGTACGTTACAGAGAGGAATAGAGCTTTCTATTTATTGAAGTAAAAAAAATCTAAAGACTGTTCAGGAATTTTGTTGTACAATATTTGCAGCGAAAAAGATATATATTTTTACAGTGGACATTGCAATTAGAAACTGACCTAAGCATGTGCATGAATGGACTTTTCCAATTTCAAAAATTAATGAAAATATCCAATTAATGAATACTTTCAGTTTCTAAAGAGTTCAGATATTGAGAAGTTTGTTTGAGAAATTGATACCTATATTGCTCTGGTAACAGTCGGAATTTATGCTCGGGTGGATAGGACGAACGTCATTGGTGAACACAGCCGATATACCCGTAATTCGATTGAAACTTTAAACAATTGAGATTCTTAGCTTTATAAGCTAAAATTTAAACCTGCTAGAAATTTTGAGATTTTAAAGAATATTTTATTGAAACAATGTACCTACAATTATATATAAAGCTAGTTATTTATTTTCGCTGATTACATATTTTAATGGAAATTGTAGGCTTAAGCCCTTATTAAATTAATAAAGAAAAAAAAGCAATTTCCAGGCACTTTTTTTAAAAAGTGACAACACTTCTGTCACCCACATATTTTAAGAAAATGGCTTCACTTTCGTATTCTACGTGCGTTATCCACTGTTTTTTAAATGATCTGAAGTTCCTACTCATTAAGTCTGGCTGTTTGACATCTGCCTGCTTATTGCATATTTGTCAAGTCTTAAATCATATGTTTTATTACTCCCTAAAGCGACGAGTATAAGGTTTCTGAGGTTTACACATACTCGTATTGCATATGAATATATTAAAGTACTATGCATGAATTACTTTAGTTTTGGAGTTACGATAGAAGTAGGTGTCTCGGTTTTTAAAAATTCTTTATTGATATAATTATAATAACATAACAATTCTCAAATTATCCAACTAAATATTTACACAATTATTTCTGATAAATTACTTTACATAAGTGTACCTTATTATGTTTCTGTGCGTTCCTTTTTGTATTTTGTTATTTGGTTAACTGTTTTTTTTTTTCAAGTAATTGTATTTATTTTAATTCTTAGTGAGAAATAAAGATATTAAAACCATAATTAAGTAAGGATTTATAAGACACTCGCATAACTAATTTGTACATAGATATACATTTACATCTGAGCAATTTTATGTGAGCACAATAAAATTCCTTAAAAATTCGCTGCGAAGATACGCCTCAACAAGATGTAGGCTTTATTACAACAGTAAAAGACATATTCTTCTGTAATACCCAACAAGGCTTGAAAAATACACGACTATTTAGCCAATTTGTAAACATATTGAGGCTTTATATGTTTCATACTTGACAATTATGTCTGAAGCAAAAGGCTTCTCCTTTTTCGTCGCACGTCATATTTGAAGCTTTTGTTGATGGCAGGATCTTTCACATGTTTGACAGACAAGGTCGACCGCAATTTGATATTTTCTAGATTAATTTTGGCAATATCAGACATTTTGTTGTGGGTTTTACAGCCTGGCAACTTAATCTGGAACAGTATTCAGTGTTGCCTTATTAATCCACGTTATTAAGCAGAAATGTTAAGTTTTAAAAACTCGGTAGAATATTTTGCAGTAGTTAGTAGAAAGTGTTCAAGCAAACTCAACTGTAAAATAAAACCTCCATTTCATTAAACAGTGTTTGTGCTTTGAGTTGTTTAAAATAAAGATGTAAAAAGGTTGAGAGAAAGAAATGATGGTTGCTTCTCTACATAAAGTCATTGTTCCGTCATGGATCTGGATGGGTGATCGCTAGTGGCATGATGCCATGATTCGGAGGTGTGGTCAGTGTGGGAACGTATGACCAAAACCCTCTCTTGAGAGGAGATACGAGCCCAGCAGTGGGACATTATGGGTTGTTGAATATGAAAACAAAGAAACGTTATTATATGAGGTTTACAATATAGCTAATTTGTTTTTTTCTAAAACCGATAGTACATAAATGATGTTGTGTGTTTGGTGTTATCGTGTTGCAAATTGAAAAGCCGGTCAGAGGACACAGGTCAGGCACAAGAGCTGATAAAGCCTTTAAGATTACTTCCTCGCCGACTTCTTATCGGTTTCTTTAATTTAATGACATCATCAGCTATGGAGTTAATACGATTTGTTTCTTACTTTGTTTAGATTATTAGAAATTGGGGTTTTAAAAGTGTTTTTGTACCTATACGCTTGTTGTGTTGTGGGATTCTTCAATTTTGAGAATTTTGATTCAAATTTTTCTATAGATTTTAATATGAAAAAAGTATTAAAACCAAACGAATATTTGCAGATATTTGCAGATATTTGCATTATCTGCAAATAGTTGCTTTGCAGTTTGAGTGTTTTCTATGTATACATGTATGTATTAAATAGAAAAAAAGTATAAGGGTATTGTATCACTCAATCTAGCTGTTATGGTACAAAGCTTTGCATAGTTTGAGGATAGAGGCGTTGTGTGTCAGACAATCGAAAAAAAAAGTTATGAAAACTAGTAAGTTCGGGGATACAATAAGTCCAATAGATTTAATGTGGATAGGAAACTAGATTCGAAGTGGCCGGAGGCAGATACCTCTATGTCAATTCATATACTCTCGAGGCTATATATTTTAATATAGTAATCGATTTTAAATCAAATGCCTTGACTCATACGCAGACATTCAAATAAAAAATAGGAACACAAATCGTCAAAGAGGATCTTTATAAAAATGATTTTATCTTTATCACTGTCTAATTCTTATAAAATATACTAAATCAGTATTTCTAAACGAAAGGTTACTAACATATCAATACAATGAAGTTTTGATATTACTAGTATACCCTGCTTGCGAGCAACAGTCGGCATATTACTATGCCCAATAGCATGCTTCAACCGAAATTGACATTTATTTCTTTATCACGAAAATCTAAAATCCAGTCATCTCATAGCCTTCCTCTCAATACAATAGTAAGACACCGTGAGAAATGAATTGAACCTTAAGTTTATTAGTATAGGTTGAAAGTTTCAAACTAGTTAGTTTCTGTTACGTCCTTTTGGGTGTGTTGTTTGAAACAAACCGGTGAAACCAGTGTCTGTCCAGTTGGTACAACGAATGCTCTGAGTAGCGAAAATAACCACAACGACGGGTTGAACTTATTCTGCAGAACAGTACAGTTCGAGAATACAGATAACTATTCATAATTGGTTATTTCGAACACCCGTGGACCGAATTCGTTTGGAAGTTTTCTTTGCAATTTGTTAATAAAATATTATATTTATACACCTTTATTATATATTTAAAAATTATCATTTATAATTTAAAAAAAAACTATAACAATATTTACATACAAACGTCAAAAAACTCCTACACATCTTCGCCTACTGGTAGTGTTCCCAAAAGACTGGCAGCATTGCCACGTTGAATAACAATAGTAGCAGCTCAATTTATAAATCTTAATTTCTTTTAGTATTCTATCCATACATTATTAAATTGAAAGTAACTTCATTTGTTTATTACGCTGTCACGGCTAAAACCGCTGCACCCATTTCAATTAAATTTGAGATGGAGATACTACGATTCTTGAAAAGAACTTAGGTTATTCTATAGCGCTATAACCGATATACACAATAATTTACAGTATATTGTAAATGATTGTTTCTTTGTCATAGTGGGTTTTAAAAACACACATTTAATTTTGTTTGTTTGCTCTAAAATCTGTTTAAACTAAATTTAGTTCCATATTTCGCTACAACAAAATCAATTTTATGCAACTTATATGAACTTGTGTCATCTGTCATTAGTTTCAGTAACAAAATTCAGTTTACCGTGGGAGAGCCACGCTTCGGCATGAATGGGCCGGCTCGACCGGAGTAATACCACGGCCTCAAACCGGTGTGAAATAGCGCTTGAGCTGTGTTTCACCGAGTGTGTGAGAATAACGGAGGCCTATACCCCATCCCCTCCCCCGACCCCTTCCAATCTTTTCTGCCACGCACAGCAAAACTGTGAAATGAGCTGTCGCCTGCGGTGTTCCTGGACCAATACGACCTTCAAACCTTCAAGAAATGAGCGTACTCCTTCCTAAAAGGCCAGAAACGCACTTGTGACGCCTCTGGTGTTGCGGGTGTCCTTGGGCGACGGTAATCGCTTATCATCAGGCGATAAGTCTGGTCGTTTGCCCCCTATACAATTAAAAAAAAATCCGAATTAAAACGTTTTAAGACTAATTTATTTTATCCGAGAAAAAGATCAATATAGAAGTCCTGTATCTACTGAATATAAGTCCGTTAATGATCGCCAACTAATCGGGCGACGGATAATGAATTCCCTTATTTAATGGGACCATCGACAAGCACCATTAACTTCTCGTTGCTCTTAATTGACTTATGAACCTGCGAGCGATCTTTCGTAACAAAAAAGATATGCTGTTTTACGCTAAATTGCAAAATGTAAGTTTTTCTAGAATGTTATTGAGTTATTAGAGCTGTACCTGCAACTGTTTTATTACAGAAAAGTCTGTATCTGCTTCTTCAATCCGAAAAGTGATTTCTGATTACAAATATAGGTGAGAACAGTAATAGTGAGATGCAATATCATACTTTCTATGTAGTTCGGTCTATTTTTACTAAATGACACTGCGACATTAAAGCTATATTTATAGGTAACACCGCGGGCGAAGCTAATCTAAAAAAGGTACCCTAAGTTACTCCTTTTATCATCAGCTACCTGTGAAAGTTCCGTCATCGGTCCAACCGTTCCAGAGATTAGCCGGAACCAACAGACAGAGAAAAAATTAAATATTTTGGTATATGTATCGTGTTTACATACATATGCATTTAGCAAAAAGCGGTTATTTTAATATTACAAACAGACACTCCTGTTTTATTTATTAGTGTATAAGGAAATAATCTAATCAATATTACGTACCTACATTTGGTCAACATTGCGCCTAGGATGCGTGGGCACAGGCAGCCGGGACTCATTCAGCCGTGTTGTATAAAAATGATAAATATGTGTGGTCCACCCACACATATTTATGTGATAATTTTTTTAATACAGCAATCTTACCTATATTTTCATCGACCTCAACATTATCGCATAAATGTAGCTTTTAAGTGGATACTCCCATTATCTGGAGCTGTAACCAACCGTTAGAAGCAACGCAACAATGTTTGTCTTTAATCTATCAATCTATCTGTCTATAAGTAAAAATGAATCGTTAAAATGTACATACGCGCATGACTTCCGATGGCGCAGACCATCCGAATTGGATTTTTTTTTATGGAATATGTGGCAAACGGGCAAACGTATCGCCTGATGGTAAGCGATTACCGCTGCCCATGGACACCCGCAACACCTGAGGCGTCACAAGTGCGTTGCCGACCTTTGGGGTATGGGGAGGGGGAATGAGGGAGGGGTTGGTGTTTCATTCGGTGAAACACAGCGCAAGCGCTATTTCACACCGGTTTTCTGTGAGGCCGTGGTTTCACTTCGGTCCAGCCGGCCCATTCATGCCGAAGCGTGGCTCTCCCACTCTCCCCGCGCTCTCCCACGGTAAAAATATGTGTTTTTACCTATAAAAGAAAGTTATAAGGAACCCGTCGAAACCTAAAACAAATAATGGTGGTGCGAAGTTCGCCAGGTCAGCTAGTGTCTTATATTTTACCATCGTATAGAGCAGTAGCCTACAATAGTCCACTACTGAACACAGACTTTTCCTTAGTACTAATTTTTATATCAAAACAAGGACGCAAAAAAAAACCAAATTCATTTGATTGTAATGGCATCATGGTTTAAGCGATCATCTCGCCGTCTGCTATTGCGCTAAGTGTTGTGGGTTCAAACCCCACATCAGATGTTATCCCGACATGGCCAAATTCAGAATTTGTTGTTCTATGCTAAGTCTGATGTTCTTTGTGTTTGTTTCGTGTTTATTTATAAACATTTTAGAATTAAACTTACTTGTACTTTATCCACTATTTAAAAAACTCTATTAAGCATTATCTAAGGATACTTTGACGTGATCTTTGATAATGCCAAAAATCAAAACCAGTCAGGACTAAAATGAAAAAAATAGTGGAATGAGAATAAATGAGTGTAATTCTAGAATGTATCGCATCAAGTTCCATCAAGTGCCGACAATGGAGATTACAAATCCATACTTATATCATAAATACGAAAGTAATTCTGTCTGTCTGTCCTGTTTTCACGGTAAAAACGCTGCACCGATTTCAGTGAAATTTAGTCTATTAAAATCAAAAATCGATCTACCTCCGATCATATTATTACTGTATAATGGGAGTCAATAAAAGAACAATTTCAGGTACATAATATAAAAAAATAGTATTCAAAGCTTGTAGCTTTTAAATGCTGAATTTCTGAAAATTTGTCTAAAAAGCCACAACAAACCAAAATATATTTGTTGAAAACATGTTTAAAACCCATTTACGTTAATAAACATAAAATTATGACTACAGAACCGCTTTAAGTGTCACAAATATTTCTGGAAGGCTTTATATTGTAAAATGGCTATAATCCAGATTATTCTAAGAGGCTCTCTTGGAAATTTTACCCAAATAATAAAAGTGTTTTCATCTAAGTAAATGCCCACTTAACTTAAGATCATTAATGAGTGCCAAGAAAAGTGTAAAATTCATTTTACAACTGACTATGTAAAACCGTTAACAAAAATTTATATGGCCTATGTCACTGTCAACTAGGTTAATACGAGTATTACAAGTATATTGACACCTAATTCATTAAAACGTTATGTCCCTAACTAATAAGTAATATTCCCTTTTTCTTTTCCTTTCTATACAAATAAATAAAATTGGAGTGTCTGTTTGTAATATTAAAATAACCGCTTTCTACTACATGCATATGAATGTATATACCTGTCGTATTCATCAGGAACTGTCCCGATGGCCTGGAGAGAGGCGAATGTTCAACCCATCCCCAAAAAGGGCGACCGTTCAAACCCGGCAAACTACCGTCCGATAGCCGTCACCTCAATTCTCTGCAAGGTATTTGAAAGAATAATAAATAAACAACTGATTCACTACCTGGAGGATCACTCCGTACTAAACGATCGTCAATATGGTTTTAGACCGAACCGATCCACGGGTGATCTTCTAGCGTATGTGACACACCTTTGGGGTGAAGCTATTGACAGGCATGGGGAATCCTTGGCAATCAGCCTTGACATGGCCAAAGCCTTTGATAGGGTTTGGCACCGTTCGCTTCTCTCCAAGCTACCGGCATACGGTTTACCCCCCAAACTCTGCAACTGGGTTGCCGCATTTCTGCACCAGCGCCGCATTAGAGTCCTTTGCGACGGTGCGGCCTCCGATTTTCAGCTGATCAACGCTGGAGTACCTCAGGGGTCTGTCCTGTCACCCACGCTGTTTCAATGACATGCTCGCCCTTGCCAACATTCATTGCTACGCAGACGACAGCACAGTTCACGGGCGATATTTTGGACATCCCACAGCTGGGCTAGCAGATAATAATAAAAAACGACGGGAACTTGTCGCTCAACTCGACCATGACTTGGACCGCATTTCTCAATGGGGCTCTGAGAATCTGGTCGAGTTCAACGCCAAGAAAACACAGGTGAGCGCGTTCTCTGCCAAAAAGTCTCCATTCCTTCCCCTTCCCACTTTTCAGAGCACTCGACTGCCATTACAAGGTAGGCTCGATATCCTGGGCATGGATATCAGCCGCGATCTCAACCCTCGCGAATACGTTGAGAGTGTCACTAGGGCGGCCTCGCGGAAGCTAGGTATCCTTAATAGGGTGAGACGGTTCTTCTCGCCCGAGCATCGGTGTCTGCTTTACAAGACCCAGGTTCGCTCGTGCGTGGAGTACTGTTCTCATCTTTGCGATGGAGCCGCGCAGTATCTATTCGACGCTCTCGACCGGTTGCAGCGGCGAGCCATCCGCATTGTCGGCAGTCCCCAGACCACCAAGTCCCTTGAGCCTCTGCAGTTGCGTAGAGATATCGCCTCTATGGCAGTCCTCTATCGCCTTTATCATGGAGAGTGTTCTGAAGAGCTGTTCCAACTGGTCCCCCCTTCCCCCTTCCTCTACAGGACAACACGTGCCGGTCTTGGATGTCACCGCTTCAGAGTGGTAGACATACGCTCTCGTACTCGCCGCTTCGGTTCTTCCTTCCTGTGCCGAGCGGTCAAAACCTGGAACTCACTACCTGCGTACGTGTTTCCCTCCCACTATGAACCCGGGTCCTTTAAGCGGAGCGTGAAGAAGCATCTCACTAGGCCGCCATAGTGTGGGTCGCCATGCTGCAATGTCCCTATTAGCATTGAGGATGGTGACCACCACTCCTGGATTCTGCTCGTGCTTTCCATCAGGCAGAGCAGAGTCATTTTGGCAGCTAAGACATAAAAAAAAAAAAAAAAAAATATACCAAAATATATATTTTAAATTTTTTTGTCTGTCTGTCTGTTTGTTTGTTCCGACTAATCTCAGGAACCACTTGTCTGATTTGTAAAATTCTTTTGGTGTTGGATAGTCCATTTATCGAGGAAGGCTATAGGCTATATATCATCACGCTACTACTAATAGGAGCGGAGCACCAATAAAGAATGTTTCAAAAACGGGGGAAAATTTTCACGCCACGGGCAATATAAGACGCAAACGAGGTTGCGTGGGTCAGTTAGTATTTAATATAAACCCGTGGTTTTGTTAACATGGTGAACGAATGTTCTTGACACAGTTTTTTAGTATAAAACCAATTTTGTATGTGAATACACTATATTATGTATATTTAAGCGAGAACTTCTGCCGACAAACTGTGTTACAGTTTGGCAGACTTGAGCATGTAGAATGTGTATATGATTTTAAATAAATAAATTTAAAAAAAAATCGTTTAGTAATTTAGGCGCTACGGTGGAACATACAAATATATATATATAAAGACTAACAAAAAAACAACTCTTCCTTTCGACTTCGCGGTAGTCATTTAAAAACAAAATAAGTTTTTTGAACTACGAAATCTTTAATTTTTTTACATCTACCCGAAAATTAACAGCTGTAAGTCTGTCCAAAAATTACTTGGTTTTCCAGATAAGTGAAAGTTTCTCCTCCGAGAGTTAAAACAATAGAATTATATCTCAAAGAAAAGTTACTCTAAAATAAGCAAAGTAATTCTAAAACAATCAACTCGTACTTCGTCTTCATAACAAAGAAATAGAAGGCAGAACAGCAATATCGTTTATTGGAAATTAATATATCATTCATACATAATTTCTTACTTCCACAACTTTCAACGGCCATAAAATATAAGACACCATATTTTCAGAGCTCTTTGTTTCCCGAACAATGATGTTCACGATAGAATCTTCGAGAACAATTTTAGGTGATATGTAAAGGAATGGCGAAGTTCGTGAATAACTTGGTTTTGAAGTAACGCCAAGAAAGTTGGTCGTGTGAGACAATTAAGTTCCTTTTACAGACAGAATATATCCTCCTCATAGTCTATTCGCAGGGCACGAATAAAAGCATATGTAAGTACAAGTATATGTGTGTATTATGTATGATTTTACACCCCGTCAAACTAAAGATAGCATTCCAAAATTCTAGTTAATTAAAGACCCTTGTTTAAAGGTTACTGAGGTGAGATCTTTTAAATGTAAGGCAATTAATTTATGCTTAGTATTTGAACAGGAGAATAGAGTTTTAGAGGATCTCATCTAGTGTTACTGAAGAGAGCACAAAAAATATTTTTGTTTTTATTTACCTGTAATTTACCTACTTTCAAAGTAATCTTGCATGCTAATCTTAACTCATGTGAGGTTAGGGATTGGGTTGAGCCAAATCTCACGACATCTCACCAGGGGGAGAGGCCCAGGACCCCCGTAAAACCGTCACACGTAATTAATGGATGCTCATTAAGGAGGTGTAATTGTGACTTTTGAGTTTCAGATGCACTTAGCATCAAATGATTCGTCTGTACTTTTTGAAGAGGAAACCAATGCGTTTTCTCTCCTCTAAAATCTTAAATAATAAATATTTAATAAATAAATAAATATTTCGGACATCCAACACACAACGCCATCTAGTCCCAAGCTAAGCAGAGCTTGTGTTATGGGTACTAGACAACTGATATGAATACATATATACTTTTTTTTTTTGTAAATACATACATATTATACATAGAAAACACCCAAACTCCGAAACAAATGTTTGTAGATTAAACAAACATTTGGTGCGACCCAGGATTTGAACCCGAGACCTCAAGCACAGCAGTCGCATTCACTACCACTGCGCCACTGAGGCAGTCAAATTTTATTATTAAATAGTTTTTATTATTAAATAATAAAAACTTATTTCCAATCAGCTCAAATTTCGAATTAGTCGCGCCATTGTGCATGCATATGCATTTACTACGCATCCACGTTACGAATGGTGTTATGCATACGATATTAAGTCAATGCAATTTAATTTCTATATTTTTATTTATTTATCTTTACCTGTTGTTTATTGTAAAATAAAAACATAGTCCTGAGTAACTATAAAAAGTGGAGTTTCATAGCAAGTAATAACGTGTTTCACTTTTAATCGACTGTTTTTTGACATACGTGCAAAAGGCCTCCTAACGCGAAGTGACACCAAAAGTGCGTTAAGTGCTGTTTTTTAATTTGAGATAATGTTATTACGCAAAACATATCACTTAAAACTTTTAAATGGAACATGTCTAAATATAAGATTATAGAGACAGATTTTAATACTATTTTTAATTACTTTTTATGATAAATTTCGTATTAGGAATATATCCTGCGTCACAGGGATCTTTACAAACATACATGAAACGGATACAAACAGCACCCAGATTCAGGACACGATATGTGGATCACACAAAGTGTTTTCCCATATGTGGTTTGAACCCACTACACTCAGCGCAGTAGAAAACAGCGGCTTAACTACTACACTATTCAAGCATTCTATCACAGCAAAACAAAATAACCATTAGGTTATATAATTTAGACATAACAAATATTAGGTACCCAACTCCGATTAGTACCTTAATAATTTGTTTTTAATTCAAGGTGTTTCTACTTTAAAACAAATTAATTGTCTTGATCCCACGTAATTCGATGTAATCTTCACAGAAGAAAGAAACAAGATTTTCGAATAAATATCTATTCATTCTATTTAAGTGTACACAAAGAAATCGTCACATAAAACAGGTGTCACATTACTGAACAACACCTGTTCTAGGGCCGGTCCAATAAAAAAAACATCCGAGCAATTCCGATGATCTGGGATGGTTCACCGTAAACTGTTTGACGGCGGAGTAAAATTTAAGATCTTGGGTCTACCGCTGAGTGTGTAAGTTGGAATCGAAGACATGTCCAATATAAGTTTAAGTGACGTACGTGTGAATTGTGAATGATTGGGTTTATTTATTGTTTCTGACGTATTTAGGAAGATGGTATTTTAACTGAAGCTTAACAATAGCGTTTATAATCGTTTCCGTGGGAGAGCCACGCTTCGGCATGAATGGGCCGGCTCGACCGGAGTAATACCACGGCCTCACAGAAAACCGGTGTGAAATAGCGCTTGCGCTGTGTTTCACCGAGTGAGTGAGGATACCGGAGACCCATTTCTTTGTTTTTTTTTTTACGTGTGGAAACCCCCTCGGGCCGTTACCCCACCGGGGTTTGCGGCGGGGTGGTGTGTCAGAATCGAACCGACTAAAACCACACGGTGTGCCAACTCTGCGCCTGAGAAGAGAGGGGTCCGGGAACTGCTGATATTAACACGACCGGTCCCCTAGGATACCGGAGACCCATACCCCAACCCCTCCCACGAGGGAATGCCTCTCCACATTCCCCAAAGGTCGGCAACGCACTTGTGACGCTTTTGGTGTTGCGGGTGTCCATGGGCGGCGGTAATCGCTTACCATCAGGTGAAGCGTCTGCTCGTCTGCCCCTTACGCAATAAAAAATAAATAAAAAAAAAACATCATTAACAGCTTTTAATAGTACACAGCTGGACATTAACCTTTCTTTGGGAAGAGGTTTTAGTCTACTATTATAATAGGCTACTATAATAATAATAATAGATTGCCAATAAGCTATTATATATAATAACTAGCTGTCCCGGCAAACGTTGCTTTGCCATAAAAGGGAATATAAAAAAATAGGGGTTGATCGTAGAGGGTTGAAAATCTAGGGTTGTATGTATTTTCTAATGCTGCATCATAAAAAAATAGAAATTAAAAATTTTGTCAAAAAAATAAAAAAAAAAAAATTAGGGGTGGACTACCCCTAACATTTAGGGGGATGAAAAATAGATTACAACCGATTCTCATAGATACCGGATAATCACAAAAAATTTCATCAAAATCGGTCGAGCCGTTTCGGAGGAGTTCGATTACGCACCCCGTGACACGAGAATTTTATATATAAGACTAGCTGTCCCGGCAAACGTTGCTTTGCCATAAAAGGGAATATAAAAAAATAGGGGTTGATCGTAGAGGGTTGAAAATCTAGGGTTGTATGTATTTTCTAATGCTGCATCATAAAAAAATAGAAATTAAAAATTTTGTCAAAAAAATAAAAAAAAAATTTAGGGGTGGACTACCCCTAACATTTAGGGGGATGAAAAATAGATAAGAACCAATTCTCATAGATACCGGATAATCACAAAAAATTTCATCAAAATCGGTCGAGCCGTTTCGGAGGAGTTCGATTACGCACCAACACGACACGAGAATTTTATATAATAGATAAGATAAGATTTTATTTCTTCTATTGATCGTATACATTACAATTATAAAAATGTCCATAAAAATTCTATGACCCGAAATTTATTACTCAAAAACTTTTTCCAACAGTATTATCATATAATATATTCAGGAACAAAAGCTGTACTTAAACCTCTGTCTCCACTTCGTACCCGATTTCAGAAAACCTTAATTCTTATTCATGAAGTGTTGATTAAAATCGATAAAGCTCCTAGCTCCTAAACAAACAATTTATAAGCTCTCAAACCAATTTTTTGGATCTATTTAATCGCCTCGAGATATGAAAGAACATTTATTATCTCCTTTTAACGATATTGTAAGAACTAATTAATTATATCAATAGGATAATAATAATGAAGGGCTCGTGGCTCAATGGATGTCAACGGTTATCGCGTAGGTTAATAAATTGCAAAGTCAAGCATTCCTAATCGACAGGTCAGTTCATGGATAGGATGTAAATTTTCTTAACATATTGGACACCACCGTTGGCCTAGTCATTTAAGCAGTCGCTACGTCGCTTTCTGCTGCTTCGAGTGTTGTGGTTCAAACCTCATACGGATAACACTAACACTTAAACTAACGGAAAAGTTAAATAAAAGCCTTGGAGAGGCGTATATCCAACAGTGGACTATGTCTTTCGGCTGAGATAATTATTATGAAGAGGTATTTCGTTTACCAACCGTACTTATAACTGCGATTCTTCTTCGGCCATATTTTATTGGTATTCTATCTATGCGATAATTTTTGTTATCAGCACGAAACCAGGTCACGTTCTCGGTAGAAAGCGATAGGTTCGCCCTTTTGTTTTTATGTAGAAGCCAAATTAGGTTTGGTTCGGAATGCACGTTGCCACTGAAACGCCTTCGCTAGAATACACCCGTGAGATTGTAACAAGTGAAAGTAGACTAAATACGAGTATAGCAATATATTCAGACGTTAGATATAAGTTAGGGTTATTTTGCATAATATTATGTATATAAGCACTAAATAGTAGCAAAATATATTGAATTATGATTAATCAATG
Source organism: Spilarctia lutea (assembly GCA_916048165.1). Lineage (NCBI taxonomy): Eukaryota > Metazoa > Arthropoda > Insecta > Lepidoptera > Erebidae > Spilarctia > Spilarctia lutea. The sequence goes on from OU696490.1 coordinate 15,007,919, forward strand.
GTGATGGTTGGCAGTCCACAACTGTGCGATTTTCTCGAAACTTTCTGCCGCGCACAGCAAAACTGTGGAATGAGCTGTCGCCTGCGGTGTTCCCGGACCAATACGACCTTCAAACCTTCAAGAAAAGAGCGTACTCCTTCTTAAAAGGCAGGCAACGCACTTGTAACGCCTCCGGTGTTGCGGGTGTCCATGGGCGGCGGTAATCGCTTACCACCAGGCGATACGTCTGCTCGTTTGCCACCTATATAATAATAAAAAAATCAATATCGGGATGCTTGTGCATCATTAGGCCTCCGGTCTCGCACTCACCAATCACACAAATCACGACAGCACGAATTCTGTCATTTTACGTCGTTCCCCAGTGGAGCCGGCCCGTTCGTGTTGAAATCAGCGTGGCTATGCTACCCAGCCTTATTTCTCCAGGATGTATATTCTTGCCTGTTTTATATGCTCATTATCATCTTACCCATTTTTCTAATTTATTTGATTGACTCCCCCCTCATGGCTTATTTCTAGTTTGCACTCAAAAAGCGGCAGTCTTTGACGTTCTTTGAATTGTAGATATCCATTGACAGTCGTTTTACTGACCATTGGGTAACCCGTCACTCCGTTTGTCCCTACATCACAAACAATAAACATTAAACTTATCTTCACTTTTTAAACATATTACTCTTCACATACACGTCAAGACATGTCAGTTTCTCCATCACTCGACTTTTACAACCCTCGTATATTTAGGTTTTCTTTTACAACCGAGCCGCGTAGACGTGAAGTTCACGAAAGAAGCGTGCCGAATACCTAGAACCATTAACCTTGACCGTTCTTGTCACGCGTTCTTACACGTACATAAATACCACTTTTGGGTACTTGCTATTGACCTATAAAGCCCACTCGAGCAGAATGTTTCAAGTGGCGGTAGTTTATTGGCTTAGAAAAAGTCTTATGCATTGTAATATAGTTATATTTACGTCACTCATAATAATTTAATAATAATAATTTCTTTATTGTTTCAAAGCATACAGGTACATGGTTTGATCCCTAGATCCCACACTAGGATTCCCTGTGTCGTGGGATCCAGTCTCTTTCCGTCCGGTTGCCATCCGATACATCATTACATTAAATTAAACAAACGAAAAAGAAAAGCAAAATACAACGAAAAATAAAAATTTGAAATCAGGCAAGCAAAAAAAATAATAAAAAATATATATTAAACAAATAAAAAAAAAAAAAAAAAACAAAGAAGGAAGTGCGGCAAATATACCGAGTGTTAGTGCCTGGGTAAAGCACTGATTGCACAGTTGAATGTTTGTGTCTGTGTCTGTGTGTGTGTGTGTGTGTGTGTGTGTGTGTGTATGCGTGTGTGTGTGTATGCGTGTGTGTGTGTGTGTGTGTGTGTGTGTGTGTGTGTGTGTGTGTGTGGTGTGTGTGTGTGTGTGTGTGAGTGTGTATATGTATGTGAATGGGAGTGATTATGTATGTATAAGTGTATCTATGTGTGTTATGGTTTACTTTGTGTGCATGTTATTGTATGACTTTTAATAGGTCTTCAGTGCTGCCATAGTTAAGCTCAGCCAGCCATTTGTAGACCTTTTTTTTTACAACAGTGGTTTGTTAGTTCTATGATACCTAGTTTGGCGTTAACTTTCCTGTACAAGTATGGGCCCATAAATTTGTACACTCTCCTTCCAATCGATTTACGACACCTCACGGTGTTCCATACCAACCTACGTCCTGAGCGACTGAGTGTGACATTGTTCAGGGCAGATTTGTGAAAGCGTAGCGTAGTAGAGATTATGTATAATTGTCGGACTCTGAGCAATCCCAATTCTGAATAAAGTGCGTTAGTAGGGTATCTATATGACCTGCCGAATGCAGTTTTAAGGAGTGCACGTTGTGCTCTTTCTACTCTCATCATATGAGATTTACCAGCAGCTCCCCATGCAGTAATACAATAGGTAAGAATTGACTGATAAAGAGAAAAATAAACCATCCTCAAAGTCTTCTCATTTGCAATTTTACCTAGACACTTAAAGATTTGCATAAGCATTCTAGTTCTTGTGACGAGTGCGTTGATATGTGTGGACCATGTAAGCTGGCAGTCTAAATGAACCCCAAGATATTTTATGGAGTTAATTTGTTCTATTAATGGGCATTGACAGTTTCCCAGAGCCAAGCACGAGTGCAGTCTCAGGTTCATCGCGAGCTTGGGAGAAGAACGCTTTGACACATAGAAATTTACAGCTTTGGTTTTTCCTATGTTTAGAGTAAGGAGATTCAATTGCAACCAGCTGGAAATAGTTTGCATGCCCAGTTCCACATTGATCTGAGTATCATTCCAAGTTTTGCCAAAGAAGACTACCGCAGTGTCATCTGCGTAGGTAATTATTTTTGCTTGGGCTAGCTCTAGAGCACACAAGCTATTAATGTATATGATAAATAGTGTCGGGCCAAGGACACTGCCCTGCGGGACTCCGAAATTAACAGATTTTAGATCACTGCAGTAGTCTCCCATGACCACTTTTTGTCTCCTGTCGCTCAAATAAGATTTGAACCATGCCAAAGCATCTCCTCGAATTCCCAAATGTTCCAGTTTCCGCATTAGTATCCTCCGGGAAACAGCATCAAACGCTTTGGCATGTATGGTTATGAGAAGGAAGGGATATTAATAACAATATTCTGGGACGTATTATGTATGAGTAATATATACAGTAGGAACCTTTACTTAGTTTATAGTTAGAAAGTCTTGTTACCGCTATCTAGACCGGAGTCGAACCGACTAAAACCTCCTAAATTATTAAGGATCCGGGAATGTTTTCATTACTCCAGTCTATTCAATGCTGAACCCGTTCACTGCTGAATGAAATCTTCAATAAAGAAAGCCAACATTCACGGCCATGGGTAGTTCACATCCATCCGCTACCAGCCATTTTCCTCAAGATGTCGAAGTGTCGGTCCCTATAGATATGTAGTTTATAGCCTCTCTTGATAAATGTGGTATGCAACATTAAAATAATTTTTAATTCGAACCTGTACTTGCTAAGGTAAATAAGTTTAACCATATAATTTAATGGATAGTTTACATAATTTTGAAGTCTTCAAATGAAAAGGCCACAAGTTCACATAAAATTTGTTAAATATTTTCTTTTTGGATTTCTTTTCAATTTAATTAACTGAGAGCTCTACGTGGTTCTTGTTTTCGTTGTAATACCTTTCTCGGTACCGGTAACTTGATAATTAACACAGACAATTTTAATATTCACAAGCCCAAAAAAAACACTTATTTAGTTTCTTTGCTGGAGGTTTAAGACCAAACTCGTTTTCGTATTTTTAAGGAAAGAAATTGATGTCCTTTATAAGTGGTAATTGGCACCGAATTAGTTTTACAGTATTTTTGTACAATGGCTGCCTGATGGAAAGAATAAGCAAACTCCAAAAGTAGTTGACACCTACCTTATTGCGAATGTAGACAATGTAAGGCTCTACGCATTCTAGAAACTAGAAGTTTTAGGTCAACACAAGCAGGCAGGCAGTTAGATTTTGGTGTTTTCGCCTTATAGACCCGGGATCAAATTGAGAAGGACACACGTGCACTGGGAGTGAATTCCAAGTTCATCAGCAGAGGCATAAATAGTACTTCAAACTTGTTTCTATGCATTTATGTTTTATTTTATTGCCTCAATATCATAATCTTGTCCTTTACTCAAATTAATATAGGACACTTAGAATATATTTTCTGTCTTTGTGCCGTCTGCAAACAACTACATTCGCAAAGAGATTTCTCATTTTCAACAGACGTAACAACATCCCAAAACCCTTTCTATGTTGTCCTAATGGACAACCGCAAATTCTAAGACAGGTAGAAAAACGACGCTTATAACGCAACTCGTTTACACCACTTCGTAACGACATTATTTTCCTCATTTTAAGTAGTTCAAACATTTAATAAAATACATTAAGCTGATAGGGTTTCCGTACAATGATCCTATGGAATATCTCGGAGGATCTTGGCAGAGAAACGTGCCTTATCGTAGTTTCGCGAGAGCTCGGAAAAAACGTTCAAGCACTATGCTGTAACTTGTTCTACCATATCTCTGTTGGCACGTATTTTAAACGTTACTTTTTGTTAAAATATGTTTTGAATTAGATTATTTTTAAAATAAATTTATGTTAGTCACGAATACATTAAATCAAGTCTAAAAATAGCAATAGTGGATGAAAATTAGGGATTTAAATAATAGGGGTTTCCTGTTGTGGATATGTGATGCCTAGAAATATGCAAAATACAGTGAAGATATACAGTTATGTACGGAAATTGATGAATTTAACAGTTTTATATACTGATGTCCACGAAGAGCAACAATACGATAACATAAAAGTGTATGGTTTATATCCAGTAGTGGACGTACCTTCGACTGTATGTATATAAATATAGCCATCACATCTAAAGTCTCACATATTACAACCAAAGCAAGCAATCAAATAAACTGATGCGAAACGTTAAAAACACGACAAAGGTTCGCAAATTATTATCTGACGGACCTCTTAAACAAAGGACCATTCTGTTGTGAACATTTTTCTCCATTATATCTGCAGTAAACTAAGCTTGTAAGTTGTTTTACATTCTTTGCCTACCTTTTATAATGAGATTATACGTTTTGATGTTAGGTACAAGGTATTTTGTTGTTAGCTGTTTAATCGTTCTAAGCTTTTTGTGTTTGTTCTCTCTTTATTAGATTAGTAAGAATCAGAAAGTTACGAGGTTCTATATAATTGGAATGTGTAAATATTCATGATCATTACCCACAATTTTTTTTGTCACAGACTTTTAAATGTCTTTCATAAAGAGTTTCGTGGCAAACTTTTCTTTGCAGTAAAGTTGTGCTGCGTTGTTTAACTCCCTTAGTCAGCTCTTCCGACACCCATGGGATGAATAGGGGTGATGACACACTATATTCTTAACCCGTCGCCACACGGAAATATATTTGTATGGCCAACTTATTTGTCTTAATACTTTAATCTAAGTAACATATCCTTATTAATAATATAATTAGTGATTCCAACAAATATCACAAAATATTTAAAAAAATATTCTAGTACTATTTGAGTGAACAAAAAAATAAATAAAAAAAATCTTACACGTCTTTGGAGATTAGATAAACTTGAAGATGCAAATGTTGCTTACCTGAAAAAAAACATAAAATTCTTTTTATTGCTCATGAACTATATCATCAACAGTCCACTATAGGAGATAGAGCTCTCTTTAACATTTATTTCATACACACTATTTACATTTATTCACATTTAAATAATTATAGACAAACTTCACTTCACAGTACATTAAGCATTAATCCTCACTCTCTCTTAAACTGATTGTATAACTTCAATAGTTATGTAATGAGAAGAAATAATAAGCGTTAATGTTAACATCATATTCTATAGCATATTATCGATTGTGTTAAATGTTATTGTATGAGAACCGTTACGTGTTGAATAGAATAAATGAATTAGTAGAAATCGCATAGTAAATACGTATTACAGTACCGAAATTGACTTTTAAAAGTACATGGTTATGCACTTTGGTTTAAATTTAAACTAAATCTGGAAAGCATCAGGTTTATCATATGCGAAGATATGATCCTGCAGATGGTTAGATACTTGAGATCGGCGTCAAGTCGATTACTATTCGGCTGAACTTTGATTTTTCACGTGGAGTTGCTACCACCACAGTCCTTCACAACTCAAATGGGTACTAGGCGATATACAATTGTTCAGACTGATCCCTGCCTCCTCTTTACGCCATCGTTCTACGCGACAGAAGTTTCATCCCCATCATATAGATGGTTGGCAGTCAACAACTGTGCGCTTTTCTCGAAACTTTCTACCTCGCACAACAAAGCTTTGAAATGAACTGTCGCTTGCGGTATTCTCCGACCAATATGACCGACAAGAAAAGAGCGTATTCCTTCTTAAAAGGCCGGCAACGCACTTGTGACGCCTCTGGTGTTGCAGGTGTCCATGGGCGGCGGTAATCGCTTACTATCAGGCGATACGTCTACTCGTTTGCTCCTATACAATAAAAAAAGAAGCTTTGTAGAAATACTGATGTCGGACTCGGCCTCTTAAAGTAATCGGTTACCACTTTGACTTCAACTTCAGAAATAGATAAAACTTAAAGGTTACATGGTGAATGTTTCACGTTTTCCTTCGTGTGTCATTTATAACACCATAACACTTTCACATGCTTTCAAACTAGAACAAACTCTTGGCAAACTTCGTCCTATAAACACTTGTACCAATCGGTACCACCATACCCATAAACAACTTTCGCTTTTCCCAAACACCATGGGTTCCGAAAAATAATTGGGGCCATAAGCCACAACAACGGGATACAAACCGGGACAATTTGGAAGGACTCTGAATTTTTCCTTTAATCTATTTATTATCCATTGTAGTACATGGTCATTGTACTCGCCTTTTGTTGTACTAATATTGGACCAATAACTCAGTTGCCAGCCTCTAATATCCTTTGTCTGGTTGCTCTCATAAAAACATGCGACACTCCAAATGTTTGTTTTGTTACATATGGTATATAATTTTTGATTTATTATTTTTGTTATTGTTGTTTTATTCTCACTACCAATCCCTGCTTATCCCTTGTTATAATCTTTGAATTAATTATATTCTATTATGTTTCCCGTAAACGATAAATTTAGGAAGGAACGCAAGTTGCATTGTCAGAATCGTTAAAAAAAAATTTATAATCATAAAAAATATTTCGGAGATCTAACACACACACACAATGCCATCTAGTTCAAACTAAGCAGAGCTCGTACTATAACAGATATATTGACTGATTAAATACTTTTATGTAATAATAATAATTACTATTGATATAATAATACCACAACAAAACAATTGGCTTTTAAGTACGGTATGTGTTATATGAACTCTTAAACTGAGTGTCCACAACATTGCTATGGTCGCTAACGTCTAAACCAGACCCAGTCTGTATCTTAGACGTTACTTTCTTCCCAGGTTTTAAGTAAGTATATCATAAAAAACATGTGTCGTATTGAATATTTTTGTTAATACGTACATATTTTACATATGAGAAGAATTCAGGCAAACTCCGAAATAAACATTCTTTGGATTACGCTGCTTAGATGATCCGTCTACCATTTATTATAAAAAAGGTCCCGCATTTTTAAAGATATTAATATACTAACCTTTACAAAAACATTTTCTTTTCTATCAAAGAATACCAGCCAATTACGACTGATTTGCCTTCTAGGAACGAAGGTACACGATCGTGTAGGAGGGATGCGACGGTCGTAACCGGGATTATTCAATTCGCAAAAATCCCGATAAATGACGTCAGAACCGTATAACACCAAACCCGAAACTATAAAGAGATCAACGAAATGCTATTGTATACTAACACGGATCTGTGACGTAACATTTAGGAGGGTTTGCACACATGGTAATGGGCTTTCGACATGGCTAAGACGTAGTGAGAATTCCCCGCAACGCAAATTCGAGTACGTATAAAAAGGTCAGTTATGTAAAAATGAGAGTGTGGAACTTTTGAGATCACCAAGAGGTTTCTTTTAGTTAATGACCGTACAAAAACGTGTACGATAGTGTATATGTATAGTATGGTACGTAACTAAGACAGTTCATGGAGGTAATGTGCTGAAATCAATTACGGAGAAGGCAGCCTCTATTTCGGTTCTTACCGTTTAACCGTACATTCGTAGAATGGGCCATTTTGTTATAGTGCTATATGTTTCAGAACTGCCTGGCTGGTTGGTTTAGAAACTATGCGACTGCGAATCAAGAGGTCTAGGGTTCGATTTCCGGGTTGGACTTTAGTAGGGTTTTTTTTTACAAGAAATTCTTAATAGCTACCCGGAGTATGGAAGATGGCGGTGTTTCCCGCCCGTGACTCGGAGAGCACGTTAAAGCGTCGGTCACGGTTGTAAGTTCAATAATTTACAACTTTTTGAAGTCAGCCATCTTAGTAAAAATTAAAAAAATATTTACATCCGAAAGTAATAGTTTTTGTTCAAGACTTAATTTTTTCTTTTCAAGATTTGTTACAAAACCATAATATTTAAGTCAGGTAACACAATAATACATAAATTTAAGGGCAATTCTTAACTTATGTATATGTTCCTTCGTATTTTTCGATTGACCAGTCTTTACTCAAAAATAAACTTTTAATTCCAGACCCTCAATGAATCTACAAAATCAGTAAACGTTCCCCAAAGCCTCGTAACATTTGCTGTATGAGACTATATATTTGCCCTGAATTCCCAAGAGTAAATATAATCATACATACATCTCTGTCAGAAACAATGCCGTATTTATTCCCAGCAGTGGCCGATATTCTGACGGATCCCAGATTGGTTGGTAGACGGTAGGATACTTTTTATCGTCACTAAAACGAGCCACTGTTTACTACCCCGTTTATAAATAAAGCTCCACATGGGGCTATATACCCAGGGTAGCTATTACTGTGTTGAAATGTGTTCGTATAAAGTACCGCCGAGCCTCGTCTATCAATAGAAAAGCCGATGGGCTGAAGAGCGAATACCTTTATACAAATTACTGTGACGGGAGACTAATAGCTGAGGCTGAGGTATACATATTGATCATATTATTAGCTTTTGCCTGCGGCTCCGCCCGCGTACACATCGGTTATAGCGGTGAGTTTATAAACTGATTTTTTTATTATTTTTGAATCGATTGAAATAAAATAAACACTAAATTTTAAGTGGAGCAAGCAAAGCAATTAATGAAAACTGTATTCAAATCGGTTATGTCGTTTCTGAGATTAGCGTGCACGCGTACAGAAAAACTGCTACTTTTAAGATATTAGAAAAACTTATAACAGTTTTTCTTATAAAGTTTTTCTGATATATCTTAAATGTATAGACAGCGCTGAAAAAGCTTTATTTAAGTAAAAATTATAAAATACTGTTTAAAATTTCTCTATTATTATACATGCGAATATGAGTTTAAGTTCTTTGTTTGTAATTTTGTTATTGCACAACCATATAGATATTGGCATACACGTTGTTGACTTCTCTCTGCCTAATTTGAAATCGCAAAGCAGTATATAGTATAAATTGGCACATTACACAATTTATTTTTGTGCAAATACTGTGAAACTTACCATTTTAATATTTATCAATTCCTTATTATTTTTTTATTAGTTTACCGAAGAATGTTTAATAAACATTATTTGTGTAACACATTTTATTACTTTACTTAATTTTATTGATCTGTTTAGACAGATGTATATTATAAATAATATTATAATTTGCCGTGGGTGAGCCACGCTTCGGCATGAAACGACCGGAGTAATACCACGGCCTCACTGAAAACCGGTGTGAAATAGTGCTTGCGCTGTGTTTCACCGAGCGAGTGAGGATACCGGAGGCCCATAACCCAACCCCTCCCCACATTCCCTCTCCCCATCCCCCAAAGGTCGGCAACGCACTTGTGACGCCTTTGGGCGGCGATAATACCATCGGGCGATACGTCTGCTCGTTTGCCCCCTATTCAAATTATTATTAAAGAATAATAATATTATAAATTTTGTATTTGACGAGATTTGTACTATTTCCTTTTTAAAAATGTTGGGTACCGCATATAACCAACGTCAGTAATAAGATCCCTGAACGCTCATCACAACTCAAGAACAAATTGCCTAAGACAAACATAAAACAGCTACTTGCTTACCCTCAAGAGAGATACACTAATAAGATTACAAATAACAATGGCTCCCACCGGGAATCGAATCTAAGAAACTCCTAAACACCTGTACTTATTAAACTTCGCTGCGGTTAAGTTGTTAAGTTTGGTTATTTACGTTTTTTCGTGGAAGGAAATTATCTTGCTTTACGACAGACACAAGACTACTGAAACAAATTATACTTTTCAAATAATTGTTTTTTCCCTTAAAAATACGACTCCCATATTAGGAATAATAATGTCGCGGAGGACTTTACAAACCTACATGATACAAAGAACACTTAGACTCTGTACAACAATTTGTGGGTCACAAGAAGTGTGGTCCCATATGGGATTACCCTTTACAAAAAAATCGGTTGTCTGTAAAGTCGGTTTACTGACGATAGTTGAACGTGACAACGTCATAAGAAAATACTGAGGTTTCATTTTTCAAAAAATAGTTTTGTTAACTTATTGTTATAGTTTTGTCAATTATAGCATAACCTACAATCGCTGCACTAGCAGACCGATGCTATTTATATTAATGATAAAAGCACGAATATTCGACAATATATCACTGAACATATATTTAATATCGAAAGAATTACATTTATCTAACTAAATTACTAACTAACAACATTACCTTCATCGCCGCAATTATCGTTGCTATAAACAATTGACACCACATTCACTTTTCACTGCACTTCATACTTGACGAAAACATGTAAATGTATTATTGTATAGCAGCTGTCCACGCAGACGCATCGCTCACTCAAGTAGGAGAGAGACAGATGTCGAACGCTGCCGAACGCGGAGTGCCTCTTTGTCGGTCGTTCCGCGCTCTCGCTTGCACTTCAAGCCTTAAATGGAACGCCTCAGAGCGAGGTAACACCGCATGAGTCATGTTTTTCGTGCGTGCAGCCGGCTCCATCGGATTATAAGACGTCACGTCAAAACTAGGCCTATCATGAAGTCAAATTAGTGCAGTCAGTTTATAATATTACTACGTAAGGTAGGAAGAGATGGGTTGATAGGGTCTTTTAGTTCTATGGTTGTCGTAACAGCGGACTAAGGGAGCTAACTACGCAGGACAACAACACTAATAATTATCAAAAATAGTTTGGAAAAAAATAACAAAACACGCATTTTGGAGCAAAGGTACACAAAAAAAACACTAATCCTGATTATCCTAGTAAAGATAACCGGGTCTAACTGTTTAAAATATTGAATTGTTACCGGTCCTTGATAACTATGCCAAGTTTCGTGTTAATCCGACTTTTTGAGGGAGTACAAAACAATGTTCAAATGCGTGAGGTCTCGGGTTCGATTCCCGGGTAGGACAAAATGTTTGTATGATCTGAAAATATTTGTATCGGAATTTGGGTGTTTTCTATGTATAATTATATTTTTTTGTTAAAAAGTTCACACGCTTTTGAAAAGCTCTCTATATACTTTAATTATTTAAAATCATTTTTTTTCCACCAAACTCAGCAAATAAGTGTGTACTTACTTAACTTTTATAACTGCTATATTGTTCATGTGTTGATACAAGTTTTAAAGCCACCTGCCAGCTTTTGTACACAATTTTACATCACCACAGTAAAGTTATTGAAAAGTTCACCCGGCACTGATCATGTCCCAACTCGCTGAAATACAAATTGCTCAAAGCACTCTTGAAGAGAGCTTCTCCAAAAGGATGGCCCAGTTGGAGGCACAGCTCCATTCTGGAGCGAACTCCAAAGATACCGTTGCTCGAGTTTCTGAAGAATTCCGAACATTCCGAGAGCTTATGTTCAAGATGTTGGGCCTGCTGCGGAAGCAAATAAGTGAGTGCACCAAAATGGTAGACGTCATAGAAACCCGTCATCGTCGCAAGGCACTTATCTTCCTCGGAGTTCCCGAAGCTGTCCAGGAGGACTGTAATAAGACCTTGCTGAGTATTTTCAATCAGAAGATGGGCCTTAACGAAGTTACATCATCAAACATCAAGGTCTGTCACCGCTTGGGCATCCCATCGAAGGAACGTCGTCGCCCGATTCTCGTTAGATTCTCTTCGGCGGAGGTCCGGGGAGCAGTCTGGAAAGCGAAGACGAAATTGAAGGGGTCCAGCTTTGCGGTAAGGGAATTCTTGACCAAAACCCGACAAACAGTGTTCAGCTTGGCTAGGCAAAATTTTGGGATGTCGGCCTGCTGGACACAAGACGGCACCATTATTGTCAAAACCGCCGATAACAGCCGTCACAAGGTAACTTCACTGGACGAGCTAGAACCCCTAATCGCCAAATATCCCAAGGCTACATCTCCATCCAAGGCGAGTTCGAGCATAGCCTCGAAAAGTTCACGGAGACAATAAGTGTGTCGCACCACTGCTATGCTTTCTTTATAACATTCACAATTTATATTTAATTATGTTTCACTGTTGTTTACTCACTTCATTACTTAAATTTATTTGTCTTGTAAATAATAACAACTGACAGCTTATCACATCTGTCTGTCTGTTTGGATACGTTCTGAGCTAGTTTCTTTGTAAGTTTAGAAACCAATTGTGTCTGTATTTTTGTACGACTTCTCAACAGATTTATTCTCTATTTTGTCTTTACTTCTTTCTTGGTTTGATTGTTTATGTGAATTAATCAACTGCAGACACTTACTGAACTTTTAGAAAAATGTTGTTATTATTTTATTTTTTTTCTTTATACTCTTTGATTCTGTATTTGTGCCTGCTGGCGGGTGGTGTGGAAATGCGATCTACTAACCCCGGCTTACTTATTATAAACATTTATATGTTTATGTACTATTTTATTCTTATAGCAGTATTTTTAATAGGTTTATTATATTTATATACATATATATATTTTTAGGTTGTACTGATGATTAACGATGAAGATGTGGTATACCTTTCTGCCAATGAATTCTCAGATGACGATAGCTTCGCTTCCTTGACGGATACCCTGGGTGACCAACTACGGCAAAAATTTTCCGCTCAATCTCGTTCTCTCTTAAATGTTTGCCATATTAACGTACAGAGCATCCCTAGTCACTTGAGCGATTTAACTGAGACTTTCACGGATAATGATATTCAAGCCATCCTGGTTTCGGAGACCTGGCTCAAGCCTCACCTTCCCTCCACCGCCTACCCTTTAAACGGTTACATCCTAATCCGCAATGACCGCATAGACAAAAGAGGTGGCGGTGTTGCCATCTACCTCCGTAGTGATTTTACTTATAAAATGTTAGCATCCTCCTCTTCCAATATTTCCACTACTGCAGAATACCTCTTCTTAGAGGTTTGTGTCAGGGGAATTAATGTTGTTCTTGGAGTAGTCTATTGCCCTCCTACTGTCAACTACTTCTCCAGTCTGGAAACAGTTCTGGAATCTTTAGGGTCGGAATATTCACATCACATCATCATGGGAGATTTCAACACTGACCTTCTAGCCTTAAACTCCTTCCGTACACATAATCTCCTACGGATCTTCCAATCAACCAGCCTCCATGTCCTTCCACTCCTAGCCACTCATCATAACATCCAACACCAAGACACCTGGCTTGACCTAATGCTCACCTCTTCCCCAAACCTTGTCTCTTCCCATGGTCAACTCCCTGCCCCTGGTTTCTCCCACCACGATCTAATTTACCTATCCTATATCCTGAAACCCCCTAAATCACCTCCGAAGATTATACAAATACGTAGTTTCCGGAGCATAGATCTGGAAAAACTACAGGCGGACGCTGCGAGGGTAAATTGGATGGGTGTGGCAGCAGTAGCAAACATAGACACAAAAGTGGATATCCTGAATGACAATATTATAAAATTGTATGATGTGCACGCTCCCCTAAAGTCGTTAAAAATGAAACGTGCCCCGGCACCATGGTTAACGGATGAGGTGCGTATTGCAATGAGGCGAAGGGATCAGGCCTTCCTCAAATTCAGGAGGGATCGCTGTGAGGACAAGTGGAATCGCTATAAGACTGCAAGAAATCGATGTAACCAGGTGATACGCAACGCTAAACGCCGACATATTCTACAGAACATAGAGTCATCCTCTCCTTCCAGCATTTGGAAGTTTTTGGGCACTTTAGGTATTGGCAATAAGCAACTTCCAGAGTTTAAGAACACCATTGGCTTGAACGATATCAATAGTTATTTTTCATCCACTACAACGCTGGATCTTCAAACCAAATGTCATACGCTGCATTACCTATCTGGCCTTACCAGCCCCAACATCGACTCTTTCGATTTTTCTCCGGTGCCTTCTGGGGATATTAAGAAGATCATACTATCCATCCGCTCCAATGCTTCGGGTTGCGACGGTATTAGCCGACGCATGATCATTACCATCTTGGACCATACGCTCTCAGCAATAACTCACATAATGAACTACTCTCTTGACTCCGGAACCTTTCCCTCTCTTTGGCGTAAGGCTTTCATCATACCTCTTCCTAAAAAAAGTAATCCTTCACTACCCGAACACTTTCGGCCTATTTCCATCCTACCCTTCCTATCTAAAGTACTTGAGGCCTGTGTATACAAGCAGCTTTCTGTATTTGTATACCGACATAAATTGCTAAGCCCACTTCAGTCCGGCTTCAGGTCCGGTCATAGTACTGTTACCGCTCTCCTCAAAGTGACTGGCGATATTAGGAAGGGCATGGATGACACCAAAGTTACTGTTCTGGTCTTGGTAGATTTTTCTAATGCCTTCAATACCGTCAGTCACGAAATCCTACTATCAATCCTTGGGTATCTTGGGGTTTCACCTGAGGCACTGGAATGGTTCTCTACCTATCTTCAGGGACGTCAGCAGTGTGTTCGTGTTCAAGACTCATTGTCTAACTGGCGCAATCTTTACACTGGCGTCCCTCAAGGCGGAATTTTATCTCCTCTTCTATTCTCTATTTTTATCAACCTCATTACTGATCATCTTCGGTGTTCGTATCACCTGTATGCCGATGATCTGCAGCTGTATTCACAGGCAAGGGTGGAGGACATTTCGCAGGCCATCGACAACATTAACAGGGACCTGGAATTCATAAAGTCTTGGTCGATGAGATTCGGGCTGGCAGTTAACCCCACTAAATGCCAAGCAATAGTAATAGGCAGCAAGAACATGACAAATCGACTGGATACTACGTCAATCTCGCCGGTCGTCTTCAACGGCTTAGTTATACCTTGGAGCCACGTAGTCAAGGACCTTGGCCTGTTCATCGATTCAACTCTTGATTGGCGGGCCCAGATTACTCATGTGAGCCAGAAAGTAACAGGTAACCTACGAACACTCTACCGTCTTAAGAACTTCTTGCCTCCTAAAACGAAACTCTCACTCACACAGTCCCTCATTATCCCCTTAATCGACTATGGTGATGTGTGTTATTTCGACCTGAATGCAGATCTCCTTAATAAACTTGACCGTCTTCTTAATAACTGCATTCGATTCATATTCAATCTCCGCAAGTATGACCACGTGTCTACTTTCCGTTCTCAATTGAAATGGTTGCCTATTCGCCAGCGCCGCAGTCAGCGAGCGTTGACCTATCTCTTTTCGTTCCTCATGTCCCCATCTTCACCTACTTACCTTGAACCCTACCTCCGTTTCTTATCTTCGAATCACGATAGAAATCTTCGTTCATCCAACAATTTGCTTCTCTTGTGTCCCTCTCACAATTCCGACATTATGAACTCCTCTTTCTTTGTACAAGCTGTACTGCTATGGAACACGCTCCCACTCGAAATCAGGATGTCAACAAGTCGTGTTACATTCAAAACGAACGTCAAAAACCACCTCTTGACGAAATGGCAGGAAAACCGTAATTAAGACAAAATTTAGTACCTATAGTCGTTCCAATAGTTTATTTAACTTTTGACAGCTCTAATACTTAATCAAATAGTGATACCCTGACCCGTTCCCTATTCGATTTCTTTCATCGATCGATTTTATGCATTAAGAAGTTTTAATCGATTTAACAAACTCATTATTTTATAGATAATTTCGTACTTCATATTTCTATGTGTTTCAATGTGCGACCTCCTTTGTCAAAATAAAGAAGAAATGGATTAAAAGAATGTTGTTCAAATATGACGGTTCTATGTCATGAAAAAATATATAAAAGGAACTGAATTTTCAAAATGTATTATTGTATTGTGTTGTAATTCAGTGGTTAATATTGTATTTATTAAACTATTGATGATCTTTATTAAATCTCTCTATGTCTATTTTAAAATAATCTACAGTATTTCAATGAGTAACCTTCAATATAGTTGAGTATTTATATTCCTCCGTATTGATTTATTTGTGAATTCTCACGTTTGGTTGAGTTGAGCGTATCGTTCCTGCCTTCGTTACTGTCAAAATGCCAAAAAAGAAAGTACTCAAAGGACAAACAAGAGAGTTTGTCTTGCGACTTCGTGAATACTTTGAAAAGGAAAGCCGTAATGGTGGGCCTCTTATACCAGTGACTCAAGTTAGAGACCGTGTTGCAGCAGCATTAGATATTAGTGCTCCAACAGTGGCAAAAATAACAAAAGAAGGCTACGGCAGCAGTGGCATGGAACAGAATAAGCTATCTACACCTAAGAAAAAACGTCCGCCTAGTAAAGTTACAGCCGTTGACAATTTTGACGCTGATGCTATTCGTCGTCATATATACGACTATTACCAAAGAAAAGAGATTCCAACATTAAAAAAACTAACACAATCTCTTCGAAATAGTGGTTTGTTCCGTGGTCAAAAATCTTCTCTGACAAAGGTATTGAAAGACATTGGAATGTTATTCCAAAAATGTGACAAACGAAAAATTTTAATGGAACGCAATGATATTGCTTTGTATAGATGCGATTTTTTAAGACAAGCAAAAAAAATAGAAGATTGGTCGAATGTTGTTTTCACAGATGAAACTTGGCTCAATGCGAATCATACGCTGTCAAAAACTTGGACTGACAACACCGTTGGCTCCACTTCTACAGTACCAATGGGAAAAGGCGAACGACTGATTATTTGTCATGCAGGAACAGTAAAAGGATTTGTGCCAGGCGCTCTATTAGCTTTTAAATCCCAGAAAACAGGAGATTATCATGAGGAGATGAATTCGAACGTGTATGAAAAGTGGTTCAGAGAAATGCTTACATCACTCGAAGAGCCATCAATAATATTTATTGATAATGCACCTTACCACTCTCGTCAAATTAATAAAATACCAACACAGGCCAACAAAAAACATGAAATTATAAACTGGCTCCGTGACAATGGCGAAGAGGTGAATGAGTCCCTACTAAAAGTAGAGTTAGTAAAGATATTAAAAACAAAGAAGCTGCCAAAACGATACGTCATAGATGAAATGGCAGCAGAGCATGGGCATACCGTCCTCAGAATTCCCCCATATCACTGCCAATATAATGCAATTGAAATGATCTGGGCACAAGTTAAAGGATATGCTGCGAGGAACAATACAACTCCTCCTTTCACCGCAAGAAAAATGCTGAATTTACTGAAAAATGCGTGTGAAAAAGTTACTCCAGAAAACTGGGCGAGTGTTGTAGAAAAAACAAAGAAGGTGATAATGTCGGATTGGGATCGGGATGTTGCATTCGACAATTTATCTATCCAAGAAATGATAATCAATATTACTGAGAACTCAAGTGATGATGATTCCTGGTCATACGAAGAAGACGATTCTTTATAATTAAAATTAGTATTACAGTACCTCTTTTGGTTGTTTTATTTTTAAACCGTAAATTACTACGAATTTCAACATTTTGTACCTGTTCATTACAAGTAGGTACCGCAGGTAGTTTTTATTTGAACCAACTATAGTAAGTCTAAACAATTATTTTAGATTCATTAATTTGCGGCGAATACATTCGATCCCATTACTAGGTACGAGTACGATGGAACTGTTTTCATTACGCAAATTATTTATGCATTGAAACAGAGACATTTAGGGCATTTTAATGCAAAATAATAAAGCTTTTTACGTGATTTGATATAAAATATAATCACAATAATTTTATTGTATGTTTTATTAATATAATCGATAATCGATTTATTTCAAAACCGTTTTTATAGTCTGTGGTCATTAATTACGAATGACACATCCCTAACTAGGCGGAGCCCGCCCATAAAGTACAGTATTATCTGTAGTACATTGTATCAAAAATTATTACAAAACTTTATGTGCGTGATCTGTCAAAAGTTAAATAAAGTATTGGAACGACTATAATCACAGTGTACATATGTAAGGTTTATGTATTAGTGTGTATGTATATCCATATATAGATATTTTATGTATATGTATTAGTGTATTATGAATTATGTTAGTCTATGTTAGTTCATATAACGATTGCAATTACAACCTCTTACTTCCACCTCAATGCACCTGCCTCACAAAATTTCCACATCTCCCAAAGGTTGGCTGGTAGAGAATGCCTTAGGCATTAAGTCCGCCGTTGTACATGTGTGCATGAAGTTTTAAATAAATAAATAAATAAATAAATATGTATGCATTTACAAAAAAAAAGTATATAAGTATTTATATCAGTTGTCTAGTACTCATAACACAAGCTCCGCTTAAATTGGGACTAGATGGCGTTGTGTGTTATATGGTCTGAATATTTATTTATTTGTATATATGAAATACTTTAAAAAAAACATAACTAGACGAAAATCCAACTAGCCACAGGATAGAGTATGCCACATCTTTTCTTTCTAACGATAGATACTACTATTATTATGTATGTGTATGGATTTATATATATATATATATATATATACATATATATCTCATCTAATTAACACACAAATATACAGTCCTGGACACGGTCAGACTGACGACACCGAGCGAGGGCCCTATCGTAAGACCAGTCACTCTGACTGCTGTAATATGCTGAGATAGGTGCCTTTTCTGGCATTACACTGGATATTATAACTGCTTACATCCTATAACCTTAACTCTGTTCAAAACCATACACTGTCCTGTGTTTGTCAGAATAAACGTTTTTTCTTTCTTTTCTTACTTCTTTCTTTCTTTCTACATATTAAAGACTATTGATAATAAATAATTTGTAAAACATTTATCCCTATTCTATGAGTTATTTTCCGTGTTGAGAATATTCACAGACGTAGACATTGGTCCTTCGAGCTTACACCTTTCCTTTATTGTCCATCAATTGAAGAGTGGATTTATCCATTAGTAGTTGTGGTTGGTCTTTATGAGCCAACTGGTAATTGAACGAGAGTTAATCGTGCGTTTAATTTTATGGCCCTTATGGCTTTCAGTTCGGTAATGATGGATAGTAAGTGGATTCCTGTTATTCATTTAAATATAAATTTTCTAAGAATTAATTATTATTAATAGGAATGTTTACCTTCCAAGAATTGGTGCCAACGCTTGTGCCAACATTGGTCTAGTAATTTGATGAAGCTCCGTACACCAGTTTATGTACAGATGTTCAGCTCAGTCAAAGTTATTTGAGGAGGAGACAAAGGAGAAGAAAAGTGACATGATAGTCACGGTGTTTGGTGTGACGTATTAAGAATGCCACCCCTATTCATCTAGACTAGAAATATAGTATCTTCTGGTCCAATTTTATAGAAATTAGTGCAGCAGTTTAGTTGTGAAAGCGCAACAAACAGAGAAAGTTACTTTCAAATTTATAGCATTAATAAAATAGTAAAAAAGTTTCAAATCAGATGTTGTACCAGTTCTTTAAATTTGAATATTAATCGAGACTTATTTAAGAGCATATAAATTGAACGAATTTCGGGAAATACCGTTTCAAGAATAAACTGCTGACATTTTCAAATGTTAAACATTATACGAGTAATTATGCTGTGGGAAACAAAATTTGATGAACAAAGTTTGTTTAGGTAATTTTATGATCTCCACAGAGGCGAACTGATGTTTTTCTTCAATTCTCTTTTCAATGAAAGGAAAAATTATTATATTATATCATCCCCAAGTGTTTAAATGAACGGAATTATCACTCTATTAAAAAAATTGGCACTTATTATAGATTGTACTAGCTGCGTGTCGTGGGTTTTGTTGCTTTTGAATCGAATATTGTTTACTATTTCATTGTTTTGTTTTTAGTTCCAAAATGTTTTAGTTTTTAAATAAAAATAGTCTAAGGTACTCCTTATAACACTAGTTACCTACCAGTGAAAGTCCTAATATATGCTCTATTTTGAATTACCTTTTAGATTATTTGACTGACCCGGTGGTACTGCTGTGCATGAGGTCTGGAGTTTAAATCCTGGGCTAGACTAAATATTTGTATGATCTTTAAATATTTGTTCCGGAGTTTGGGTGTTTTGTATGTATAATGTGTATGTATTTATAAAAAACTAGCGACCCGCCCCGGCTTCGCACGGGTGCAATGCTGATACTAAATACACGTTGTATATAAAACATAGCTGACCCACGCAACCTCGTTTGCGTCTTATATAGCCCGTAGCATGAAAATTTTCGCAAAATAAGTAACTTTTCTGGTTGATTTTTACACCTTGTGTCCGAAAAACCCAAATATCTTACGGAACCCTATTTTTTTCCAAAATAAAATATAGCCTATGTTACTCGTGGATAATGTAGCTTTTGAATGGTGAAAGAATTTTTAAAATCGGTCCAGTAGTTTTTGAGTCTATTCATTACAAACATACGAACATACAAAAATAGGTACAAATCTTTCCTCTTTATAATATTAGTATAGATAGCTGACCCACGCAACCTCGTTTGCGTCTTATGTTTCCCGTTGCGTGAAAATTTTCCCCCGTTTTTTAAACATTCTTCATTGGTGCTCCGCTCCTATTAGTAATATTTTAATTTTGCCATAACTTCAAAACCAAACGTCCAATTTTTATAATTCAAAGACCAAATATTATCTACATAAACTGTAGTTAGTGATGAAATAATTTATTTTGATAAGGATTGATAGCATGAGTAAAATAAACGCGTTTAAATGTAGTCCAAACAAAATTCAACATTTTTTAATATAAAAATGGTTGTTGTGCCTCACTCGACATAGATAGGTATAGTGTGTCGCGGACTTTTTTGTAGATATTTATAAGGTCTACGATTAATTAGAACATTTTATGGTTCTATCTTTTACCGTTTAGGCAGCGTACGCAAAATAAGTAACTTATCTGGTTGATTTTTTACACTTTGGGTCCGAAAAACCCAAATATCTTACGGAACCCTATTCTTTCCAAAATAAAATATAGCCTATGTTACTCGAGGGTAATTTAGCTTTCGAATGGTGAAAGAATTTTTAAAATCGGTCCAGTAGTTTTTGAGCCTATTCATTACATACATACAAACAAACATACAAAGTTTTCCTCTTTATAATATTAGTGTAGATCTATAATATGTATATGTATTTATATCAGTTGTCTAGTACCCATAATACAAGCTCTGCTTAGTTTGGGACTAGATGGCGTTGTGTTAGATGTCCAAAATATTTATTTATTACTTATCTAATTCCCAATTATGCTATACCAGTAAAATAATTCACAAAACTTTGACATTATACAATTCTCTTTAAATTTTTTTACAAAATGTCTGCCAGTCTACCACCGATTTTTTTAGACGAACATCAGTTCGTACCAACAGGACAAGAGTAATTAAAATTCACCCATTACATATACACGAACGTTGTATACACCCACAAACTCGGTTAAAAACAACGCTTCGGTCGGGGTTTACGCCACTGCAATCGGTTGACGAATCGAACCTGTGACGTATATGTAGTTATATAATTGATTATGTATATATGTCTCCGTAAGATTGCAACAACTGTTAGCTACTAAACTATCTAGCGAAGTTGTAAAATGTCGAAAGATTTTGACTGTGAAATACTGCTTACAATTTAACATACTATGTTTCGTTAGATTATAATGTATCTTCTTATGATTAATAAAATTAGGGGAATAAGTACATTTTCATTCAACAACAACCCATAACGTACCACTGCTGGGCTCGGATCTCCTCTCAGGAGAGGGTAAAGACCATACGTCCCCACGCTAGCTAAGTACGGGTTGGAGACTGGCAAGACAAAGTTGTTGCTACTTAATTTTGCCGTTGGATGCTGCACGACTGTTATCCTATGATTACAACCGGACCCGATTGCTTAACGTGACCTCCGAATCATGATGGAGCTCATAGTAACATGCCACCAGCGGTCACCCATCCAGGTACTGACCGCGGCGTCGTTGCTTATCCTCGGTAATTGTTTCTAATCACCGAGTGCAACTGGGCTATGAGCGCCTCAGAAGTAAGTACAAGTGAGTTTTAACAAGTTCTGCTGACAGCGCGAATATAAAGTACAAAATCTACAACATCATCTTCTCTCAGATATTTTCTCCCTCCTTGAGCAAGACTTTAACATTAGAGGAGTAGGTACTTGTGGGTTTTCCAGAGATCGTAAATGGTAATTATGTTCACTACAACAGCATCCAATAGCCGACCTCGACCCATTGAGATGCAAAGCAAGTGATCGTCGCTTTGTTTGAAAAACAGAATCGATTTTCTACACTAAACTAGTTACGGAGGCTACTCGATTTGTTTTCAGTAGTTACTTGTTTTGAGTTTTGCAGTTTGAGGATTCGTGTTGTATTGACATTCTATATATTCTACACCAGCTATACCTCGGAGATTCTTGATTATTTGAAGAATTATTTACATATATACCTACCTACCTACCTATATAAAACTAAAGAAAAAAAAACACCGACTATACTTTAAATTTACAAACCAGCCACTTTTTAACGACACTTGAATCGCCTTAATTCATCCAGTAGAAACTGCTTCATGGATTTTGGCGAAAGGCCTACATTTAGCCTACAGGCCCATTTTATTCCTCAACTAGCTGACCCACGCAACCTCGTTTTACGCATATTCTTGGAGGTAGTAGAAGAAACATAGGATACTTTTTTAAATGTGAGGGAAACCGCAGGCGAAAGATTTTTATATAAATAAAAATGTGATATGAAATACCAAAATTCATTCAAATGTGTCTTATATAATAATATGTATAATATATTATTGGTATTATTTCATTCTAACTGGGATGATCATGCTTAGTGTGTGATGTAAGGATGGATATAAATCAACGCAGGAACTTTCATCGTAAGTAATAACTTACAAACTTTCGCGTTACATGATACAGAATTGTTACTTCAAAATTAACCAATATAATATACCAGCTGACCCACGCAACCCCGTTTGCGTCTTTTATTGCCGTAGCGAATTTTTTCCCAGTTTCTTAAACATTCTTCATTAGCGCTCCGCTCCTATTAGTATTAGCGTGATGATACATAGCCCATAGCCTTCCAACTGGACAAATGATATGATAAATGGACTATCCAACACTGAAATAATTATTCAAATCGGTCCAGCGGTTCCTGAGATTAGCGCGTCTTTTACCTCATACCTACCTCATTAGAAGGGTGTGTGTGTGCGTCTCCCAGTAATCCAACCTACTTACTATACCCATGGCCCACTTCAGCAGTCGGTATCTTCATGAAGGTATCGGCAGCTTCTGCTGAATTACTGGTGGTGGTCAAAGAGTGTCTGATGAGTACTATATGACAGCCATAATAGTATCAAATTATTTTGAACATTCCACAATTATACCTTGCATTTAATCTCCTTCTTCCTCCATCTTACATTAGCACGTCATCAGAGCATGGTTAACAAGTAGTAGTAAAGCTTAAGAGTTTGTTTGTTTGTTTGAACGCACTAATCTCAGGGACCGCTGGTACGATTTGAAAAATTATTTCAGTGTTGGATAGTCGATTTATCGAGGAAGGCTATAGGCTATATATCATCACGCGGAACACCAATAAACAATGTTTCAAAAACTGGGGAAAATTTTTACGCAACGGGCAATAGAAGTCGCAAAGGAGGTTGCGTGGGTCAACTAGTTAACTATATTTCGAATTTAAAAAATCTATATAGGACACGTATTTCTTAGAAACTTAAAATTTTTATAGTACCAAGTTTAAACTTGGTGTTATTGCTTTAGTTTATGGTGTAATGTTAAGAGTACTGAAACCAAAACGCGGTCGTTCCTGAATGTATAGTTATCACAAACTTTTGAATAAGTCAATAGACTAAGTTAGTGGGAGTATTTAAATTGATCTGGAGAAATGTCTTGAATTAACACAGTTATGGTCTGGTAGTAATTTGATTCCAGTGAGAATCGGTCGTGAATATTCTTAGCGATAATTTGATTAAAGTCCCAGATCTTAATACAAATAAGTATCTTTATATATTATTATTATACTTTTTAATTGGTGATAAAATTGAAAATATACATTTATTATATGTGATGTTTGTTGGGGTCAAACAAACATCTAACAAAAAATAAATATTTCTTGAAGTTTATAAAAAAAAATACCACGTCTGTGGATGAAATTACTACTAATATTATAAACGCAAAAGTTTGTGAGTATATTTGTTGCTCGTTCTTCTTCTGAAATACTCTCTTCAATAATGTTACGAGTTGGGTATTAAATAAATTAAAGTAGTCGATTGATTCCCCAAAATATAACACAATATTTATTAACAACACTTTTTACAATAACAAATCACTAAATCACTCGTTAGTCGCACTAGAAGATGACTTCGATGTTTATTCGCTGTATCTTGAAACCATCCTGCCCGTACGGCTTACACGTTCCGCTTTTATATGGCTGTCGAGATAACTGGAATCTACTGGAATGTTCGATCGATGGTTCGAGATTAAAAAGATTATTCTAGAGCCATCTAGCGTCGAGTAAATCGTCATAATGTCCACAGTTGCGCACTACCCGACACTAGATGGCGCTGTTCTCAATTCTTCTCGATTATTCTCGTACTAACGAGATCCATCTCCTTATAGCGCAACAATAATAATAATATCCACCGCAAACAATCTAGTGGTGAGACGATAAGTGTTGATAGTGATAGTAGATAGTTATTACTAAACAATGTTTCTATATTATATACTTTATCTAGGAAATCTAGGGTTTGTATAGAATACCTACTGATCTACTGGCAATGTGTTAAATAAATGGATTAAATAAGTTTGAGTGTATTGTATTAACTGCCTCGGTAGCGCAGTGGTAGCGTATAGTCCATTCGCTTAGATACGGGCAACTTGATTGTGCCGCCGTCACACGCGAGACAAGCCGCCACAAAATCAAAGGGCCCGCCTGCGGCGTACTCCCACAAGTAAGTATGATTTATCCGTTTTCGGCGTTGTATGAATTAACATATGTATTTGTATTTCACAACAATAACCACAATTGCGTACACTATTTAAACGAATGGACCATCACACCTATCGTACCTATGTACGACTGCTGTGTTTTAGATCTTGGGTTCAAGTCCTGGGTTGGACCCAATGTTTATATGATCCACTAATAATTGTTTCGAAGTTTTCTATGTATATTATGAATTTATTTACAAAAAGAAGTTTATAAGTATGCTATCAGTCAATCTGGCGTTGCGCGAGGGCGACACGACAGCGTTGGGTGACGAAATGGTTTTTTTTCAAACTGCGGCCGGCTTTTGATGGCTGGCAAACTAGACAGTCTCCACTATGATAACATAATCTACTAATATACAAAACTGAAGAGTTTGTTTGCTTGAACGCGCTAATCTCAGTAACTACTGGGGTGATTTGTAAAATTCTTCTAGTGTTATATAACCCATTTATCAAGGAAGGCTATAAGCTTTATATCATCGCGCTAAGACTAACAAGAGCGGAGCACCAATGAATAATGTTTTAAAAACGGGGGAACATTATCACGCTACGGGCAATACGAGACGTAAACGTGGTTGCGTCGGTCAGCTAGTGCTGATATTTACTTGTTTCTAAATATTTTTATCTTTTTAAAGACAACCCGCATTAAATATATATCCTGTATCGCGTGGGTACTTTACAAACATACATGAAACGGATACAAAGAACACCCAGACTGAGAACAACAAATTTGTGTATATACGTATGATACATAAATTACACTCCTAGGAAAATAAAGATCGAATTACATAAATAAATAATAATAATAGATCACTTTAGTGTACACCAGATGCATTACAAGGTGAACTTAAAATTAGAGAAGTACAATTGGCGGCCTTATCGCACGGAGGCAATCTCTTACAGGCAACCATTGGATGGAGAGAAAAAAAAAGATTAAGAGTGTTGGGTAGTGTCTAATTGGTTCTGATTGGAAATTAAACCTCTATACCTCAACCTCTCGTTTAAGCTAGACCAAGATTTTATAAAAAAATCGAAATGAGCACCATTATTGAAAAGTGTTGGAATAAATAAAATACTAACTTCATCGGTTAGCTAGTATACCTATTCATAAAATAAAGCGATAATTCTAACCTATGTATTCATTACCTATATAGTTAAATTATGTATTTTATATATCTAAGGTTTACGAAAGAAAATGGCGGATTTACGGTTAGATGTACACGTGTATGGTACAAAATAATATTATAAACCGAGAAAATTGTTTTGTTTGTTTAGGCCTGAATGAGAATACATTATTTGTTCACAGTGAAAACAGTGAATACAACCAAGGTTAGCTGTTATATTTTTTTAGCTTGTTATTACAAAATGTCTATGAAACAGTAAAAATATGTAGTAGACTTCGAAATAAGATATTCTAGTAATAAAAAATATGAGGCACAAGATTTAACGAAAAAAGGTTATTTACCTCTGTCTTAGTATAAAATAATTGATCCAGCATTGCTTCTTATATGTATGAGCCTGCCAAAGTGACTGTACTCTGCCTTAGAAAGCAAGAACAGAATCCAAGAGTAGTGGTCACCATTGTGAATGTAATCCATGGGAGAGCCACGCTTCGGCATGGGCCTGCTCGACCGGAATGATACCACGGCCTCACAGAAAACCGGTGTGAAATAGCGCTTGCGCTGTATTTTACCGAGTGAGTGAGGGTACCGGAAGCCCACTGCCCAACCTTTCCGCCATTCCTCTTCTCATTTCCCCAAAGGCCGGCAACGCACTTGTGACGCCTCTGGTGTTGCGATACGCCTGCACGTTTACCTGTAATGTCATAAAAAAAAATGCAGCATGGTGACCCACACTATGGCGCGGTAGTGTATTGAGATGCTTCTGCATTATTGGGCCCCCGGTTTTGCACTCACGCCGTTTCATGTTGGTCTTCTATGGAGGATGGTGTTAAACTGTTTTCTGATAAATAATTTTGGTAGAAACATAGATGTTTTGGGGGAACGTGTCATGTCCCTCCAACACAAAGACAGGATCCACCGACCAGGCGAGGTGATCATGCCTTACGGGCCACTGCCCTAACAGTTGATGTTCGGATGTTGTATATATGATAATCAGCGCGAGAACATGTATTGCGCAATTTAGGATTAGTAGTTTATTCGTGTTGTACTGTAGATGGCGCTATAGTATAGTATGTCGCTGTTGCGCTGTATGTGGAAGTCGCCACTACACAAATGTAATTAACTAAAAAAAATAGCGTAGTAACATTGTATGCATACTTAAAACATGAAAAAATAAACACAAAAAATAGTTTTTCCAACATTAAAAAAAATATATGGCATTATTTATTTTATATTAATTTTAATATAAAATACAAGACAGTAGTATAGCACTCAATCATTTTCAGGGGTCATCAACATTTTTTTTTAATAAAAATTAATCCACATTTAAACACGCAATTTGTAACTGTAATGTATATTGTCAGCTTCTATACAACGAGCATTTCGGGTGCAAATTCATTTACATAACGGAAGCTATGTCGGCAGACAAACACCTGACACACATTTGCAAATGCACACAATGCCCATTCGAGGAAACAACGCTGAGCTGAACCGATTGCAGTGCCCTATTTACCACATCCATTGTTAAATATTTTACTTAGTCTCGACCGCGGTACAATCATTGCAAAAAAAAAAACAGTACAGTTACGATATTACACTAAAGTGCTACAATTTTATTTTATACATCATTTCATTGCCAAACTACCTAGTGTCCATTTGCTTAGATTATAATCTACCGTATCTAAAAATGATAATCAATCTGAAAATAAAAAATGTCAGCACTTCAGTATCATATCGTAACTGTACTGTTTTACCGTGGGAGAGCCACGCTTCGGTATGCATGGGCCGGCTCGACCGGAGTGATACCACAACCTCACAGAAACCCGGTGTGAAATAGCGCCTGCGCTGTGTTTCCCCGAGTGAGTGAGGGTACCGGAGGCCCACACCCAACCCTTCCCCCATCCCTCTTCCCATTCCCCCAAAAGCCGGCAACGCACTTGTGACGCCTATGGTGTTGCGGGTGTCCATGGGCGGTGGTAATCGCTTACCATCAGGCGATACTTCTGCTCGTTTGCCTCCTATTCCATAAAAAAAAAACTTAACATTATTGTATCAAAAATGACTAAGTCTTTGATCTAAATCTAATCATGAATGTCTAACTATATAGATTACCTTAGGTACTTGGGTATGTGTACATATCATATGGGGTAAAGTAGTTGAGGAATAGCTCCAAATAAACACAAGAAAAGGTTGAAAAAACTAAAATTCAAATAGCATGTTTCACCCCGGCTTATTATTACGAAGCTCTTGATATCTCTTATATTAAAATCTGTTCAAAAGTTTAGGCTACATATATATACATATTATATCGTATAGGTATCGCTGTAGTCGAGTAACAATTCACACCTATTTGTATTGACTCATTTGCGCAAATAATTCTGGTGTAAATTGGTATCGTTTGGCGCGTATGGCGAATTTGTTGTAATGGGTGCCTTTCGCGATGTTTTCCTCGAGAGCCTTAATACGATAACGGTATTCTAAGGGTCTGTAATGGTTCAGTGATTTTCGGATGAGGCCATTGTATTGAATTTTATCAGCATGAAGTGGCGGTTACAACGTTTTTTATATGTCTGGCAACGGCTTCTCAAGAATATTGTATCGACAAATACAATAATAGCAGTAATAACGCATTATAGAGTACGTAAAACTCTTGAAATGGGATTTTTTATAACTGTTTGCTTGTTAGAAACTCAGGATGCGGAATATTTATATTATTTGAGACACAAATAAAACTATACTAGTGTTTGAAATCATTGGAAATATCGAGACTGTTTTTTTTGGTTCTCCTCGTCCTTGTGTAGTTATCCTCAACTTTAAGGGCCGTGACCCCTATTTGGAAACATTCTGCGAGTGATAGCTCGCCACCTGTTTCTATCTTGAGTAGTGTGTAAGGCAGCATGTATCGTAGTGCCGAGAGTGGAGCAAACTTGGTCTGCCCAGCGCAACGGGCTACGGCCTCTAGGTCTTTTCCCTCGTCATTCTTTCGAGGTTACGGCCTTGTCTTCTCGCAATGTCTTTAAAAAAACAGGTCGAAGTATTTAAGGTTTTTTGTATAGGGGAAGTAAACACACATTGAAACATCTAAACTGCACTGCTATCCTTAGAGCACCCTCTTCGTTAGGCAGAGGAAGGGATTGTTGCTCAAGGATTCTAACAATCAGTAAAACGCAACGAGGGAATTTCCAGTCAAATTTTCTGTGTGCCCGTGACGTCACTTTGGGTTAGCTCTAAATAATTTGTGCCAAAGAATGTCACGAAAGGCCGTTAAAATAGTATCTCCATATATTTATTTTCTACCAGCTTCTGCACTCAGTTCCGCCGGCGTGTACGACGGTTTTTGCGGTAAATTGTAGCTTATGTCCTAACTAAATAATCAAAGAATCTCCATTGTAAATTTCATCTAAATCAGTTCAGCGACGTAGCTGTGAAAGCGTAACAGACAGACATACAAAGATATTTTTGAATTTATAATGGATTAACGTTTTCAATCTTCTAAATTCCTTCTTAATCCTTCGAATGAATAATCTAACCCCCCTTAAAAAACAACTTTGAAATGTTACACTATCAACTCAGCATAATGACGTGAGGCTAGATGAGGTAAGATGTAACTGGTCAAGTCAAATAGAAGGTCTGCAAAGTTCCGCACTTAAAAGGCACTTACACGGTTAATTCAACTCTTGTCTTGTTCAACCAAGTGTGGCTGTAAGGAATTAGTTTAAGATTAGCTTACACAGAAGTGGGTATCTAGTGATCAGACATTTACATCTACCAGCCAAAAGCCATTGAAACTAAAGTAGAAATAAGAATTCTTAATATTATAAATGTGAGTGTTAGTTTGTTACGCTTTCACGCGAAAACTACTTACCGTTCATCATGGAACTTTGTACATATATTCTTGGAGGTTTATAAGTAAAATAGTACCTATACTTTTTATTAAAGGCTAGCCAAGCCGCGGGCGTGAGCCACTGAAGAATAAATACATAAGAATATAATATATATTATAAAATTTTATATTACAGTAAAAAATTTACTGAACACGCTTTTGAAGTAATAAAAAATACTTAATTTCAATTACATATGAATATTATATTATTCATAATTACGTTATGAAAACAAGGATAAAAAAACAGTACTAGAAAAAGTTTAAAAAACTATAACCCGACTACGTAATAAAATGTTTTGATAAAATTTTCATGACCTATATCCCCCAGGCCGTTATTACAAATCTATTTACACCTTGTGGCGGCTTCCACATATAACACAACAATAACCTACTACAGCGCCATCTACCGAAGATACACTGAACTACGAAGTAACGCACTACACAGAATAACTACAAATCCTGAATCGCGCAATAAATAGTTCTCGCGCCGATTATCATATACAGGGTCTGTCGTAAATAATGGATAAGTCGTAAACTGGAGTTGGTCCGGCTATGAGACTATTAGAAAATCGTATCTTTTTGCCAGGGTTTCTAACCGTATGGAAATGGCGTAGACTTTTATGTTTTTTTATAAATTTCGCTACTCTTTGCATTCATTCCGTTGCCATTTCGTTAAATTTAGGTATTTCTGTGTCATTTTTTTTGTATTATAGTCTTGAAGATGTGTATTATTTAGTTTTAGTACTGTTTTAGGCGTTTTTATCATGTCTTTGTTCATTTTTTTACCTGATGATCCTTTTTACGAATAAACTTGTAACATGTTTGTCGCATGTAACTATTAGAGCACATCAATTTTAAAATTAAACACCTTTATGAAATGAGGAGGCATGAAATTTTTTTGACAAAAAATTACCTAGTTTTCTTTGAATATCCTTAATAGTGGCCCCATAGTGTTTGTGTAAAGAATCTTGGCAGAAATAAATCATTCTGACGAAGTTTTATAACCATTTACAACATTACATGAAAAAAATATTTTCTCACCTTGATATTGATCTCGCTCATGTAGCTTAATATTACTTGTGAAGTATGCATTGTTATACCTTTTTAGAATCTACACATACTAGATAATTTATTAAGATCATGGGCAGCTATAGCGCCGTACTTTTTTTTTACACAGTAAATGATCAAAAGTTGACCCTAAGTAAAACAAAAACATAAAAAATCTTAAAATGACAATTTTGAAAATGACCAACGTTAAAAACGCCTAAAACAGTACTAAAACTAAATAATACACATCTTCAAGACTATAATACAAAAAAAATGACACAGAAATACCTAAATTTAACGAAATGGCAACGGAATGAATGCAAAGAGTAGCGAAATTTATAAAAAAACATAAAAGTCTACGCCATTTCCATACGGTTAGAAACCCTGGCAAAAAGATACGATTTTCTAATAGTCTCATAGCCGGACCAACTCCAGTTTACGACTTATCCATTATTTACGACAGACCCTGTATACAACATCCCGACATCAACTGTTGGGCAGCGACCCGCCAGGCATGATCACCTGGCCTGATCTGAGGATCCTCCCTTTGTGTTGGAGGGACATGATACCCGTTCCTCCACACACCTCATTCTTTAAATCGGTTCAATAGTTGAGCCGCTACGTACAAATATACTATCACTATCTATCAACAACCCATAACGTCCCACTGCTGGGCTCAGGTCTCCTCTCAAGAGTCATACGACCCGAGTGACTGTTCGCCATGTGCGGGTTGGGGACTGGTAAGACAACGATGTGCCTACGTAATCTTGCCGTTGGATGTTTTTAAGCCGCCCAAAGGCCTCCAACTAAGCTTCACGACTCTTCTTCCTATGATAACAACCGGGACCGACTGCTTAACGTGACCTTCGAATTACGGAGACGCTCATAGTAACATGTCACCAGCGGTCACACATCGTTGGGGGTCGGCTCTCTCTTAGTGTATTATTTCCAGTTGTAGTCCTGTCTTCTTTAAGTCCTTTTTAATAGTCTCCATCCAAGTAATCGGCGGTCTACCTCGACCTCGCTTAGGTTCCTCAAGTCTTAGGATTTAAATCTATTTTTTTTTGCAAGTGCCTGCCAATATGTCTCTACGCTGCCTGATGGGAAGTATAAACAGAATCTATGAGTGCTGGCCACTATACTCATTGGTAATGCAGACAATGCAACATGGTGACCCACACCATGGCGGCCGAGTGGTACCCTCCCACTATGAACCCGGGTCTTTTAAGCGGAGCACGAAAAAGCATCTCACTAGGCCGCCATAGTGTGGGTCACCATGCTGCATTATCCTATTAGCATTGAGGGTGGTGACCACCACTCCTGGATTCGTTTCGTGCTTTCCATCAGGCAGAGCAGACTCATTTTAGCAGCAACAACATAAAAAAAAACTTAGGCAAATTGGTTTCTTTTGTACAAAATTTTAAGTCCAGGGTTCAATTCTAGACTGCCTAGTTTTAATTACTTAGATAAGCTTTGTGCATGTATAGATGATCTTCTTAGTTATGAGCCGTGTAAGTAAGTTTGTCAGTTACTACTTTTAACTTACTGCCATAACTTTGGGTAGACAACAAATATAATATACGAATATGTGGGATTACTGATTGCTTAAACTAGCAACGTAACTACTTAACTCTGGAAGCTAAGTTAGGATGAAGTTGCTACACTTAGGCAACTTTTATGATGACCAGAAATGTACCTATAAATAAACAAAGAGATATATGTCCGAATAAATCTTTCACTTATATATTATCAATACTGCTATACTAATATAAAACTCAAAAGTTTGTATATTTAGTAAACTAACTTCGCCCGATATTGCTGTGCTATGAGTTTCTTTGCCAGTATTATTCTCATAAGGCCCTACGCACTTTGGAAACTGGAAGTTATATATAGATCGACACATGCAGGCAGTAGATTTTGGCGTTTTCACCTAATTTACCTTAACAATCCACTACATGCTGTGGCGTATGTTTGTGTCGATCTATGATTTTTAACCGTAGCTTCAATTTAACGTTCATAAATGTCACTTAGTGTCTTCCTACTAATATTATAAACGCGAAAGTTTATGAGTGTGTAAGTGAGTATGTTTGTTGTTCTTTCACGCAAAACCTTCTAAATGGATTTTGATGAAATTTTACAATAATATAGCTTATACATCGGAATAACACATAGGCTACAATTTATAAAGAAACTAGTTTTGCCTGCGGTTACTGTCGTACCGTGGATAGCACAACGGGGTTCAGCTAGTACTTAATTGAATAAATGAATTTGAATAACAACACCAGCTTGTAACGCCGAAGGGCGAAGCTTATATCGCCAGATTTCTGCCAATGAAAACCTCGACAAGTCGGTACAGCCGTTACAGAGATTAGTAGGAATAAACAGATAGACAAAAAAAAACAAAATGCTTCAGTGATGAATTACCGTATACCTATACTTTCACATGCATTTAGTAAGAATCCGCTAATTTTAAATTACAAACAGACACTTAAATTTTATTTGTTTGAATATTAGACATGACAGAACAAATGATTTTACTCATCACATACCTAATCACTTGTGCAGGGAATCAAATACACTGCCTTGCTAATTTGTGCCTTACAAAAATACGTCACAATTTCGTATATAATTCCACACGCATTAATAAGTAAATTAAACAATATTGTTGTTGGCTTAATGTTGGCTTGTTATACTTCTGCGTACCCTTGCAAGGATAAAGGGGTGAGTGTTTTCAGGTAGGTACATATTAAATATTATAATTATTTATAGACGATGTTAACAATAATAAACAAAGGAAAGATTACCGTTGTAAACCATAGGGTTTTAATGCTACAGATAGGGCACGCAAGCGCGTGACTGGAAGTTCAATCGTTACTCATAATATAGATATTTTATATATATACAACGTTAGTCGTGAAACACATACTCTCTAAGGTTCTGTAGGTTGTTTTTTAATATTTTGACTGCCTCTGTGGCGCAGTGGTAGCGTATGCGACTGCTGTGCTAGAGGTCTCGGGTTCGATTCCCGGGTCGGATCAAATGGTTGTATGATCTGCAAATATTTGTTTCGGAGTTTGGGTGTTTTCTATGTATAATATGTATGTATTTACAAAAAAAAGTATATATGTATTTATAACAGTTGTCTAGTACCCATAACGCAAGCTCTGCTTAGCTTGGGACTAGACGGCGTTGTGTGTAAAAGGTCCGAAATATAAAAAAATAAAATAATAATAATATAGTCCACAGTTCGGAATAAGTACTATCACCTCTAACAGGACATGTGCAGGTCTTGGTTCTGGCTAGAATAAGGGTTTTGGGTACTTTTTATACGAAATACACGTAGCTGACATATTCGTACTTCTTGCGAAGAGTTTCAGATCTGAAGAGATTTTCCATCCCATCACAAAGAAAACAGTCGAGTAGCAAGTAGCAGTATTTTCAATTGACACTTGAAGAAAAAAATTGTTACAATTCATCTTGATGCAATGATCAGTCATTGAGACTTGTTTAAAGGTTAATTCTCTGTCACTCCGGCTCTACTTCCCAGTAATAAGTGGCCTTGCATCGATGTTTAATTATAAACATTTAACATGATTGACTATTCAATGAACAAACAATCAACACAGTACCTCAGTTTTTGGCAACGAATAATTCGCTCGCATTTATTATAAATATCTAGCTTCTACCCGCGGTTTCGAGCGCTTGTATATTGATTCTCGAGATAAAAAGTAGCCTTGTCAAAGATCAAATCTATCTCTATACCAAATTTTATCCAAATCAGTTTAGCGGTTTAACTGTGTAAGCGTGATAGACAGACAGTCACTTTCGAATTTATAATATTAATCTGGATATTTTTTTTCTTAGAATGAACTCCTTATCTTTTATTACCCTTACCCCATTTTTTCATGTGGTAATTACCTCGAATACCCTCAAAATCATAGCAGCATAGCTTCAGAATACAACTCTATTGTACCAATAGCTGGAGAACCAAGTGTAACTTAGAAAGAAAATCCCGGTTTTCTTGTCCCTGTCAATTTGTATCACAAATGAGATATATGATAGGACGTCCACCTATGCGGACAGATATCCTTAAAAAGTTTGATAGTACAAGTAGATTGTTGTTGTAAAGTCTATGTGCAGTATTGCACGTTCTACAGCAAACAATTAAGATGATGGGTTGACTATTCGCATTTACAATAATATCATGTCACATATTACTCACAGCAGTCACAATATTCTCTCTATATCAACATTGTTATCAGCGCAACGGCTTTAAACGGTGTCTTTGTACATACATATCAACGCCCTGCCCATATATGTTTTATACCTATGTATACACCTTATATGAAGCAACGGTTCGACCACACATTTTGCAACAGTGATAAAACCCTTCCTACAATGTACACATCGTTATCAATCGTTATCTATCGACGACGATAGTGGCTAGGATAGATCGATATATTATCCACGGCTAAGATTTTTATTTATCTCATATTTGACGAGGTGTTTATCAGTATTATACTTATTTAGACTAAATTCAATAATTTTGCAGACATTTTTCTTTAATAGTGTTTAATATGTAATTGTGAGTCAAAAAAAGTGTGTCAGACTGCACGGTTGGTCGAGTGGTTTCAGCGGTCGCCATGCCGCTTGCTACTGCGCTGGGTTCAAATCCCACGCGGTACAACACTTTGTGTGATCCACGAATTGTTCTCCCGAGTTTGGATGTTCTTTGTGTCCGTTTCATGTATGTTTGTAAAGTCCCCCACAACACAGGATGTTTATTCCTAATGTGGGAGTTGTCTTCAAAAAAAAAAAAAATTTAATACTTTACCGGGTACATTTGAATCCCCGACAAAAGATCTCGTGGTAAGCTATGTGGTATTAGTAAGAAGGTACGTTCACGAGATTTAGTAAATCATTCGAAATATTTGTCACTGTCATCATCAGCAGTCGTAAATTACAGATGAAGGATTCTATTATACTGTGCTTCAACTGTCCACAGATGGACATAGGTCTCTACTTAGTAAGAAGATTTCATTATACGGCAATTACGAAAAGAATACTAGTCTATTTCAAATTTATGAATTTATGACCTCTTGAGTTGCAAGTGTCCATGAGCGGTGGTAGGTACTCACCATTGCTAGTTTGTACTCCCATGCTACAAAAACAAATACTGTAGAGGGTACTATAGGTGGTCCCCACTCCATGTAAATAAAGTTTGTGAGTGTAGTACATCTTTGTTCACATTTACGTCTTTGTGATCATCAAAAACTAACATCTCAATGTATACAATCAGTAACTGGGGTTTTGTTTGTATTTAAGTTTCATTACAAAGGATAGGTTTATGGATGAATGTCCGACTAAAGAAATATTTAGTGCCTTGGTGTTCGCTTTGTTCTTGAGTTGTAAATAAATATAACACCAGCATGATTTTAAACCGTATCGCTAGTGAGATTATTTATCATCGTCAGAAATTATAGCATCATTATTTGCCTAGCTTGTTCTCAATTTTACTTCAGCATCGGTGCAATGTATGACATAGGATTTTTTGGTAAGTTCTTATGTGATGCGGAGGCGCTGCCTAGACGACGGGATGGGGGATGTTTCAACCTACACTGCCCCATCAATTGCGCAGCTTCTTAATCTCCTTTGGGTATGTAATCGTCATAAGACAAGACAAATGAAAAATAAATATCAAGAAAAACAGTAAGGAAGCATCCTGACATATAAGAAGTAACGGGACATTAACTGGTCTTATTTCCTAATATAAAATTTTCTTGAAAACAGTAATCGAACTGAAACTCACACGTACACAAACTTCTTCAAAGAGTCTGTGAGCGTCTGATTTCCCGTGACCCTCTTTAAGCTCCTCGTTTCTATACTATAAAAATATATCAGTCTCCGCCATCAAAGTTAGCTACCCAATAAAACTAACTTTTTAAATTAACTTCACCGACTTAGACGTGTTTTATAAAATATTTCTTGTACATACTACTTACTGTGATAGGTAAGTCGCAAAAGTAATAACTTGACCAACTAATAAATTAGTAATTTTCCGTGATCTGCTTCAAAAAGTAATTTCACAAATATCAAGAGAAATTTTGGCTAAACAATAATTTCACAGTACATAAAAATTTTTAAGAACTCGTTAAAAGTATATTTTGTTATTACCTTTGGCCCCGGATCAACCCGCGGTATGACAGCAACCACGGGGCGAAACATAACTAAAAAAGTAGCTTTAGTTACTCCTTAAATCATCATCTATCTGCCATTGAAAGTCTCGTGAAAATCCGTATAGCCGAATGAGTATTAAAAGGATATGTAGAAATACGCCTAAAGATCGTCTCCATGGGATCTAATCCAGCATACGACGATCGTCTGATGGTAAGCGATTAACGCCGCCCATTGCGTCACAAGTGCGTTGTTGGCCTTTGGGGGATGAGGAGAGAGATGGATTCGGGTATAGGCCTCCGTTATCCTCACTCACTCGGTGAAACACAGCGCAGTTGCTGTTTCACACCGGTTTTTGGAGGCCGTGGTATCACTCCGGTTGAGCCGGCATGTAATTTAAATTAACATTTGATTTGTAACATCCACAATTAGAAACAAACAACGAGGTAACTTTAGAACTTTATACCGGCATCAATTTATCTAAACGCACTTAAGTGCCTTAAAACCAATTTGTCTAAGGGATAATCGTAGTAAGATTTACGAGGGAAGGTCAAAAACTTTACGGATTGGACGGCTTGGTTTGTGAGGGGTATGGCCTTGAACTTGAACTTGAACTTGAAACTCGCGGGCTGGGTCTCCGCAACTCGACGTCTTCATTGCGCCTATTTTGCGTGATGGGATGGTTTCACACGTGCCACCCCAGTTCTTCCAAGAAGCCTAGCAGACCCTTCACGTTGCCGACGACTTCAGGAAGTGACCTCGGTAATCCGAGGTGTCTCGCCCGGTATTCTGCCACCACAGGACATGTCATAATGACATGGGCGGCTGTCTCCTCCTCCTCCATGCAAGCCCTGCACAGAGGACTGTCCGTTACACCTAAAGTGAAAAGATGTTTGTTTAGTAATGCATGACCAGTTATTGCTCCTATTAAAAGTCGGAGCAGCGGCCTCTTAAGTTGCAACAGCTTCCGCGACAATCTGGGGTTGATCGTCGGGAGGGCCTCCTTGGTCTGCCTGCAGGTACCAAGGTTGGACCAATACATTTGGTGTTCCACCTTGGTGTTCTGTTGCAGTGACCTTCGCAGCCAGGCGGATGGCAGAGGCAGTATTGGTTCAGGGCCTATTGCCCTTCTTTCCGATCCACCTCTTGCCAGTGCGTCGGCTGCATCGTTCCCGCGTGAGTTACTATGCCCCTTTATCCACTGCAGAGTTATGCTATTATTGGCACATACCTCTGTCAGGGCTTTGTGGCATTCGTAAACTAGCCCCGATGTTGTCGAGTGATTTTGTAGGGCTTGTAAGACTGATCGGCTGTCGGAAAGTATGCGGATGGGGTAATCGGCTACTCTCCTGGAAGTGATCGCATATGCAGCCATTATTATGCCCATACACTCTGCCTGGAAGACTGTGTTGTGGGCTCCTAGTGACGTTGAGATGTGTATGTTTAGGTCCTCGGAGAATACTCCCGAGCCAGTGCCTGACCTTGTTTTGGATCCATCCGTGAAGACACTCAACTCTTTCGGGTGGAGTACTTCGGGGGGGTCCTCATGTAGTTGTATTTTGTATTTTTTGTCAAATACGAATTGCCTGGGTACCGCATCGGTCACCGCCTCCATGAGCGGCTCTCTGCCAATAGCCTCATAGAGGATTTCGGTGTGCGGTATCCTAGGCGGTCTCCAGAGATTTTGCCTCTTTAGCCGCGCTGCCGTTGCTAAAGCCTCTTGCCTTATGAAGAGGTGGAGAGGTGGTAAACCTATGATGGCTTCCAGAGCCGCAGTCGGTGTGGTCCTCATACAGCCCGTGGTCGCCAGACAGGCCAATCTCTGGAGTCGTTGTAGTTTAGCTTCGACTGTGGATAACTTGGTTCGTGGCCACCATATTATCGCGCCGTAGCTTACCATAGGTCGGATTACTGTTTCATAGAGCCACAGAGTGATTTTGGGGCTTAATCCCCAAGTTTTACCTACCATTCTGCGGCACTGCCAGAATACGACTGTTGCTTTTTCAATTTTATTGTCAAGGTGGGCGCTCCAATTCAGTCTATGGTCGAATATCACTCCTAGATACTTTACCTCAGACGAGAGTTGGAGCTCTGTATTGAACAGCCTGGGAAGTCGGTATTTTCCCAGATTTCGTTTATTAGTGAACATTACCATTTCAGTCTTTCTTGGGTTGACTGAAAGCTCGTTGTCGACGCACCAGCGTTCCACTACCGCCAGTGCTGAGCGGGTGACGTCGCATACTATACCTGCGTGCATACCGCTTGTTAATATCACTATATCATCAGCGTATCCGATGGTGTAATGGTGATTTTTGTTCAGAGTGGTGATGAGGTCATTCACCACTAAGTTCCATAGTAGTGGTGAAAGGACGCCTCCCTGGGGGCAGCCCTTCGCCACTAGTGCTTGTTTAGTTACATCTGCTTCGAGTCTGATGACTCTCTGGCTTAGCATCTTGTTTATCCATTCAATCATAACTGTGTGCACTCCATGTCTCTCCAGTGCTACTGTTATGCTGGCGAATTTAGTCTTGTCGAAGGCTCCCTCTATATCTATGAAGGTGCCTAGGCACATAGTCTTGTTCTTGATCGCCACTTCAATCTTGGTTGTAACCGCGTGAAGTGCCGATTCCGTGGACTTACCTGGGCTGTAGGCATGTTGGTTCGGATGCAATGGTGCATGTAGTAGCACCGTTTCTCTCAGGTACCTATCGCACAGCCTCTCTAGTGTTTTCAGGAGGAAAGAGGTTAAGCTTATAGGTCTGAAAGATTTGGGATCCGAGTAGTCAGATTTACCTGGTTTTGGTATGAAAATTACTTTGACGTTTCTCCATTGTTTTGGCACGTATTTATGTGCAAGACAGGCTCCCATGATGAGGGACAGCCTTTGGGTGAGTACCCTCCCTCCCCATTTAAGCAGGGCCGGGAAGATCCCGTCCGGGCCTGGAGATTTGAATGAGTCAAAGCTGTCGATTGCCCATTGTGTTTTGGATGGGTCAATTACCTTATTGGCCAGCTGCCATTCCTCCTCCATTGGAATGGTTTCTTCTTCTGGCCATCTTCCTGGACTGGTTATTTCACAACCCGGGAAGTGTGTCTCTACCAGTACACGTTCTGCCTCTTCCGCCGAGTTGGTGAGGGAGTTGTCTGGTTTTCGTAAGGACCCCAGTGATAAGTTTGAGTTATTGGAGAGAACTTTTCTTACCCTGTTGGCTTGTGTCGTTGTTTCAATGTTTGTGCAGAAGTTCCGCCATGAGTTGCTACTCCTGTATCTGAGTCGTTTTTTGTACCTGGACTTGGCGGCCTTGTAATTATCCCAGTCCTGGTCTGTACCAGTGTTCATCGCTCTGTTGAGTTGCCTCCTCATCCTATGCCTAAGTCTCTCCAGCTCAGGCCCCCACCAGCTCTTTTTGTTTGTTCGGCCTTCTGGTGGGATGGTTAGGGGGCATGTCTGATGGAAGCAGTCCATCATAGTGTTAGTAAGGAAATTTACTTGCTTTTCAATTTCAACAGCACCTACGATCCTAGGTGGATTATCCTCCTGACGCAGGGTCTGACCGATCCGCACAGAGTAGCTATCGCGATCGGTTTTTTTAGGATTCCGCCTGGGTGGTGCCTTGAATTTGCTTACCTGAAGGTCGAAACGTATCCATCTGTGGTCCGAGCACGATAAGTCGTCAGATACGTGCCAGTTCGAGATGTGTTTCGCTACTTCTTCTGTTGCCAAGGTCAAGTCAATAATTGTCTTGCTTCGTCTGTTGACAAATGTTGGTACGGAGCCTGTGTTCACTATGTTTAAGTTTGTCGTAAACAAGTAGTCTACTAGCTTCCTACCTCTGTCGTTTCCTGTAGGCATGCCCCATAAGGCATGGTGCGCGTTGGAGTCGGTTCCCACGATTAGCTCGAGTCCTGACTCCTCGCAGTAGTGGACCAGCCGTGTAAAGTCGTGCGGTGGTGGGTCGTCGGCTTCTGGCATGTAGACCGATGCCATGACAACCTGCGCGAGGCTGGTGTCCTGGGCTCCCTGCACCTTTATGGCACATAGGTCTCTGGAACAGAAACTCGTTAGGGCCTGTGTATTTATATCATTTGTTGTGTATATGCATGTGCGGGGATTTTCTAGTCCCGCGTATACTGTCAACTTACCTCCCATATTTCGGAGTCCGCAGACCTTGCCTTTATTGACCCACGGCTCCTGGATCAATATGATGGCTGTCTTGTTAATCTCCAGCCACTTCCGAATCT
Organism: Spilarctia lutea; assembly: GCA_916048165.1. Lineage (NCBI taxonomy): Eukaryota > Metazoa > Arthropoda > Insecta > Lepidoptera > Erebidae > Spilarctia > Spilarctia lutea. The sequence continues at coordinate 15,049,362 of OU696490.1, forward strand.
GAGCCGTAGCGGTTAGACTGTGGTGGAGATTAGCCTGGAGGATGTTGCTATTGGAGGAAGGAGACAGCGCCATTGGAGTCACTTGCCTACTCTGCTTCGCTCCCACCCTCCTCCACACCCATCCTTTGCTCCTCCGCGCAGTCATCCCCATCATCCGTGCGGTCATGAGGAAGGTGAACTTCCTCCCGCACGTCTGAGGCGGGGACAGGTTGCGCCGGAGCCTGGGGTTCAGGTGCCACGACTACGTCGGTGGCATCCTTTGACCCCTTCGTCGTGTCCATGGGTTGGGTGGTGTCATTCGCATCCTTTGAGTCGGTTTCGGCTGGTGGATGCTCCACAAACTTGCCGCTGGGACCCAAGAACTTCACGTACACCGTACCCAGCATGAAGCTGAGTCGGCGTCCGCGTTCGATCAGGGGTTTCACCACCGTCTCCGGGATGCTTACGATAGCGAAGGTATCTGTTGCTTGCCTGTCCATTTTCAGCAGGAGCCATCTTTCAATGTCTGCCCACCTATTCTGGAATCGCAGCATATGTGCCACTTTTTTGTGGACGTCGTGGGCACCCGGGAGCAAGATGCCGCAGCGAACCCGCTTTGTCACCTCGCCCAGGCGCTTTACCACTAACTTGTCTCCAGTGGAGAGGGTTATAGTGGCCACGCTTTGTTTAAGCCAATCCAGCGTTGGCTGGTTTTCGCACCAGAGTCTCAGGGATCCGTCGGTCAGTAACGGCCTTCCCCGAAACGCTGGGCCTTCAGAGGTACTGTTGCTCGGCTTCTTCGACTCCTCGAACAACAGCTCCTCGATTCTCTTTATGACCTCGTCGGACTGGCCCTGGCTGAGGTTTTCCATATTGGCGGTAGTTATTGCCGCCATCAGGTCTGCCTTCAGTGCACTTGCGTAGTCCGCGTGAGTGGCTTCTCCTGGTGGTCCGGTCCTCCGCCTCTTTGGTTCGCCTCTCAGAGATATAGTCTCGTCGAGACGCGCCCTTTTGGCGGAGTACCGGCCCCCCTGGGTACTACCACCCTGAGGTCGTGTATGTGTCCCTTTGTCCTTGGGAGGGGGCGGACGACGCGGCGCTGGGGGTTCAGCGCTCCCGCCATCCCCCTCCCGCGGACGGGTGCCCTGCCCTTCGGTGGGCACCGGAGACGCGCCTGCCAAAGCAGTAAGTCGCTTCTCCCTCTCCCTGCGACGCTGCTTTTTGTTTCTCTTGTGCGGCTTGCTTTGAGCCACACAAGAGGAGGAAGTTGGGGGTTGGGGCGTCGGTGTTAGGCCCTTCGCCTTTCTCCCCTTACTCTTCCTCGATTTTGCGACTTGCCAGCCAGACAGACTAGGGTCCGTGGCTGGGTCGCTGCATTGGGAACCCGTCCCCGCAGTCTGCCCCTGGTTGGCGGTTGCCTCGTCCGGAACGACTGTGGGTACTGTCTGGGTACGGCCCGAGCTCGTAGAGCCCGTAAAAGCCTGTACCTGGCCAGTGGGTGTTTTCGCAGTGGGCGTCCTGGCCATTGGTCTCCCAGTGTCCATTCTGCCTCCTGCGGTCATTTTTGTCTTCGGTGTCGGTACCGTAGTGGTGCCAACCCGAGACTGCTTACACTTTGCCCCAAGGGTTGCCGAAGCTACCCTGAAGGCTCGTGATGAGGAAGGAGGTCCTGCCGGACCCCTTCCTTGGGTTTCAGGTCCGGCAGATGCCGTACCGTCCACCATTGGGTTAGGGGATCTTTTTTTATCCATAACTGTGTTTTTTGTATCTTTCACCTCTCGAGCTTCCCACCCTCCGTGGAGCCCGCACCTTTGGGGATGTCGTTAAAGACACCAGGAATACCCGAGAGGTATAGGTTCGTTGGGTTGGGACTCATGCGCGACATCGGGAACTGCAGACTTGCGGCTGGGGAGAACGATCCACATTCATCCCCAGTTGTTCCACCGGCCCTTGTTCCGTCAGCATGGCCAAGCCCCCGTGCCCTCCCGGAGAACACACCCCCCGAACCTCGCCTGCGAACCGTACCACCTCGACCGTACGGGACGCGTGTCCATTACCCTATAGTGGCTAGCTACAGGGCTACCGTTTCGCCAGAATTCCAGACCAAAGAGGGCGTGTTGCTTCCCGGAGGTAACTAACCCGACCCCGTTCAGCTCAACCCTCCAGGATTCCTTCATCCCGGCTTACGGCGCTCAACTGCGCAGGACTAACGCAGGCAGGCGTAATAGTCTCCTGGGGCAGCCTGCTGGCCCCGGAGAACCGTGTGTGATGAGGTGAGAGATGAATGTGAGGGTGAATGAATGATTGATTTGTTGAGTGAATCGGTGAGTGATGAGTGAGTGGTGCAATAGGATTGGGAATTGGGAATTTGACAGGATTATGCTAGGAGGGTTGGGGAAGGATTAGGTTGCAAGGGGGTAGTTTGGAAAACGGGATAGTAGGTGGGTTATACTCGACTGGTGGTATTGGCCAGTCGGGCAAGCCCTTCTCACTTGGCTACAGGAGATGCGGGGTATGGTGATGTGGCGCCCGTTCAAATCTCCTGTATTACCAGGGTGCACGACCCACTCCATATGGAAGCAGGTTCTTCCCTGCTCCGTGTCGGCAGATACAGGGTCGACGTGGACGTGTGAGAAGCACTTGAGTGTCCGTGCCGGTATCTCAGCGCTACACCTGAGCGTACACGTACACCCCACACACCCCTTACTTGAAAAGGGGTATGGCCTTTTCAAGTAAGAAATCAACTCCATTAAAGACGACCTACTGAGCCACGTTAGGACCAGTTAAACCACGAAAGGAAAGGAGATTTAATTACCAAAATAGTAGGTACTTAATCACATAAGAGATTTGTAACCTGAATATAAGTGATTGCTCTAATAGGCCGTCTCCACTGGTGGGGGAATCGCGGTGACATTATCGTAGTTCCAAGTATTTCTATAGGTACACTCGGCGAATTCGTTACGAATCGCGATAATATGCTGAAAGAATAATCGCTCATTCGTGGAAATTACCCGGCGATGGAAGCAAATAAGTCGCGAATTGCCCCTTAGAGTTAAAACGAATGATTACACATATGTATGATGTAAATCAGATATATAATACTTATTATTTCAGGCATATAAATTTCACGGCTATATCTTACTTAATGAAATCAAAGTCAAAAAAATCAAATCTCAAAACAGAAACACTTGATTCCCCCCTCCACCTTCACCCTCTATCAAGTCCAACTAATTATCACTCCAAATGTTTGGAAAAAATCGTCTTTTCTAACATCTGACCAATGGTTCGAAATCAATTAGGATGCTCTCGAACACTCAAGCTGAACACTTTGGTATTTATAAGCATACATATATACGCGACTCATGTCTATATCCCAGAGGGGCAGGCAGAGATACCTGATCTCCATTTACTACAGTTCTGACACACCTGTTTCACTTCAAATAAATTCATCAATTGCGGCATTCATGTTTGTTGGTTCTTGAAGCTTTCCTTCTTCATCAGCTCCAGAGAATAACACAATTCTTTACCTTTTTTACTCCGGTAAAGATTAGTTAGTAACATTTTTAATTTATCTTTGTAGGCACTAACAGATTCCACTTTAGAGTTCTAGTAGCTTCTGTTCTTGAAACATAAGATGTAAAGGAACACAAAACTCTTTTGTAGTTCAGTAGGTAAGTAATAATTAGAACTCTTTGAAACTTGTCATACGCAAGTGCTTTTCAAATTACAAAACATCGGATAACACGTGGTCTTGTATTTAAAACCTATTATAGAACCTTTATATATATACCTTTGACGTGTAACGTATTTATTCTCGTGTAACATATCTATTTCTTTGGAATTATGTATGAGTAACGAGACGAATTAAAAATACATTGTGACACTCGTAATCATCCCATGGGTGTCATAAAAATACGATTTTATACTCTATGAACCCCATTTCTGATAAATACATAATTTTAGTGGTCCCTTGGTAACTGTCATCATGCCTATTCCCGCACTAGGAAAATACCTTTTTTTTTTTTTAAAAAAAGACAACTCCCACATTAGGAATAAACATCCTGTGTCGTGGGGGACTTTACAAACAAACATGAAACGGACACAAAGAACATCCAGACTCGGGACAACAATTCGTGGATCACACAAAGTGTTGTACCGCGTAGGATTTGAACCCAAGAAACTTGGCGCAGTAGCAAGCGGCATGGCGACCGCTGAAACCACTCGGCCAACCGTGCAGTCAAGAACCTTTAGATTTAAGACTCTCAAACAGACACAAAGAAAACTGAAACTCAGAATAATAGTAAGTGGATAACACGAAGTTGTCTCAAGTTGGGATCAAACCCACAACACTAAGCGCAGTGCAATGATCTCTTAAACCACTACGCCAACCGTGAAAAAAGTGGTTTGTCATTCTACCCACAGTTATTTATAGACATTGAATTATCAGAGAAAATAATATCTAGAACGAAATAGCTTTTATGCAGTTAATCTTTGTAAATATGAAGATAAACATGAACAGCGATACGTTCATAGAATTCATAGATAAGAGAGTTCGTGCAGTAGATAGTTAAGTGTGTCACGAAATGCCTTTATTATGATTTTGTTTGTACTTTCCTTCTTACTGTTAAGAACTCCTGGGTCTTAACAAACGGTTGAAGGGGTAGAGGAAACGGGTAACAAAAAAAACTAACTATAATCCGGCAACGTTAAAACTTTAGATAAATTTTATTTAGCCTATATGAAGTTTATTACCAATCTTTTGAAACCTCATTTGTTTTCGTTGGTCATTGGAGAGCTATGCTTCGGTATCAATGGGCTGGCTCAACCGGAGTGATACCACGGTCTCACAGAAACCTGGTATGAAAAAGCGCTTGCGCTGTGTTTCATCGAGTGAGTGAGGATACCGAAGTAACTCTGTCTGTTTGTAACGCTTTCACGACTAAACCGCTGCATCGATTTCAATGAAATTTACATTGGGGAAATATTTTGATTCTTGAAGAATTATATAGGCTACACTTTACTGCGATAATCGACATAGGATGGGGCTGGAACCGCGGACGAAAGCTAGTGGAAAATATAATATGATAAGTATTTACGAGGCAGTAGTAAATATCCCATTACATTAAATAAATGTCACGTCTTTGTTCTTTGAAAGGGTAAGTCACAGGCAGTTCTTCGAAGATTGACATGGGTTTGGCCCTCTGTCTCGCCTTAATAAAAACGACGACAAAAGGAGTGAAGTACAGAACTTGGGAATTTTAATGAAGTTTTAGCGCTCGTTCGCTGAAATGAAAAGTGCCGTTTCATTTGCAGCTCATAATTATGGAAGAAAAGCCAATTATATATTGAGTTGCGATAAGATTTTGGTTAATTGATATATATATAATTACTAATGCACGGTTAAGTGTAATTAATAGAGAGTTTAAGAGAAAACGACACAAAGATAAACAGATAAAATAAATTAAAGTGAAGAAAAACAGTTTTTCACTTTTATTTATTTTATTACTGTAACTATAAATTATATTTATTTTTGTAAGTAAATATTTTACAGATATATTTATATGTATGTATGTATATTTACAGCTAAGAGTCGACTGCATTTCCTAACCACTGTGTCATTTTTTTAACGAGACCATTGTGTGTAAACCAGAACTATGTTTATAGTAGAGATTCGGCTATAGTTATGGGCTGTGTTACAAAATCTTACTCCTTTTGAAACGAAAGAAATCCTAAAAATAATTCTCCACCAACCAACCATTGACTGATACACAAGGCATTAAGTTTTATGTTTAAAAAACTGCATAAGTTTTAAAAAAAAGTTTTACCTAAAGGAAAGTCCCAATATTCTATGTATTGGGACTTTCCTTTAGGTAAAACTTTTTCTGATTCACCTAAATGTGCACTATGTGTAGTACATGTACTCGTATGTGTGTTGGATAAACTTTAATTGTATAAACAACTAGCTGACCCACGCAACCTCGTTTGCGTCTTCAATTGCCCGTAGCGTGAAAATTTTCCCCGTTTTTGAAACATTCTTCATTGGTGCTCCGCTCCTATTAGTATTACCGTGATGATATATAGCCTATAGCCTTCCACGATAAATGGACTATCCAACACTGAAAGAATTTTTAAAATCGGTTTAGTAGATCCCGAGATTACCCCCTACAATTTAATAAACACACAAACTTTACTTCTTTATAATATTAGTATAGATTAATGATTAACAATTGATCAATTGTAATTCCGAAAAAATACAACTAACAATTAATTAGTTGTTAATTGGAGGGGCAAAAATTAACAATTAATAAATTGTTAATCTTGGTTTCATATACTTCTAGTTAGGAATTACATTATTTCACTGTTTGGGGTCGAGATGCTAGGTTCATGGGCTCCGAGTGCCCGTGATAAGTTTTAAGAACTAGCTAAGCAACTATTCGACGCTTCTCTTTACGAGAAGTTCGGCCTTTTTCTCGGACGGAGAATTAACACTACCATTGAACGTGAACCAGTAGGCTATGATGTTGTGGATATTTAAGGCGGAATATTTTCATGGTTTTCTACTATTCTTGTACATAAATGGTCTATTCATAATTAATGACTGGCCTGTAGGACTAAAAGCAAAGATTTATGAACACTTGTTTTAAAAAAATAGTTGAGTGTCAGTCCGTGATCCCAAGATCATCCATACGTGACCAACCACATTATTTGAAAAAGCACCATAATACGTGAGCTCGATTTAAGGTCTGAGTCACACGAAGCAAATAAGCGCCTGTTAACATTTATATAACTGTACCTCGATGAAGATACTATTCAGGAACCAACATTTACCTGGAAATGACAAAATATATCTATTAGTTACAAGATTAGTTTAAATTTATCTTAAGGCATTTATTTAGATAACATTTTCTCTATTATCTCTTGCATATTTTAGAATTAGTAGATAATTAGATTCACTTTTTTTTTGCTTTTATTATTATATAGGGGAGCGTTCAAGTATTACGTAACGCAACTTTTGAAGATTTTTGAACCCCTCCTCCGCCCCTGTAACGCATTGTAACGTTTTTCTGTTCGATCCCCCCTATCTAAACGCTACGTAACACTCAAGTGTCATGTTTATATTTTATAAATTTTTGGCTTACAATACACACAATTGTTTTTCTCCTTAGTTTTTGCTAATAAACGCTTAAAATAACCGCCCCTGTAACGCATCGTAACGTTTTACGAGAAAAAATTGCGTTACGTAATACTTGAACGCTCCCTAGGGGACAAACGAGCAGACGTATCGCCTGATGGTAAATGATTACAGACACCCGCAACACCAGAGGCGTTACAAGTGCGTTGCCTGCTTTTTAGGAAGATATAAGATATATTCATATAAGATTGCACGGTTGGCCGAGTGGTGTCAGCGGTCGCCATGCCGCTTGCTACTGCGCCAAGTGTCGTGGGTTCAAATCCCACGCGGTACCTACAACACTTTGTGTGATCCACGAATTGTTGTCCCGAGTCTGGATGTTCTTTGTGTCCGTTTCATGTATGTTTGTAAAGTCCCCCACGACACAGGATGTTTATTCCTAATGTGGGAGTTGTCTTTTTAAAAAAATAAAATAATTAAAAAAAAAATAAAAGATTATTGGCAAAAAAATTACTAACTACCTGGAAACAAGTGATTACTTTAAAAAGGTTTTTTTAAATACAAGCATAATTTATTACTTGTTAATATAAAAAAATAACTTTAAGCCCTTTCTTTTGATACCTACCCATATTGGGTATGTTGTTCAGAAATATGTACGCCGCCATTTTCTTACGGTCATTATGGATTAATAATGTACCGATTTTATATATAATTGCGTCATCATCAGAACTAAAGGTATACTTAAATTTTCAGCTCAATCGGGAAGTGGATCAAATTTAACTTGCAAGTTTTGATTACAGACAAACATCGGGACGAAAAGGAGTTATTTCTCTCACTATTCTAACGTCTAACGTAGTTGTGTATGAGTCAAAGGGGTATGGGTCAAATAGTCAGGTCGAACATTTGCACACCCCGTCTGCGGCTTTGTATTATTGATTAACATTCAAGACAAAAAATCGATTCTGAAAAATATTTTTATATGGGTTTACCTACTAGTTAATTTCAAACGTAACCAATTAAAATTCATTATATCAGAGCTCGCATATACTATTTAAAATAATATTAATTTAGTATGTAAAATACATACAGTCATCTGATTACAAACTAGTTAGATTTGCCTGCCTGCATATACTTTGGTTGGTAACTGGAGGACTGGTGTTGAACATACTTACCTATATCTAAAACATACATATAATATCTAGATAAATAACACCCAGAAACAAAATTCAGAACAGAAAAGTTTTTAAAAATCGATTTTTGACATCTTCAGCAACCGATACCTATATTCGATTGTGATATAACTGTAACGTACAATTAGCCCAATGCGACCGCAGCCTTAGGGAACATGATTTATTACCAATAATAGGCAATGTCGTTCCGTTAATTAGGGCGGTTGTGTGCCCCGCAGATAAGACAGGCCGAATGTACTCTAGTTCATGTATGTATCAAATTATCGGGATATTGGTCTTCCATTTATTATACTCGCTTGTATCTTTGGTTGCTTTAAACGTGCTTTTATAAGGTTTGTTTGTACGTTTGTGTGTAATCTATGATGGATTAAGAATAATGATTGTCATCATCCTTAAAAAGAACAGACTAAAAGAGAAGATACGTCTAACGTGTGTGTGTCTTTATGTGTATGTAGGAAAGCTATAAATATAATTCACTTAAAAATTACAAATTTTAGAAGAATTTTGCACGAATTCGAAAACTTAGTACAGTTAAATAAGCCAAATCAAACAAAAAGTTTTGTGAAGATTAACGATATCCTTCTGGAGAGGAAGTCCGAGAAACACTACGCTATAACATGTTGAATAATTAAATAAATTAAAGGAAATCTATGACTCAAATAGAAATAAGGAAGGAATTTAATTGAGATCATCCGAATGAAGTATATGAGCTAGATACGTGAAGTCCAAAATCGATCAGTGTATTGCAGGAGTATAACGAGAGAGAGAATAATGATACGATATAGAATATTCTTTATTAAAATGGATTAAAAGTACTTCTAAAACTAAGAAAACAATACCAAGAAGAATACTATAAATAACTACAGAAAAAAAATTATAGGGAACATAGCGTGGGATTATTGACATCGGCTGTTAAATTTTCCACGAGTTCCACCTTCAGAAACACAGAATTTAATATCATATCATGTCAACAACTTTTAAAAGTCCACTGCTGGGCATAGACCTATCCTCAGCAAGGAGGTTTTGACCTACTATACCACGATGGCCAGACGGTGTAACCCAAATAACGGTCTATAGTCGTTCCAATAGTTTATTTAACTTTTGACAGCTCTAATACTTAATCAAATAGTGATACCCTGACCCGTTACCTATTCGATTTCTTTCATCGATCGATTTTATGAATTAAGAAGTTTTAATCGATTTAACAAACTCATTATTTTATAGATAATTTCGTATTTCATATTTCTATGTGTTTCAATGTGCGACCTCCTTTGTCAAAATAAAGAAGAAATGGATTAAAAGAATGTTGTTCAAATATGACGGTTCTATGTCATGAAAAAATATACAATAAAAGGAACTGAATTTTCAAAATGTATTATTGTATTGTGTTGTAATTCAGTGGTTAATATTGTATTTGTTAAACTATTGATGATCTTTATTAAATCTCTCTATGTCTATTTTAAAATAATCTACAGTATTTCAAGGAGTAACCTTCAATATAGTTGAGTATTTATATTCCTCCGTATTGATTTATTTGTGAATTCTCACGTTTGGTTGAGTTGAGCGTATCGTTCCTGCCTTCGTTACTGTCAAAATGCCAAAAAAGAAAGTACTCAAAGGACAAACAACTGTCAAGTGATGATGATTCCTGGTCATACGAAGAAGACGATTCTTTATAATTAAAATTAGTATTACAGTACCTCTTTTGGTTGTTTTATTTTTAATCCGTAAATTACTACGAATTTCAACATTATGTACCTGTTCATTACAAGTAGGGACCGCAGGTAGTTTTTATTTGAACCAACTATAGTAAGTCTAAACAATTATTTTAGATTCATTAATTTGCGGCGAATACATTCGATCCCATTACTAGGTACGAGTACGATGGAACTGTTTTCATTACGCAAATTATTTATGCATTGAAACAGAGACATTTAGGGCATTTTAATGCAAAATAATAAAGCTTTTTACGTGATTTGATATAAAATATAATCACAATAATTTTATTGTATGTTTTATTAATAAAATCGATAATCGATTTATTTCAAAACCGTTTTTATAGTCTGTGGTCATTAATTACGAATGACACATCCCTAAGTAGGCGGAGCCCGCCCATAAAGTACAGTATTATCTGTAGTACATTGTATCAAAAATTATTACAAAACTTTATGTGCGTGATCTGTCAAAAGTTAAATAAAGTATTGGAACGACTATAGAGAAACTTATTGAGATCATACCGGATTTTAATAACAAGCTCAAACGACTATATCCCCTTTCAAAACAATTATTGGACCTCTTATATTTTCTCACAACCTTCCCCTACGTTAATTCGATTCGATTGAATGATTCCGCCAAAATCCAAACAAGCGTGAAAATTCCGAAGTGATCCCGGAATTATGAATGGCACACACTCATTGTCAGAGCAAATAAAATGGTATACGATTTTGATCAGCTTAATATTTTTATAGTACACACGGCAAACGACATTATATATCTACTCATTGGTATAATGTACATGTAATTAAGTGGAAAATTCCAAGAGAACTTAAAACTTATCACGCACCTTGGTTTTGAACCACTAATTAGCATCTGTATGAGTGAAGAAATGAATTCGCAACGATTCTCACACATTTAAACATATTACGATATAAGTAGTAATATTTACCCATCGGATTATAAGAGAGGAAACAGAGAGTGCACCTGTGTTTGCGCACACACTTGTGCACTATAACATCTCCTGCGTAGTTGGCTGGTCTCCGTTGAGACTCGCCGCCGTGGTTGTAATCAGCTAGGAGAAGATAATATTGACTTAATTGTTTTATTTTCTGATATAATTTAGTCTAGACTTCAAAAGACACGATAATCGTTGAGTTTGTTTCGTCCATTCTTCTCAGGGCTAGTCCAATTAGAAAAGGCCGTACCCGTCTGCTCAAAAATACTTGCTTTTTCTTTTTTTTCTTTTTTTTTTTACAACACATTAGGAATAAACATCCTGTGTCGTGGGGGACTTTACAAACATACATGAAACGGACACAAAGAACATCCAGACTCGGGACAACAATTCGTGGATCACAGAAAGTGTTGTAGGTACCGCGTGGGATTTGAACCCACGACACTTGGCGCAGTAGCAAGCGGCATGACGACCGCTGACACCACTCGGCCAACCGTGCAGTCAATACTTGTAACAGTGTTCATGTGACCTAATTGCAGAAGAAATTATTTCGTTTCAGATACCTACAGGAATAATATTTATAACAAGAACAAACTTAAAAATACTATAATCCGTCTACGCAAAAACTTTTGAATCTATACTAATATAGTAAAGCTGAAGAGTTTGTTCATTAGTTTTTGTGTCCTAACTATTTCCCCAGACCTCTTTACTTAACTTACACTTTGAAGTAAAACAAACGCTTCTGTACAATCAATTCAATACCATATTAACATAAATTTATTACCACAGCCTGGTGAATATTAAACAGTCTTGACGCACAAATTTCGAACTTTAAAATGTAATTATTTATTCGTCTTAGAAGTTATTTTAAGGGGATTATCGTAGTACCTTGTTCATCGGGGGCTGGTCACAAAACAGCTTAACGTAAGCTGTGAAGAAGGTTCTCACAACAAACTAAGCTTGACAATAACGTTCAATGAATTCTAAGTCTTAATTTTGTTTTGTTTACCAACAGCGCAAAAGGGGTGTTAGAAGCTTGGCGTGTTTGTCTCGTTATAGCCATATGGTTTGCCAACAAATGGATCAGTTTGATATTATTTATTTTTATTACCTGATGTGACTAAAACAAAATCTAGCTATTATAATAAAAATATCAACTGACTGAAGTTAAATGCCTTCAACCTTTTTCTTACTGGACAAAAGAATCATGTCAATTTGCTGAAAGGTTCGATATTAATTTATAAATATTAAAAGTCATGAAAAGCAATAGAAATATGTACAACTAGAAGTTATTCTTCTAAAATATAATATACTTATTGATGTATCACATTTATAACTAGCTGCCCCGTCACACTTCAACCTTTCATTACCTTTCAAAGGTTATTGACCTGCGGCAGTTCAATAGAAAAAATAAATAAGTGTTTTTTTAATCTTTACTTAAGGAGCTTAGAATTATGTCTATATCGCTCCACAAAAGAAGTGTTGTTTTTAGTATTTACTCTAATTTTTTTCTCTCCATAAGAACCTTCGTTGTGTGTAACAAGAATATTTAAAAAAAACAACCGAATTGGTCAAGCGGGTCTCGAGTTTTGCGCTTAACAACACATGTAGCGATTTATTTTTATTTATTTAGATTGATACGTTTATTTAAACAGGTATCAAATAATATTCACAGAGATTTATCGTTCCATGAATCTTTTATTGCTTATAGAGCAGGGTTCGAGCATTGTGAGCCTTTTAGATACTCATAAATATTTAAAAAGAAAAAATACCCAAAACATATATGTATATGTGGCGACTTCCACATATAACACAACAATAACCTACTACAGCGCCATCTACCGAAGATACGAAATCCCAACATCAACTGTTGAACAGTAGCCCGCCAGGCATGATCACCTCGCCTGTATATGCCCTCACATATATCAAATCATAGATTTGAAGCATACATTATCTTTTGTAGAAAAATTTATTATTTATGGCTCGGGGAGCAAAAAAATAGGTCTCCTGACGATAAGTGCCTACAACCTCTCATGGGCACATTCCCTGCAACTCTAAGAGTCAGAAGTGGGTTGTAGTCGAGGTTTCCTTTCCTATGCAGAATCAGTGAAACCGATTGTGATGTCTGGGTAACCGCTATTAGTTACTAGATGAAGAAAACTAAGAAGAATTGCCTAATTGCATAATAAAGAAAACACCCAAACACCGAAACAAATATTTGTAGATCAGACAAACATTTGGTCTGATCTAGGAATCGAACTCAAGACCTCAAGAACAACAGTAGCATACGCTACTACTGCGCCACCGAGGCAGTCAAAATCCATACAAAGCGTTGATGTCACAACATAAATAAATGTTATCCATATCACATTTTTAAATCACGACAAGATATGACGACTCTCCCAATATATTTTTCAATATCAAGTTTTAATAAATTCTTCTTTATCAGAATGTGTGACAAAAACAAACAAGATTGATCAGATACAGCAAATTTCCAGGAGATACTGAAAGACAATTATTTGATAAATAATAATAAAAACATATTTTGTATATAACCTTCGAATTTTTTGTAATAAACTAGCTGAACGAGATTGCGGGGGCGCTACCTCGTTTACGTCTACTATTGCCCGTAGCATAATAATTTTCCCTCGTTTTTTAAACATTCTTCATTGGGGCTCCGCTCCTATTGGTCTTAGCGTGATGATATATACCCTATAGCCTTTCTCGATAAATGGACTATCCAAGATACATACAAACACTGTAAGATTTTTTCAATCGGACCAGCGGTTCCTGAGATTAGCTCGTTCAAACAAACTCTTTAGTTTTATAATATTAGTATAGATGTCACATATATATCAAAGAATATATATCATAGAAGTTCAAGTAGCAATTCAATGACCTTTTGTCATTGAATTGCTACTTGAACTTCTAGCATCACCCCCCCTCCCCTCCTCTCTCTAGCTAAGTTGGCAGACATAAACGTGAACGTTAAGATAAATATGGGAATGACATCGTTCAACTCTAAGAATGGACCGGCTAGACCAGGCCGGTGCTACTCTCTCACAGACCAACGTAAAATGACAGCATTCGTGCTGTCGTGTTTCGTTGAGAGCGAGACCGGAGGCCCAATGATGCAGAAGCATCTCAATAAACTGCCATAGGTTACCATACTGCATTGTCTGCATTCGCAATGAGTATGGTGACCAATACTCTTTCTAATTCTTGGTTCCAATTCAAATCCTACAGAGGAATTAAAATTAATACAATTATTCAACATCATCGTCAGCTTTTATTAGTCCACTGCTGGACATGAAAGTGCTGGAGCAAGATAACTGCAAGAGGGAACTGATGTCTATTATAGTAAACCGGATAGTGGACTTTTTTGGACACATACAAAGGGGCACTCAACATGAATTCCTGAGGCTTCTTTTAGCGGGAAAACACCTGGCAGGAAGACACCAGGTCGACCAAGAAAGAAGTGGACAGATGACATCAGGTCCTGGACTGGAGTTGAAAAATATCACCAACTGAAAGGGCCGCTCATGATCGCGAGGGATACCGTCTGCTGACCTCCAAACTTCATTTTGAAAATCGCACCCCATGATGATGATGCTGGACATGGGTCTCTCCTTAGAAAAGAGGTTTTAGCCTATTATCCATACCTATATTATAAATGCGAAAGTAACTGTCTGTTCTGCTTTCACGGCCAAACCGTTGCAACGATTTCAATTAAATCTGGCGTGGAGATACTTCGATTCTTTAGAAAGGACATATGCCACTCTTTGCTGCGAGCCGCGCGCCTTAGTTAATATTATATAATGATGTCCAAACGGGTCTGTATAAAGTTTGTTTTAAAATTCAGAAACATATGTTTTTGAAAAAACATCATAGATCATTTCAAATACTAAATTAATTTGTAGCATTTTAAAATTTTAACTTTAGTATGTTTGTTAAAGCATCGAAACTTTAATGTACGCAAATTATAATCTACATTACATATTATCTCGTAATTATTATAGACCTTGAAAATCTTTCGACCCCTAACTAGTAAAAGGGTTCGTGTCTCTCGAATAAACTTAAGCGAATGGGAATTGGGAAATGTCATAAATCTTAGAGAATATTAACGAGAAATATCTGATATTCGCGTTCGCAGTTAAAGCAAGTAATAATTTATAATATATACCTAATAGTCGACAAGCTCGATGGACAAAATATTTCGTCTAACCAACGAGGGAATATCTTACTCATCTTATAATCCTCCAGTCCAGTCATGACTGTCTATGGTAATCGTTATTGGGAATTACTAACTACAAGTTTGATTTTTTCACTTCTGCAAGAGACTACAGACCTGAGTATTTGATGCTGATTTCAACATGATGGTTCACGTCCTTGACAACTGGACAACGAAGTGATCCTATAAGGGTAACCTTTTTGAAGACTAACTTAAACTGGAATAACTATACTAATGTTTGAAACATGAAATGTATTCCTTCATCTGAGGATCTTATTTTGGAATACTCGATTGTCGTTTCAACTAATAATGTTCATAAGTATACGCTTTTACTTACCTATTACCTTAACTATTTTCTCCAGAAAAAGAGAATTTTCTTTATCTTATCTGTCTTTTTTAAAAGACAATGCCCGCATATTTATACGTCCTGTGTGGCTAGGGACTTTACAAACATACATGAAACAGACACAAAGAACACCCAGACTCAAAACAACAATTTGTGGATCGCACAAACTCTTGTCCCATGTAAAATTTTAACACACAATACTTGGCGCAGTTCAACCACTATAATTAAAAACAAGTAAAAATTGTATTTCCTTTCGTACTTATTTCAATATTTACCATATATGAGGAGTATGATCATTACCTTCCACGTCGCCAATTTTATTTGGGGTCAGCACAGTGTGGAAATATTTCAGAACTTGACCACTGATCGTTATATGGGGATCATTAAAACACGGAAACTCCATCATCTTAATGTATTTTCTTAAGTGCATATTCCACTTAAAATGAGGAAAATAATGTCATTGAAAGGTGATGTAAACGAGTTCTACCGTAATCATCCATCACCATTGTTTTACCCGACTGTGTCGTAAAGAAGATTATGCTTAATGAATGTATACTGTATGTACTTTTTTGGCATGGTCTGTGGGCTAGACTAACACTTGGTAGGTATATAAAAAATATAAACCGCTTCTCCATTTACTTGTGTTCACAAGTTAACAAATTGCTAGCCGTTTGTCAACAACGCTAACGTTGTTTATGAAGGCTGTGCAAACTAAAACCGCATATTGAATTCTATTTAATCATTACAAATACCCATTCATGGGTCTAAACATACCGTTAAAGTTTTTTTATATATGGAATGGGGGCAAACTACGTATCACCTGATGGTAAGCGATTACCGCCGCCCATGGACACCTGTTACACCAGAGGCGTCACAAATGCGTTACCGGCCTTTAAGAGATAGGGAGGTGGGTTGTGAAACACAGCGCTAGCGCTGTTTCACACTTGTTCTCTGAGGCCGTGGTATCACTCCGATCGAGCCGGCCCATTCATGCCGAAGTGTGGCTCTCCCACGGTGAAGTGTTTTTTTAAATAAACATTTACACAAACAATGATCCTATTATTTTGATTCGTGTGGTGACAGATCAAGAATAAAAGTCTCCATTCCTATTCATCCCGTGGGTGTCGTAAGACTGTGGCACTAACCAGAATAACAGAAAAAAAAACGCAACAAATTCTGTATTAACCCATCTATTTATCGTGATATAGTAGAAAAAATCTCCTTCTAAAGAACTATAAGGGGCATAAGCCCAGCAGTTTATTACAGACCCATCACATTTGTCATGATTTAGCCCAAACGAATTCGTTGAATAATAGAAAATGCTAACAACATGAAATCTCAAAGTATTTTCAACAAGAGTAAACAAATAAATGTACAGTATTCCAATTAAAATACTACAAACCCGGTTATAACTATTTCTCAATGGATTCACTTCAGTCTGCAATGGTATCGTTCAATACTGTAGCAGCAGTTCAACATGGCGTATCAAATATTCAGTGAGGTCCAGCTTTGGAATCAATGTCTCTAGGCAGTTGTTTTTGATCTAAGTGTAGTATTCCAGTATCTATCTTACCATCGCAACTCCTAAGACATAGAATTCCGAACCTACTTTAGTAGGGAGTAGGATTGTTTTTCTTTTAAAGTTATATTTGTAAGTCATACTTATATTTTCTAGGAATAGTATATACTCGTATAATACTAAGAAATATAAAAAAACAAATGCTTTGTGTGAATTAATATCTAAAACACCTTAAATAACTGATCTATATTTATTCAAACTCTCACTAGTTCAGTTTTATCATCATAATTGTCAGTATTACAACACCTTTAATCAAAAGGTGGGCTAACCAAAAACTTTACGCCATTAAAATTTCAACATTTATGAATCACATCTCTTCTTGTTTATTTTAATATCCTAACTACTAATTAGGATGTCAAAACTACCCACAGTTTTGGTTACATCCTTTTCAGTTGGGTGCCATTCATAATATATTTTATCCTCGTAAAGTATGTGCGAATTATTATACCATTCCGTTACATTAATTATATTATTGTTACGCAAGTTACGTTGGAAAAGTGATTTACATTACAGTCGAGAATATAACGTTAAAGTGAATATTGTTATTATTAAGTTTTGAAGTATCTCATTTCTGCGACTAGACATTAAAATAAAGAATTGCTCATCATACACTGTTTCATAATATGTGTAAATTACAATGAATCATTTTGTCGAATTCGTAGAATAACGACGGACATTAATTTTAAAGAATTTACGTTTTTCACATTAAGTTACTTAACACATTATACTTTATCATAAAACAAAGTTGTTTTCAATATCAATTTAAAGACCATTGTAAAAGCAATTTTAAAATTGTACAGTAGAACATCATTTTGTAAACTTTAAATAGTTCTCTTTTAAAGTAGCTAATAATCCAATCCGTCGTTTTCTCTCTCACTGAACGTTTTATATAAATTTATGAAAGGAATAACAAATTCAGCTTCGGCCACGGCTGGTGCAGTGCAACCTGCTCAGCCTCAGCTCTAAAATGTGTTAGAAAGTACCTCATTAACTTTAAAAAAACATTATCAGCTTCAAAGCGCTAATCACAATGAATACACCCTCGCGGGTACTATTTTTCCATTAAATTTAAATAGGAGCAAATGAGAAGTTTAGGTTGAAAAAAATCAAATACTTTCATAAGGAAGTTGAAGGAAAAAACCCTTAAAATATTATCATCATTCGACTTCAAAGTTTCAAATAAAGAGCGTACTCTTTTTCAAAAGGCCGGCAACGCACTTGTGACCTCTGATGTTGCGTCTTCTCGTGCATTTTTCTTTAAATATGGAAATCAAAGACCAATAAAATAAAAAGATCTATGTCTGTAGAAACTGGCAAATTTCACAACTACAATTAGAAGTACAGATAACTATGTCGAAAGTTGAAAGCTCTACAAATCTCGCAGAAGTCACGAACTCGCCAAAACTTTCGACGGTCTGGTAGACTGTACGTCGCTTGCACATGAAGTGTTTCGTCATATAATGCATATATATAGTTCTGCTAAGGGTACGTTCTTAATATATATCGAGTCATATGCAATAACATCATATTCTACACCTTTTTTTAACTAGGTAAATGCTTTTCGAAAAGCAATTAAGTGTGAATTTTGGTAACAATAGAAACGAGTACGCCATTCTATTTAATATATTTCTTCTTCTTTCGAGCTTAAATTTTCAGCTTAGTTCAAAATCGTTAAAATAATCAAACAATTTGATAATTAATATGTTGGCACATTCCACAAATATTTTGAACAAACCTTTTTTATATGAAGTGTGTGGTTATGGAAAGCTTAACCAGTACCACGAGTGAGAAGTTTGAGTTTTTGTTTGACTGTTAAAGTTATTTTTTATTAGATAGATTATAAAGAGAGATAGATATTATTTATTGAGAATCTTTAGAAATAAAGCAGTATCCTCAAACTAATGGGGGCGTCTACTGTCTTGAGTCAGAATTCTACAGAAATATTCGCCAATTGCATCTGAAAAATTATTTAGCATCTAGTGAAGAATGTTCATTGCTGAGTCACGGTTTATACAATCATTTCTAAGAATTTTAACTTGGCTTCCCTTGCTTCATTATAACTTACAGGTTGGTTGATTTATTGACAATGTTTTGGCCGTCAACAGCATCAACTGTTTAAAAAGATAATTGAACAATGGTTTATTTTTTATAAAGCTACCTTATATAATTAATCCATATTTTTCTTATCAATACCCCAAACTTATAATAAACATACCTACAATCGTAACTAATATTATAAATGCAAAAGTATGTCTGTATGTCGTTCCTTCACACCAAAAGTACAGAACCGATTGAAATGAAAATGCGATGTTTTTTGCGGCGAAAAAAGGTTGTAAAGAGTTTAAAGGGGGGATGAAAAGTTGTCTAAGTGCTACCCAATATCACTATTCTTTGCGGACGAAGTCGTGGTCCAATATGTATTTGTGTCGGTAAGAGCTAACCCGTTGCGACAACTTGTCACAACCGTTTTACTTCAGAAGTTAACAAGATGGTCGCTGCACGAAAATTGCGGTTGAAAGCGGAAACATGCAACACTCTTTGACAACATTTTTATGAGTTTTCAGTAGTTGAAAGAATTTTTCAAGTTTTCCTTCGCTCTGGTCGCAGTGTTTACGTTTCTATAGAGATAAATTTCAATATAATACCTTTAAGCTCGCTTTTTTATAATCTATTACATTTATTTCTGACTGCCTCTGTGGCGCAGTGGTAGTGTATGCGACTGCTGTGCTTCTCGGGTTCCATTCCCGGGTCGAACCAAATGTTTGTATGATCTGCAAATATTTGTTTCGGAGTTTGGGTGTTTTCTATGTATAATATGTATTTACAAATAAATCTACGTATTTATATCAGTTGTCTAGTTACAAGCTCTGCTTAGCTAATTAAATAATTAAAAAAAGAAAACTATCAAAAAAGCAAAGTATAGTACGTATAAACTTCTGACACAATTTATGCACCCTATGGCCACTCAGGCAATCGTTACAAATGTATTGACACTTAAATCATTCAAATTTAGTAGTTTGGGTACTACGTCGAAAAATACAAACATATGTACATAGACAAAAACCGTTACTCATGTTTTTGGCGTCGGGTAAAAACCTAACCATGTGAAAATTTATAACCTACTTAAAATTTAAATACTGGCAGTTTTTCATATACACAGTGTCATTTTCACAATAAAGACACGTTAAACGACAATATCCATCAAGTGCCAAAACATACATACAAAAAACATAACCCTCATTTTGCCTAGTCGGGTAAAAACATATTTTCTTGTAAAAACAATGGCTATGTACGTCACCTCAGATAGTATTAAAAAAGGAATATTCGCGAAAAGCGTCCCTCGGTACTCGTCAACAAATTGAATAACCCGATCCTTCTCCGAAGCTCCAGAAAATAAGGTCATCATTCATATATAAATGTTACTCACTTTTATAGCCTTGTTGGACTCTAACTATGATGTAGATGCCACATTATTTGTCTAGACTTCTATATAATTTTCTCACAAATGTCAGATCTCTCGCTAGCACTTCAGAAAAGTGAAGGTAGGTACATATTTTTGTGACACAACTCAAAAGATATAAACATTTCTGCCCGTTTTTTTAATGGATTGAATGAAAACTAATTTAATCCGAGAAATGCATTGGCAAAATTACTGAACACCGTTTTTTTTTTTGGGACGCCATAGTGTAACTCCGATCGTGCTAGTTCATACGTAGATGGCCCTCCTTCTATAATGTATACTTTTCGGTGGTGTATTCCACACTACAGCGGCCTAGTGAAATGCCTTTTTACGTCCGGCTTAGAGGACCCGCGGTCATAATGGGAGGGAAAAACGTGCACTGGTAGTGAGTTCCAGATTTTAGATCCGTCTTAGATTTACAAAAGAAGAACGATGCAATGATTACTTAAATGAAAATAAAATTGGTATCGAGGACAACGCTTATTCTGTCTGATTAAACTTGTTTGAAAAATCTCGCTTGAGTAACACCATCACAAATAGATTGGGTCTGACAAAAAAATAATTTCATCCTTGGACTTTATACACTTCATTTAATTCCAATCTTATTGGATGCCGCTTTAGGTACTAAATAACAAAAGTGAATTTCCAAACCCATGGTTACAGAAGTAATCATTAAGTTCATTTAAATTCGAGTTGAGCTCTTTATGATGTGAATTTTGAATGTGCTCTGAATCTTAAATTAAGTCAAGTTTTTTCGACACAGGAAACGACCTGAGAGCGTTTGAGAAGGCGGTGACACTATATTGGTGCTTGAGCACGCCATGCTGAGACCACTTGAGCTTTTTGAGGGAGTCAAACATGATAAGCCTAGTCGGCTTACTTGACACGATATTTGAGACGCACTTGAAACATATCAGCTTTATATCTGCATCATTAGCAAATGTCTCATGCGATCTTTTCGAACTGTGAACGTTATCTATTGGGTGTTAAGGATTTCGAGAAGTATTGTTTGAAGGCAATATGGTTATAGTGACAGAATGCAACACATGTATTATTCACTTTCTTTACGACGCAGCTTCGGATGGAGTAGTGGTGTGGCCTCTAATTTTTAGATGCCAACTACAGTCTTTTGTTAAGTAACTAAGGAACCTTGAGACTAATCGAGGTATTATACTATAATAATTGAACTTTAGATGAGATTTAGCTAAGTATGTTCTGGGGATTCATTCAAGGTGATGAGTGATGTCGATACTTATCGTAACCCTCACATTTCACATTTACAGATACTATCAACCACGCTTAAATGTTAAATATAATAAGTAGCTACCAATAATCGAGTACTGTTATCAGTAATCGACTTCCTTTAACATAAATAATAATAAATATTCCGGACATCTAACATGATTATAGTGTGGAGGAACGGGTGTAATGTCCCTCCGACACAAAGGGAGGATCCTCCGACCAGGCGAGGCAATCATGCCTGGCGGGCCACTGCCCAACTGTTGATGTTGGGATGTTGCATATATGATAATCGGCGCGAGAACTATTTATTGCGCGATTCAAGATTTGTACTTACTCCGTGTAGTGCGTTACTTCGTAGTTCAGTGTATCTTCGTTAGATGGCGCTGTAGTAGGTTATTGTTGTGTTATATGTGGAAGTTTTTTTGACTGCCTCGGTGGCGCAGTGGTAGTGAATGCGACTGCTGTGCTTGAGGTCTCGGGTTCAAATCCTGGGTCGGACCAAATGTTTGTGTAATCTACAAATATTTGTTTCGGAGTTTGGGTGTTTTCTATGGATAGTATGTATGTATTTACAAAAAAAAGTATATAAGTATTTATATCAGTTGCCTAAGACCCATAACACAAGCTCTGCTTAGCTTGGGACTAGATGGCGTTGTGTGTTAGATGTCCGAAATATTTATTTATTTATATTTAAGTCGCCACAATAGGAACGAAATAGAACTCAAAAGTTCTGAATTTAAATTTCACTATCATTTAAACGGAATCAGAACCCTGACTTCGGGCACGTATGTCGGCACAGATGTATAATCTATCGAAGTTCAGGCGTTTCAGAATCGTAGTCGATCATAAGTAACATCCCTAGTGTATACGATAATCGAGTATTACGCACCATTATTTAGAGCTAAAATTCATTATATAATATGCGTAGTAAGGGACCTCAACGCAGCGTTAGCGTAGGCGTCAATTTAGTCGATGTTTGTATGGTATAATCGATATTTAGTAGATTATCTTCTAAGAATAGACGTTATCGGAGAAATTTATAATAGATGTTGGTATAAGGCCGACTACGAGACTCAGGGTTTTGTGTCGGAACAATGAATTAGTTTAATGTTCGCTTTCAGATAATTCATTGTAAATTTGTAGGTAGGTTTACCTAATAAAAGAATGGTTGGTATTTTATCAGTTGTGTTTTGTATTCAGTAGACTGTTTAAATATTTAATAAATTAATATACATTAGTATTTTAACGCCTCATTAAAACAAATAAATAAAATTTAAGTGTCTCTTTATAATTTCAAATTAACAGCTTTACACTAAATGCAAATTAAAGTACCTACTCGTATATAAGATACTGACGTCAAATAATATTTTTTAAATTTTTTGTCTGTCTGTCTGCCTATTTGTTGCTGCTAATCTCTGGAACGGCTGTAACGATTTTGACGGGACTTTCGCTGTTAGGTAGCTGGTGATATAATGAGGAACTTAGGCAAATTTTTTAGACTAGGTTAGTGCTGCGGCATTGCCCGCAGTTGATGATGTACCGCGTATAACTCTGCGATTTAGATAATACACCTATACTTGATGGCATGAATGGCATTTACAAGTAATCGTTGATTATTTTCGTAGATTTAATTATAGACAACTTACACAGACAACTCGCGACATAACACAGAAACTGTAGCCGTCAGTTCTTTATCCGACAGACTGGAGACAAATGAGTACGTCAGTGAGAAAGAATCGGAAGTTAATTATAAACCAACTCAACACACATCCGACATCTTCCTGCAGGGAAGGTTTAAATATAAACTTTACTGAACTTAAGATTGAATCCACTTTTATTTGTAAACTACACTTATGATATTAATTTTGTCTGTTCATGTTTTACTTTTTATAAAATAGTTCATTGAAGAAGCTCATTAGATCTAGCATAGCATAGTAGTTATAATACAAGCAAGACATTGGTTCTAACCAGGAGAGCCACGCTTCGGCATGAACGGGCCGGCTCGACCAGAGTGATACCACGGCCTCACAGTAAACCGGTGTGAAATAGCGCTTGCGCTGTGTTTCACCGAGTGAGTGAGGATATGGGAGGCCCATACCCCAACCCCTCCCCCCATTCCCTCTCCCCATCCCCCAAAGATCGGCAACGCACTTGTGACGCTTTTAGTGTTGCGGGTGTCCATGGGCGGCGAGAATCGCTTACCATCAAGTGAGGCGTCTGCTCGTTTGCCCATTATTCAATTAAAAAAAAAGTCTAATATAAAAATAGGCAACGCTGTGTGTTTATTTTATCAATAGGTTCTACTAACACAACTAACTTATAACTTATCAACGAATTAATAAACAAGCTGACTGAGTAAACAAATCTCGCAAGTTCAATTTAACCTACGAGTACGTATGTCTCGCGTCCTCTTTAAGTGCAAATTCAGTCTCCGCCTAAACCCTGTTATGACGAAACATATACCTGTTGACAACCCGATAACTACCTAGATTCCTCGAGTCGTAGATATCACAACTTGACGGCGGCTCAAGATGAAGAGCGTTAACTATTCCTGGTGCAAATCTTAGCCACACACTATCTTAGACAGGCGGCCCTGACAGTTTTGTGTTAGTAGCACCTTGATGTGATATTCTCTCGACTCCGTTTGCTGTCTGTGGATCTGTGTAAAGAAGTAAAACACTGACGTGATTATGTGTGTGATTATGTTTAGTAAATCATGTGCCCTAAAATGACTGTCTAAGTTGGTTTTTAAAGAACTGTACAGTAAGAAGATTATGTACGTATTGTTACGAGCTGGGTATTAAATAAATTAAAGTAGTCGGTTGATTACCAAAAATAACACAATATTTATTAAGAACACTTTTTACAATAAGAAATCACTAAATCACTGGTTAGTCGCACTAGAAGATCTCTTCGATGTTTATCCGCTGTATCGTGAAACAATACCGTCCCTACGGCCAACACGTTCCGCTTTTATATGGCCGTGGAAATTACTCGAAACTATGAAAATATTCGATCGATGTCTCTAGGCTAAATAGATTACTCTAGAGCTGCTTGTAGCGCCATCTAGCGTCGAGTAATCGTCATAATGCACACAGTTGCGCGCTTTCCGACACTAGATGGCGTTGTCCTCGACAGTTCTCGATTATTCTAGTGGACACGAGATTCATCTGGTTATGGCGCAACACTGCTCCCTCCTAAGACATGCTCGTCCCGAGCATTATCGGTTCCATAGTATCGCGCCAGTCGATCTACATGAACTATCTTTGGGGCGCCTCTTGGACACTTCTGTATCCGGTAGGTAACATCATTGATTTTAGTGACTACCCGGTATGGCCCATCCCATTTTGCTTGTAGCTTCGGAGATCTCCCTTTACTGCGAACTGGATTATGTAGCCATACTAGCGAACACTCTTCGAAGCCCTTATTATTCGCTTTCCGGTCATAACGGGTTTTCATCTTTTCAGACATTTGTTGGCCCGATTGTCTGACATGCTCATAAATGTCATTCATCTTGTTCCGCAAGTCATTCGCGTACTCCGTTATACTTCGCGGGGTATCAGGGGGTATTCCAGTGATCAAGTCTGCAGGCAACCGTAGTTCTCTTCCGAAGTTTGCAAAAGCTGGTGTTACGGAAGTACATTCGTGGACTGCACTTCGGTATGACAGAAGAAACGGTTGGATGTGTTTGTCCCAATCTTTTTGCTTACTTTCAACTACTTTTGCCAGATACCTCTCTAGTGTTTGGTTAAATCGTTCCACCATTCCGTCCGATTGTGGGTGGTAAGAGGTGGTTCTGGTTTTGTGAGCACCCATCACTCGACACATTTCTTGAAATATTTGAGACTCAAAATTTCTTCCTTGGTCACTGTGGATTTCTAAAGGCACTCCAAAACGACAGAAGACTTCGTGCACTAATTTATCTGCAACTGTTGATGCCTCTTGGTTGGGAATGGCAAAGACTTCTGGCCACTTAGTGAAGTAATCCATTACGACCATGAAGTACTTGTTTCCGCTTTCACTATCAGGAAACGGTCCTGCCACGTCTATAGCAATTCTTTCCCAGGGTGCACCAACATTATACAATTTCAATGCGCCTCTGCTACGTGTATGAGGTCCCTTCACGGCCGCACAACTGGTGCACTTGCGACACCAGTCCTCAACATCATCACGACAATGAATCCAGTAGAATCTTTCCCTTATCTTTAACAATGTCTTCTTAACTCCCATATGACCTCCTGAACATCCGTTATGGTAGAGCTGCAGGACCACTGGTATCTTAGCTTTAGGAACAACCATTTGCAGGTGACAGCTGTCTCCTCGAGCGTTTTCCCATTTACGGCACAAGACTCCATCCTGGATGACTAGACTATCCCATTGAGCCCAATAACTCTTCGTGGTCGAGCTCAGCGATGCAACTTCGCTCATAGGTAACCTCCTTATCGAGGGCTTCGAGGACGGTTAGAGCCTGGTCTCGAAGACCCAAGGTGAGCGCGGTCATAGCCTGATCCTTAGTCCAGCCGTTCACCTTCATAACAGCCTCAAACTGAATCTTGTAGGCTGACCACGAAGATGTTCCATCAAACGGCGGTACTTTGAACCCCCGCACCGAAGGGGCAGCAGTTACAGTAGTCGACGCTCCGTCTCCAACTTTAATGTTTCCTAAGGCCTTCTTCACGTCAGCAATTTGAGTTTCGGCCTCCGTGATACGATTCTCGTGTTGAAGAACCTGATCCTTCACTACCTTGAGTTCTTTGCCGAAAGTCTCATGAATGCCTTTTAACAAGAGCATCTGTTCCTCCTGACGGCGAGCCTGGTCTTCCTTGTCCCGCTGCAGTTGTTCTCCCAAGCGGCGGGCCTGCTCCTCCTGGCGGCGGGCCTGCTCCTCCTGGCGGCGGGCCTGCTCCTCCTGATGACGGACCTGCTCCTCCTGGCGGCGGGCCTGCTCTTCCTTGTCCCGCTGCAGCTGCTCTTCCAAGCGGCGGGCCTGCTCCTCCTGACGGCGGGCTTGCTCCTCCTGACGGCGGGCTTGCTCCTCCTGACGGCGGGCTTGCTCTTCCTGACGGCGGGCCTGCTCCTGGAGCATCGCTATTAGGGCCGTGATATCTGGAGCTGCTGCCGATGCCGATGTAGACGGCGTGGTTTCCATCGCTGTCTGCTGATCCTCCGATGTAGGCAGTTGGGCACTTCCAAATCTCCTCTGATCAGCCTCTTGCTGGCGCTGACTCCTAGTTCGGATACCTTCCGTGTCCTCCTTTGGTAATACCGGCATACTTTAATCCCACTTCTGACACCAAATTGTTACGAGCTGGGTATTAAATAAATTAAAGTAGTCGGTTGATTACCAAAAATAACACAATATTTATTAAGAACACTTTTTACAATAAGAAATCACTAAATCACTGGTTAGTCGCACTAGAAGATCTCTTCGATGTTTATCCGCTGTATCGTGAAACAATACTGTCCCTACGGCCAACACGTTCCGCTTTTATATGGCCGTGGAAATTACTCGAAACTATGAAAATATTCGATCGATGTCTCTAGGCTAAATAGATTACTCTAGAGCTGCTTGTAGCGCCATCTAGCGTCGAGTAATCGTCATAATGCACACAGTTGCGCGCTTTCCGACACTAGATGGCGTTGTCCTCGACAGTTCTCGATTATTCTAGTGGACACGAGATTCATCTGGTTATGGCGCAACAGTATTATAAGATATTCTTACAAATTGATAAACTTATAAGAGAACACAACTAATACATTACTCGTACACATTTTTCTATCAAACTTTCAATATTGAATAGTCAAACTCCATTAGCGATATTTCAATAAAAGGATGTATTAAAAGAGCATCTCAAAGATACCCAACATCTTAATACCTGTGTATACCTTTGAGAGTATAGAGAGTAAGTCTTGTAAATAGTATATATATATATTATATGTATAGAGTAGTTCTGTACAGGTCCTTTGTGCATTGAAGCCCCGCTTTAGTGTCTGAGGATTAAAATGTGCAATGCAAAGATACTGGCCGCCTGACGGATAAACAGGTTTTGCGACTGCACTGCGTTGAATAAGAAGGATGAAATAGATTTTTAAAAGAGATTCTTATGGATTAAAGTAAAATAGTTGTATTTGTAGATTACTCTGTGGTCACTACGAGTGAAACCATTTTTATGACATCATCATTTGTACCTTTCATTAGGGATTTCTTTCTTAAAGTATACCCGGTATAGTCTCATTATTTATTATATTATGTATGTTAGACTTCTGAAAGAAGTTATTACATACTTTTAAGTGATCGCTCTAATTTCTAAATCAATGAATAAATCTGATAAGTTCATACGCATAATGACCGAAACTGCATTGATTTTTAAAAATATTCCTAGTCGAAATAATTCTCGCGTTTTTACCCGAACCGATAGTATCTCGTGAAAGTGTGTAACCAGGGTGACGTGGTAGCAAAATAAGAAGGTAAATGCAGCAAAAAAAATCATAAAAAACAGTTGAACATCTGCGTGATTGCAGAATGTCAACAATCACCAATTACGACGGTGAAAGTGCGAAATTGTTTTATGAATATTTCGAACGTACACAAGTAAATAAAAAGTAACCCATTCAATGCACACATATAATATGATGATGATGAAATTAAAAAGGCGTCCCCACAGGAGTCTTTGATCTACTACACCACCCTGGACAGACGGGTTGGTATAAGGTTTATTCGGTTCGGTGGCGTAGTGGTAGTGTTTGCGACTGCTAAGCCTGAGGTCTCGGGTTCGATTCCTGGGTCGGACCAAATGTTTGTATGATCTGCAAAATATTTGTTTCGGAGTTTGGGTGTTTTCTATGTAATATGTATGTATTTACAAACAAAAAATATATAACTATTTATATTACTTGTCTAGTACCCATAACACAAGCTCTGCTTAGCTTGGGACTAGATGGCGTTGTGTGTTAGATGTCCGGAATATTTATTTATATATTCCAAATTTCCCTCACCTTTGCAATGAAGTTGCAATGCATATTTTTGTTATTTTATGGACACCCATGTTATAATATGTGACTCTGTATATTTTTAATCCGTTACTATATCGAGAACCATATTTATGGCATGAAACAGCCATCGGGCGAAGCTATCGAGCTTGGACGTAATTACCGGCACATTATCCGTGCGTCACTGCATTGCTGAGTATAGCCATATTGCATTACATATTAAAGTCGTGCAAAATTTCATTCATACGTAATTCATATTCATAACATTTTTAATCAAGTCCCTTGAGCTCAGTGTTGATGTTACATTTATAATTCATAAGATTTTTTTTTTATGAATTTTATGGACTTCGTTAATTCTTTTGATAACAGATATGTCTTTGAAGGACCTATTTGATTGATACTGTGTATAACTAAGTATGTGTTATATATGTATATATTATAGAGATCTCTAATCTTAATGGTATACCTACAGAGAATAAACATAGGTTTAATATTATTAGCTGCACCCTGACTTGTTTAAATAAATATTTCGGACATCTAACACACAAAGCCATCTAGTCCCAAGCTAAGCAGAGCTTGTGTTATGGGTACTAGACAACTGATATAAATACATATATACTTTTTTTGGAAATACATTCATATTATACATAGATAGGAAACACCCAAACTCCGACACAAATATTTGTAGATCATACAAACATTCCCACCCGGGAATTGAACCCGAAACCTCAAGAACAGCAGTCGCATACGCTACCACTGCGCCACAGAGGCAGTAAAGTTTAATGTTTTAATATTTCGGTGGTTCTCATTTTGTTTTATTGTAACTTTATTTTTTCTTGAATAAAACATCAAATTTCGGTCCAGTAGTCTAGAGTTTACCGTGAACCAAAAAATAAAGACAAAAATTAAAAAAAAATAGTATTTTGATGGTACAGGACAGTATTAAGTATGATTTTTAATGTAAGTATAGTATTTAATTTTTGTTAGAATTCTAAGAAAAATTAAGTAATACACTTAAGATAGGTCCTACAGTTGCTGCGATGGCCAGACCGTTGACACGGCGCTCCACACGCTGGCAGAATGTCCGGCGTGGGGGGAGCCGAGGCGTGATCTCGTGGCGGCTATCGGGGTGGGGGTTCTCTCGCTCGGTAACATGATTGCGGTCATGTTGCGGAGCGAGAGCGCGTGGAACTCCGCCGTTTCTTTCTGCGAGCAAGTTATGCTTGCCGAAGAGACGGCGGAGCGGAACCGGGAGAGGTTTAGAACTCACCCGGCGCGCCGGGCCCGGGATCGGGCCAGGAACCGCAAGCGACTCAGGCGCCGGAGATCGCAGAACGATCTCCGTCCTCCATAAGCGCAAGCCTGAGGGTGACAGGTGAGGCCATCTGTCACCCTAGCAGGCTCGAAAGAAAAAAAAAAAAAAAAGAAGTTCCTGCAGCTGCTAACCACTTAAGTAAATATGCTTAGTTGAAGTGTCTGTTTGTAACTTTAAATTATCAGCGTTTCACTAAATGTGTATGCAAGAATTTCTATATATTATATTGTGTGTTGTTACTTTAGGTAATATTCAACTTGAAGACCAATCTTGTTTAAAATTGCGTATTCTAAGAAAAAGTAAGTGGTCATATATTTAGTTTTAATGATTTATTTTTTACATTAATCATCATTATAATTTACTATTTACCTTGCATTGTTAAAATTCAAAATGAAACAATAAAATATTCAATTGTTCGTGAGAAAACCAGCTATGTAGGTAGCTAGATACTAGGCACTTGGATATTTACAACTAAGAGCTGACAATACTAATTGTGGTTGTCTTAACTAATCTTGAACAAAACATTGCCTTTTTCTAAACCTATTACAATAAACTCACAATATAAAGCTACAGAAATTATTTGTATGTATGTATATACGTACGTATTTAATTTAATTTTAAAACTTCATGCAGTCATGTACATTGGTGGGCTTAATGCCCAAGGCATTCTCGACCAGTTAACCTTTTTTTTTTATTGAATAGTGAGCAAACGTGCAGACGTTATCACCTAATGGTAAGCGATTACCGCCGCTCATGGACACCCGCAACACCAAAGGCGTCACAAGTGCGTTGCCGACCTTTGGAGGTTGGGGTATGGGCCTCCGGTATCCTCACTCACTCGGTGAAACACGGCGTAAACGCTATTTCACACCGGTTTTCTGTGAGGCCGTGGTATCACTCCGGTCGAGCCGACCCATTCATGCCGAAGCATAACTCTCCCACGGAGTAGACTTTGGGTGAAATACAAATTATGTAAGGTAGGTGCACTGTGGTAGGAATCAGAGGTTATAATTTTTATACTTAATATATAAAATTCTCATATCGTGGTTCGGAGGAGTTTGGTAACAAATACCAAACTCCTTCGAAATGGCTGGACCAATTTACTTATATATGAAATTTTATGTGTATATCAGGTAGGTCTGAGAATTGGCCCCTAAATGATAAGGGTGAGCCACCCACACCCGAAATATTTTTTAATTTTTATGACAAAACAACGTTTGACGGGTTTGCTAGTATATGTATATAACATTACTTATTGGGGATCGTTTTTTGTTTTTTCGTAAGACGGTCCCCATTTCACGTCATCCACATTTTATATATTTTTTATCATTAATTTCATCACGACGACGACTTGAAGACTTGATAATTGAAGACGATAAATACTTGACATTGGCAGAAATAGCTGATCCGAGTGATCCGGCTAGTTGCCATTTCATCACCAAAAAAAAACATTACTTATTTTGACATAAGGGATGAAAAGTGATGTGTAAGTTGGTATTTCTTTTTAAGGAAACACTTAAGCAAAGAGGAATGACTCCAAGTAGATCTGACTCCGATAAAATTAAATAATATTGTGGTCGAAATATCGACCATAATAATTCTTTACTTTGGTTTTAAAATTCAACTGTGCCAAATTTCATACCCCTCCTTTGGCATAATTTTCGTAAAACGCGGTACAAGCTTATGATTCACTTATTAACAGACACATTTGTATACTACAACTCCCTTTTGTCTATCTATTATGTGTGTATAATAAAGATAAATAAATAAATAAATACTCGGTGGACTTCGAACTATTGGCTGTTTGATAGGAAGGCGATTCATATTGATATTAAACAGATTACTTTAAAATCATTATAAGTTTTTTCCAAAGGATTTTAAAGTAAAACTGACGGATGGAAAACGTGCCGTAAAAACACTAACAATTTGGTCGCTATTCAAGTCGAAGTTCCACATTCGATTAAAGTTTCTGTTATAAGACCTCCTTTGATATTATTGAGTAATTTCTAGAACACTAGCCGCCTAGCTTACTTCTAACAAAAATAATGAATTCCAAAGTTTCATACAATAGTAAATTGTACCAATGGTACAAGAAATGCCAAATTGGCATGGTACGTACTAACGTGGTATCTTGAGGCCCGGGTTATCGGTACAGATCTAGAACGGCGCCGCGCTTCATAAAGTATGTTAGAATAACTTTAAACGTGTTGTTTATTTGATATACATTGCGTGTGTTGTTATGCTTGAATACTAATATGCATACACTCGTACGAATTCTCCAAAAGGTTAGACGTAGATTCTATCAGCTATAATTTTGTAAGTTGTAGGAGGCAACTCCATTGCTTTGTACCGAGAACTTTAGGAAGTAGATAGAAATCATATACGAAACCTATTTAAAAGAGACGAGAGTTATTTAAGAAAATAACTCTCTTCTCTTTAAATAAAGGGATACAGAACAAATTCTCTAGTAATGTAGACATTCTGCAAACATAAACGTAATTGGAAAACTAACAAATGTTTGGAAATAAGGTCATCTCAACGCTGGTCAAGCTCGAAATGGCTATTACTATGAATCTCTGCTTTGCCTAATGGGTCTGAGATACACAGGTGTAAGTGTAAAACAATATAAATACATGTATTTTTTAAAACAACCGTCACAAAATAGCATTATTTTTGACAATTCCACACCTAATTAAGATAACAGTTTTAGGGTTAATATTATATCGAAGATATATCGATGACCCGGTCGATTTTAAAACGCGACCTCATATCATAATCGACACACTAACGATGTTGTTATCGCCTAAGTAAAATAATTAAAAAACACTTGTGTCCGTTATCTATTTCAACAGACATTATAGAGAATTAACCCGGTCGGTGGTTGGTGATTAAGGTCTTGGGTTCCATGTCCAGTTTATTGCTAAAATGACCCTGCTTAGCCTGTTGGAAAGCAGAAGTAGATTACCATCTTACCATCGGTGTTACTGGTGTCCATTGGCGGCGGTAATCGCTGAGCATCAGCCAAACTCCGAGCTATTATTAAGTATTTTTATAATTTGAAAAACTCAATAACACTTTTGGCCCGACCCAGGATTCAAACCCGAGACCTCTTGATTGGCAGTCGCATACTTGAATCGCTAGGCCAATGAGGCAGTCAATATACTTAGTAATATTAATACATAATATGCTGCCTCATTCACACAACGTCATCTAGTCCCAAACTAAGCATATTATAAGTATTAGACTGACTTCATACAGCCTTTGCACGGTTGGCCTAGTGGTATAAGCGTGGGTCCGGTTGTGTTAATAACTGCAGTTCCCGGACCCCTCCCTTCTCAGGCGCAGAGTTGGCACACCGTGTGGTTTTAGTCGGTTCGATTCCGACACACCACCCCGCCGCAAACCCCGGTGGGGTGACGGTCCGAGGGGGTTTCCACACGTAAAAAAAAGGGGTATAAGCGTATGATTTAAAAATTGTTGTCCTGAGTCTGGGTGTTCTTTATGTACGTTTCATAAAGGTATGTTTGTAAAGTCCCCCGCGACACAGGATATATTCCTAATGTGGGAGTTCTATTTTTAAGAAAAAACTTAAAAAATACATACTTGCCTAAGTATATCTTTTTATATAAATAAATATTCCTTTATTTTCGTATCTTATATTAATATACATGAAGCAAGATCTGTGCATATTTATGAAAATTATGTGAACTGAAACATTTGTTTGGCATATTATAATGTACTGTTTTAAAGTACTCCAATAAATTCTCACAATAAACCTCCATTGCAACAGCGTTTAGTTAGAAAAAAACTGGTAATGTCAGCTGTAACACGAATACAGCAATAAACATTGCACGTGGCTTATTTCGTAATGCAATGCAGTATAGCAGACTTACCCAGAACTCATGCTAGTAGCTACTGGAAATGCATTGGACATACCTATTGGCTGTGGTATGTACTAGAATTTGCCCGTTCCTTCGCCTGCGTATATGTCGATTATTTGTCAACCGATTGGAATAAAACAAATGCTAAATGTTAAGTTTATTACAATACTGTGGAATGAGCTGTGGTTTTGAGTTAGTTGGTAGTAGTAAATTCATAAGTTTTTCTTAAATATCTTTAGTGAACAGACAATTGAACTCTTACAATTTTATTATAGGTATGTCTACATTCTGCCAAATCTTACCGTTGCTGTTAAAGATCAAAGCTATAACTTAGATAGCGAATAATTACAGTCATATATGCTTATTTATACATTTATCTGTATAGGTTAATGTAAAAATACCTACATGAAAACTTGATATCTAAATTGTCAAGACTACAGATCTAAATGGATACTGCCGTTAATAGACGTCTGTTACTCAAGTCTCCTATACACCATACTTGCAGGTGCCTCTACCTAGCCTTGCACAAACAAGCAGCCGCTGGAATGGTCAGCGGGCTACTCATAACTGAAAGGATATGTTAGAAAAGGTCTTAAAAGCCGTTACTTAAACATAAAACAGAGGAAACCAGCAGAACAGGACCTCATTCATTCGTTGAAAAGCAAACGAAAACATATCTTAAAACTGGTTTGGTTTTCCATTACCTTGCTATTATCATATAGTAGAAATATATTACGATGATTGTAAATTATCGCTTAATTATATGTGAAAATAGAATAAAGATCCTATAACAACTATGTAAGGTTAAAATTTCAACAAACACGTTGTCCACGTGAACGTTCAATGAATGAATTACCTACTAACGTACAGTAGGTATGTGTTATTACTCAATATTGTTTTGTCCTCATCGTATCTTGTTCGCATGATGACAAACACAGGAACTAAACAATAAAAGCGCAATTTTGTTTCACAATAATAATTGTTTATACCGAACTATACGTATTTGTGTTTTTTTTAGTGTCTATCGGGCTAAACGAGCAAATGGTAAGAGACTACCGGAGCCAGTAACTCAAAAGTCACAATAGTGTTACCTTTTAAGACAGAACCAGCGGGGGAGATGGTTGTAGGGGCTGCGTATCCCCCGTGAAGCAATTCTTTGTATATTAAAACCAAGTACAAAACCAGCGATCTCCTTATGGTGGTGGATTAAGAATGTGGAGTGTCATTCCTATTCAGCCTTCACTTATACCAACACGTCTAGCTTTCGAAGTAAGGGCCAAAATCTCCGTTCTTAAGAGAGGTGTATGACCAATAGTTTAGCTATTTGTTCATTAATTGTAAAAAGCCGATGAGAGACGAGAGTTATGTAGATATATCCTACATTACTCTCGGCTTTCATGGTTTGCTGATATATTAGTCAGTAACAATCAAAACAGAAAAAAAATATTCTAATTTTATAAAGCTGAAGAGTTTGTTTGTTTGAACGCGGTAATCTCAGGAACCACTGGTCCGATTTGAAAAATTATTTCAGTATTGGATAGTCCATTTATTGAGGAAGGCTATAGAGTGTATATCATCACGCTAATACTAATAGGAGCGGAGCACCAATGAAGAATGTTTCAAAAACGGGGGCAAATTTTCATGCTACGTGCAATAGAAGACCCAAACGAGGTTGCGTGGGTCAGCTATTAATAACCCTTTTACAAAACGACCAACCTAAAAAGGGTACATAAGAAAATTTTCTCAAATGAAGCAGGTAGGTAAAGCTTGACTATTTCTCATAGACGAAGATCCCTCAGTACCTTAGAGACGATGTTAGGCCTTCGCTTGACATTTATGACTGCTGTTAGGACCAGAAAAAGCCACTCCAGATTGGGTTATATCGGAAACAACACTCTTGGGAAAATAATAGGATCATGATTTACTTCAAGACAGTGAAAATTTGTTGTATTACTTATTCAGGATGTATTTTATCAAATAATTGTGTTAATAACTATATCAAAGTTATTGAATTCTATCGTCACACAGTTTAAACTAGAACGGCTCTCAATATTAACATATCATTGTTAGTCGTAATCCTACTTCCCAGCCTTTCTTTCCAAGATTTAATTGGGCTCGGCTACTAGTTCAACCGGTTTTAGCTGAACATCAGTTTTTCCACGAAGCGATTGGTATCGGACCTCTGCAACCCTCAGGATGAACTAAAGTTGAACTAGTTGTCAGTATATTTGAGGGCACTGACATCCCAATAACAGTTGTCATAGATGTTCATGACAACCGGGACCGATGGCTTAACGTGCTGTCCGAGGCACAGGGTTGTTAGTCGTAATCAAGTTTAAAAACTGGAACCCCACTACGCAAAAACTTTTAATAAAATTCATCTAGGCATGTCACCCGGACCATTATTACTAAGCTATTGACACTGCATTCATTGAAATGCAATTCAGAAGTTTAGGGGTTACGGTGGAACATATTGTATACCGTGGGAGAGCTATGCTTCGGCATGAATGGGTCGGCTCGACCGGAGTGATACCACGGCCTCACAGAAAACCGGTGTGATATAGCGTTTGTGCTGTGTTTCACCGAGTGAGTGAGGATACCGGAGGCCCATATCCCAACCCCTCCCCCATCCCCTTTCCCATCCCCCAAAGGTTGGCAACGCACTTGTGACGCCTTTGTGTTTGTGTTGCGGGTGTCCATGGGCGGCGGTAATTGCTTACCATCAGGTGATACGTCTGCTCGTTTGCCCACTATTCAATAATAAAAAAAAAATATACATAGACTACCAAAACTATCACCCTTCGTTATGGCTTTGCTATAGTCGGATAAAGAACTGAACAAATACGAAAAGCGATTATTTCACGATCAACATTTTCAAACAAAACATCCAGTGTTTCATATTTTCAAGATATGATCAGTTCAGTCAATGAAACCCAGACCAATTCTGAACCTCTCGTTTGATTATATCTCTTGTCTAGCAATATCGATATCCCTAGGGCGTCATGAAAACTACTGAGCGATGGTGGAACATTATGGATGATGGTCTGAAATTGATTGCTAATATTTAACGTATATCGTTGAAACGAAGATCAACGATAAACTTTAATACATATAATATTTATAAAAGAGCTCCCGCATTAGGAATTTACCTCCCATGTCGCGGGGGACTTTACAAACATATATTATGGGCCTCCGGTATTCTCACTTACTCGGTGAAACACAGCGCAAACGCTATTTCACACCGGTTTGCCGTGAGGCCGTGGTATCACTCCGGTCGAGTCAGTCCATTTAAAATTAAATTTTTTAGAAGTTACAAACAACTTACCATTTATATTTAGAAAGTACATTATTTTAAATGTATTACTATTTTTTGTTAAGTGCTAAGATTAAGTAGCAAGATAGTATCAAAAACTGTTAGTGAAAAATATTATAAATAAATTATTCTATAACACAAGAACCTTAAATGGCATGTAATAAATATTGTTACATAATTTTATTTACTTAGGGTTTATTTTAAAATAACTGCTACAGTGGTTGTTAATTTCGTTATGTGTTTTTAATTAAGTAGCTGGCCACAGAAAGTTCTTTTTAAACCTATCGTCGCAGTGTACGTAATAAAGAAGAATTTGCTAAACAAAACACGCTATTGTACCAACACGGCAGCAAACTAATACACGTACTTGTGTACGAGACAAACATCGCAACGAACAGACAAGAATAGCACTTAAAACGATTTCCAAAAAGTTTAAATTTAAATGTACTTGCTACCTTCCTAACGGTGACAAAGTGTCATTATAAAACTATTCCTGTTGACTTTCTTTTTCAGATTCATTAGTCAACGACGCTTTTGTAATTGTAATGAAGTTTTCTTCACAAAGAACAAAGACAGAAAGAATAATATTTTTTAACATCCATCTTTTAATTATTTTTTCCCCTACTTAGGATATTTATTGCCAGTATATTCAAAGAACACACACATTAAATTAAAGGAGGTTTAGGTCTAGCTATAACAGGTTTATATAAGGTTTCCTTCTTGATGCAGTGATGTCCTACGAAGTTTGCTTTCTTACTCTTAATATAAGGAACACAGAAACCTTATTTGTTCCCGTAATACAGTATTCTTCATGAAAATTACAGGATCTTATTTCAAATTTTTCACTTATGTCCCTAAACTATAACGTAAAATTCAGAATACGTACGTTCAAATTATCCACTTACGATCTGTAAGTGAAATGATTGAAAAGACACTAGATAAAATTCCCACGTGCGGTGCCAAAGAAGAGACAAAAAACGCCTTATGTTAAGCATTTCTAACACTTAAGGGGATGTTCCGAAAATAGTTAATGTTGATAGATTATGAGATAAATAGTACTACGGTATGCCTTGGTTAATACACTTCTAGTTAGGGTGGTCTATTCTCGGCAGCAACTACTTATATACTTGAACAGGACAAACTTGTCGCTTGTGTTGTATTATAGCTTAGGTCTATTCCTGTTTTAGTATACGTAAGCTTCGCAGTGAATTGAAATTTATCGTTACTCCTTAGTATAATAAATAACACCTACTAAAACTCAATAGGTCTTTAACAAAAGATCTTGCTATTCGTTTCGTATTTAGCTTGTACCTCATTTAGCTCCCATTGACGTCACAAGAGAGTACCCCATTGATTTTTGTTACGTATCGACTCTATTATACAAAGTTACTAGAGGAACAAAGACCGTGTAAAATCACAGTAAGTGTCAACTTTAATACCCTACCTGAGCCGTGACGTCCGTCGAGAATTGACATAAGTGGTCACTTTCAAACCGTAAGTGACGAAAAAGAAAAAATATTTTTTATACAATTTGTTCTATGGTAATATTTAGTGATCATTTATCTTATACGGGACAAATAAGTAATTCTTTGAGAATGGATACAAAAGATGCCGAGCACACTTCTGCAACAACATGTCTATATTTTAGTTCTACCTCTGTCTCTTGTTTCTGTATCGAATAACTTGTGAGAATATAATAATAATAAATATTTCGGACATCTAACACACAACGCCATCTAGTCCCAAGCTAAGCAGAGCTTGTGTTATGGGTACTAGACAACTGATATGAATACATATATACTTTTTTTTTTGTAAATACATACATATTATATGGTTAACACTAAGGTTTTAAAGAGCCTGAGTTTATAGACTCTTCTTATGTTCCTGTCACAATTGCCAGAGATGTTATGAACCACCGAGACATGACAACGTCGGAGAGACACACAAAGCAACTCAAAATATTTATAAATAATGTTATTTTTTCTTTCAGTACGTCAAATAACTATGATACTCTGTTATCTGTAGGCCGCAGGGTCATCAGGTGTTAGCTAAGTGGATGATGAGGGGTCGGCCATTTTCTTAAGTACGTACTTGTGGTTTTTCTTCCTCATTTCAACAATTTTTCCGCGCACGTGAAGAATGGTTCGGCTCACGTAATAAGCGACTGTTAATTGTAGCGACGTCGTTGTCTTGAATTAGTAATTATGAGGGAAGAAAGCTCAGGGGATAGGCTGGTAAAATATTTTATTGTTACTAAATCGTGAGTAAAATGATGTACTTATTTTCGTTGCCTTTAAAAGTTGAGTGAGCTTTTGCCTTCGGCTTCGGCAGCGGGTATCGCGGTAAAAAGTATAGAAAAATGGCAAATTTCATTGAAATCGGTGCAGTGGTTCGGCCGTG
The DNA here is from genome assembly GCA_916048165.1 of Spilarctia lutea. Taxonomy (NCBI): domain Eukaryota; kingdom Metazoa; phylum Arthropoda; class Insecta; order Lepidoptera; family Erebidae; genus Spilarctia; species Spilarctia lutea. The sequence goes on from OU696490.1 coordinate 15,089,091, forward strand.
AAAGCGTAAGAGACTGATACCTAGTTACTTTTGAATTAATAATGTTAGTATGAATTTATTGGTAACCAAGCCATTGTTTAATTAGGCCTTTCAAAGTCATATTTTTATACTAGCCGAACTTCGCAACCTCGTTTACGTCTACTATTGCCCGTAGCGTAATAATTTTCCCCCGTTTTTTAAACATTCTTCGTTGAGACTCAGCTCCTATTAATCTTCTAATTTCTACGGTAACTATATTCGAAATATCGATGTATTACGATAAAATAATTTTGGTTACCATGATTTGCTGTTGTGATGATTATCGAGTACAACACTTATTTATCACTAGCTGACCCACGCAACCTCGTTTGCGTCTTATATTGCCCGTAGTGTGAAAATTTTCCCCCGTTTTTGAAACATTCTTCATTGGTGCCTATAGCCTTCCTCGATAAATGGACTATCCAACACTGAATTTTTTTTTCAAATCGGACCAGCGGTTCCTGAGATTAGTGCATTCAAACAAACAAACTCTTAAGCTTTATAATATTAGTATAGATTTGTTTGATTATAAAACTTTTTTTTTAAATAATACACATGCAGTTACAACGTGGATTTCAATATGAACAGCAAATGAAACCAATCGTTGATAGCTAGAAAATGGGAACTAAAAGTGGGATATAACGAAAACAAATTAATCTTCCTTTCAGAGCACAGCGTCTACTGATTGCTTATTAAATTTAAATGCTTAGATACTGATTACATATTCTGGTTTCAGCAAAGTTGATAAAATAATAACATATTGTATTAAACCCTAGCTAGGCAAAAGTAATTCATATAACAACTTCCAACAAAACACTTTTTGCAACAACCTTTATACTTTTTGTTTACTTTTTATCAAACCTTGGACACAATTTCATCTCGACTTATCAGTTTTACACGAACAAAAACATTGGAGTGGGTTAGTCCAATAATAAAGCCATTAGCAGACAAACTTCATCCTATAATACTATTAGGTGATCACAATTTATGGGTTGTAGTTTAAAACAAGAAAGTCGGTCACAAGCATTGTGATCAAAACATTCAGAGGTGAAAAGTGCTTTTGAGTTCTACAAAAGCTAATTTATTTGTGTTTAAATTAATCATCAACAGCTTCAAAATCCACTTCTGGACATAGAGTGCTCCGAGGAATTAGTCGTACTGATTCCTGCCGCCTCTTTCACCAGACGTACAATTGTATGTGTTTAAAAGTTCGCGAATAGGCGATGTTTGTACCATCTTTTGCCCACGGCGGTAAAAAGTAGCGTACGTCTTTCCTCAATAAATAAATAAATATTCCGGACATCTAACACACAGCGCCATCTAGTCCCAAGCTAAGCAGAGCTTGTATTATAGATAATAGACAACTGACATAAATACTGATATGCTTTTTTTTGTAAATACATACATATTATACATAGAAAACACCCAAAGTCCGAAACAAATATTTGTAAATCATACAAACATTTTGTCCGACACGGGAATCGAACCCAAGACCTCAAGCTTAGCAGTCGCATACGCTACCACTACGCCATCGAGGCAGTCAATAATCAGCGTATCGCCATAACAAATTTAATTGAAATCGATGCAACAGAGAGAGTTTAATTTACTATTAAGATGATAAACAATCAGCATATAAAACAAGGCAAGAATCTTTTTGCCCATCATTTCAGCTTTGTAACCAGTTTCAAAAGAATTTTCATTATTATTAGCCAAAAAGTTTGGACGCACGAGGTCACCAAAATCACTCATGGATGTAGAAATATCGATTATATCGCCCGTTACTTGTACGAGAAATTAATTAAAAAGTAATAAAATAACTTTTCTATACGGATGATCATGACAAGGGTTCCGTCGTACAATAAATTTAAAGCCAATATTACAGTCCATTCTTTTATACGGTATTCTACTAAGCTGTTTGATCTATATAACATGGAGCAATTCACTGTTAAACAAAGAAAAACCGGCAATTCAGCATTATTATGTTAATAATCCTACTATAAAAAAATAATATTATAAACCCAAAAGTTTGTAAGTATAAATGGATGGATGTTTGTTACATACAAAAACTACTGGAAGAATTTTGATGAAACTTTACAATAATATAGCTTATACATCAGAATAACACATAGGGTACAATTTATATAGATACTAGCTTCGTACCGCGGGGTTCAGCTAGTAATTCATAATAATATTATAGATTCGAAAGTAACTTGGTCCCTATGTTTTCACGGCTAAACCGCTGCAATGATTTTAATGAAATTTGGCATATAGATACTTTGATTCGTGAGGAACGACATAGGCTATTCTTTACAGCGATAACCGACACACACGGGGGCTAAGTTGCAGGCAAAAGCTAGTAGCGTTAAAGAATAAAGTCTGCAAGTGTTGATTTGTGTTGTATTTTATTTTCTTTCGTTTTATTAAATTACATATGTATGTGTATTTGCCTTAGCGTCTAATTCCAGTGGATGTCTTTCGGCTGAGATTAGAATGATGATGTCTGAGTACTTATTCAGCCTAATCTTTAAAACGGCTCGACCAATTTTAACGACACTTTCACTGGCAAGTAGCAAACGTTACATGAAATATCATATGTTACTTTTATACTAAGTACCTAAGTAGTTCTCTAAACGATAATTAAAGATTTTGACCGATAGGTATATTGTTTGAAATAATATACCTTGTACCTTTATAAACAACTAGCTGACCCACGCAACATCGTTTGCGTCTTCTTATGCGTGAATATTATCCCCCGTTTTTAAAACATTCTTCGTTGGTGATCCGCTCCTACTAGTATTAGCGTGATGATATATACCCTATAGCCTTCCTCGATAAATGGACTATCCAACACTGAAAGAATTTTTCAAATCGGACCAGCGGTTCCTGAGATTAGCGCGTTCAAACAAACCAAACTCTTCAGCTTTATAATATTAGTATAGATGTGTTTGGCAATCAGAGCCGTAAATAAATGGCTGGCGCATTTAGAGAGATTAGGATTAAATCAACTGTTATTTGACAAAATATAAATAACGATCTGCTAAAATTTTTAGCGTTTAATTATTGATTTTAACCAACTTATTATGTCATGTATCAAAATTTCATAGTTTTTTTCAAATTATTTTTTATTTCAGAGGTACCTAATCGTCTAATTCCAATTTAAAGAACAAATTCCACATCTAAAGGGGAAAATTAAAATCAATTACGATGTAGACGAATTTAACTTTATATTCTCTCTTAATAGTTGTATTTTTAGTTTCAAAAGAGCAACAGTTTTCAACGTCTAAATGTCAAATATTGTTACAGCGAGACTGAACTTGCCATTAATTTAATCAATCCCAAATTGATCTAATAATGTAAGGTGAAGTGAAATTACCCAAGGGAAGTCAAAATATCATGGACCGGTAATTAATCAAATCTAATTTGTATCTAATCGGAGTTGAAATATAGTTCATCGATTAGACATTTTGGATAATTAAACTTTAACTCGATTAATATTTGTAATTTAATTTGTACGTTAACTATATTAGAAATATCGATGTATTACGATAAAATAATTTTGGTTACCATGATTTGCTGTTGTTATGATTATCGAGTACAACACTTATTTATCACCAGCTGACCCACGCAACCTCGTTTGCGTTTTATATTGCCCGTAGTGTGAAAATTTTCCCCCGTTTTTGAAACATTCTTCATTGGTGCTCCGCTTCTATTAGTAGTAGCGTGATGATATATAGTCTATAGCCTTCCTCGATAAATGGATTATCCAACACTGAATGAATTTTTCGAATCGGACCAGCGGTTCCTCAGATTAGCGCGGTCAAACAAATAAACTCTTCAGCTTTATTTTTAGTATAGATATTGATCGGTATTATAAAATAAAAATATTTTCTTAGTAAGCAAAGTATTCGTGTGATCTATTACTGGTACAATCTGGTCCATCTTAGGCACATTACGACTTGCCACATTAATTGGAAAAACAGAAATGGTCTGCATGATTATGTATTAGAAAGGGAGTACGTTGAATTTTTTTTGTAACCATTGTTGTAACTATTGAGTCACATCAGTAGAATTTGTTTCAAAATGGCGCTTATTCCGTTTGCTACTGGCGCACCCACATTAATCGTTGCAAATAAAAAAGTTTTACTAGACGTTGACGCTTTTTGCTGTGTTTCTGAATTTGAAATTCTGTTTTAGTCTTACTCGAAGTCTTGACTTTTCCAAAACCGTGATCCACTCGTATAGCGAGATTCAATAAGAATTAACGTATTTATGATGGGTGTTAAGTAAATTATCTAGGTCCATACTTTTGGATTTTCTGACATTGCGACCTTTATATTATATATATATTATGGACATTATTAAGTAACGCGATATTTGAAATACATACCAAAATTTAAAATTTATACATATTAAGTAATATTGTTAATAACATTCAAGATAAAGAGTTTGTGTGGTTGAACGTATTAATCTCTGAAAGTACTGGTCTGATTTCAAAAATCCTTTTAGTGTTAGATAGTCCAGTTATCGAGGAAGGTTATATGTTACCACGCTATGACCAATAGGAGCCGGAGCAATCGAAAAATAATTTCTTTTTACGCAGATGAAGTTGCGTGGAACAGCAAGATTTAAAATACATTTTTTTAACTGGTAAACGTTTAAAAATGAACATGACTCTTAAAAGGGAAGGAATATACAAAACATCCCTTAGCCCGACGTCACCCCGAATCGCACAATAAAGCGGGGGAGAATACCCTTACCAAAAACACCTTGAAATTGTACCGCGTGTGAGTGATTGGTACTGGCTATGAATGGAGGGATTATTGCAATTTGAGACAGGGAATGTGTTCTATAACTTTACCGGAGACCGAAGCATTATATATTGATGCTATTGAATTGAATGGAGCTTTGAAATGTACCTTAAGTTAACAGGAGTGAATGAAATGATATACATTTAAATTATAATCACGTGATTAAAATTACACACGGATATTTCTGATCTGATCTGATCTCATTTTCTGATCTGTGATAATGATTATAATGTCGACTGTTATAAATCATAGACAAAGATACCAAAGGTTTATAGTGAGAAACCCCTTTCTTTTGATCTACGCCAGTTTATCATAATCATTTAAATCACTCGTAATTCATATAGGGGATGGGTGGTTTTCTGTGAGTAAGCGCCTATAGTTAATATGAATAAATAAATATTCTGGACATCTAACACACAACGCCATCTAGTCCCAAGCTAATCAGAGCTTGTGTTATGGGTACTAGACAACTGATATACCTAGATACATATATGTACTTTTTTTTGTAAATAGATACTTAATATACATAGAAAACACCCAAACTCCGAAACAAATACATGTAGATCACACAAACATTTGGTCCGAACCGGGAATCGAACCCGAGACCTCACTAACAGCAGTCGCATACGCTACCACTGCGCCACAGAGGCAGTTAAAATGGTATATTTCAAAGATTTTTTTTTTAAACTTTACAAATTATAATAACATATTTTTACTAATATTATAAATTCAAAAGTAACTCTGCCTGTCTGTCACGAATTCACGGCTAAACTACTGCACCGATTTAAATTTTTAGCATAAAGATACTTTAATTCTTGAGATTTCTCTTTACTTTACCACGATAACAGATATACTCGCGGGCGGAGCCGTAGACAAAAGCTAGCATTATAATAATTTATCGTAACATAACATGATAGTGTAATGTTTACATACCTATATTACTTATATATTTGTAAATAAATTAATAATCAAGTGTTAATAATATTTTTAGGTCTAATTAATAAATTAATCTTTATGAGTTTAAGCATATGTTTATACTAGCTGAACCCCGCGGTACGACAATAACCGCGGGAACGCCGCGAGGCGAAACTAGTATCTTTATAAATTGTAGCCTATGTGTTATTCTGATGTATAAGATATATTATTGTAAAGTTTCATAAAAATCCATTCAGTAGTTATTGCGTTAAAGAGCAACAAACATACTCACTTAAGTACTTACATACTCACAAACTTTCTCGTTTATAATATTACTTAGTAGGATTAATATTTTTGTTTATCATTTGTAAATAAAAGAACATTCCAGACTCCAGACGTATGAGTTTAATTACAGAAGGCGACTACATATCATTTACATATTACGTGACATACAGGGCAAAAATACGCCATTTGGTCTCGGTAATTCGTTATACGCTGAAATAATATATTTTTTACTGAAATAATAACCAGTATCAGTGACTAAGGAAGTCTTGTAATGTTACAGTTAGTTTTTTAAAAGCCGTTCGGCAATACGTTTGCCACAAATAGATACGTATAATGGAACTATTTTGTAAAGGTTTTTTTACCAATCGCATCAAAATATGCCTCTGCCTATCACTTCAGAGATGCACTGCAGGCGTAAATGTATTTAGCTCTAACTAGGGATTAATAGTTATAGAATCGAATATTATCATTCCTCTATGCAATATTTTTTTCTATTTTTAAAAATAAAGTTTTATCTTGACAAGCTACTTACGGCTGACAATATTCGAAAACAATACTCTTGTTATGTTTACAAATCATCATCATTTTTTTTTTTCGAAAGACGGTCCCCATTTCATGTCATCCACATTTTATATATTTTTTATCATTAATTTCACCACAACGACGACTTGAAAACTCGAAGACTTATAATTGAAGACTATAAATACTTGACATTGGCAGAAATAGCTGATCCGAGTGATCCGGCTGGTTGCCATTTCATCATAAGAAGTAGAATGTTTACAAACAAAAAAAATGCAGTAGATATGCATTTACATTGAGACGGGTCAGTCAGAATTCATAGGACAACCATAGAGTATAGAGTAATTTTACCGCCAAAAGTAATCCTTGGAGAATTTGTCTGTAGGGTGTTGGTATTGCACGCCATTCATACAGGGGAAAGGGCTTCATGAAGGGAGCTCCCGCCATTAAACGAAAGCAATTGTGTTGCTCCCCGATCGATTTTGTTTTGGTGAGATGTAACTAAATACTTAGATAAAATGCTATATGTAAGTAATGTTCGAAAGACATAACACGCCTTCTATTTACTAGCTTATAAAAGAGCATTCTCAATTCGGACGATTTTTTTTTTATTAGGTAGTTACTTCGAAAATTTCTTCTTTTAGAAATCATTTTCAAAAATATTTTTTATTTCGGAGAACAAATTTTCCATTTGGTTCAATGTGATTTAATCTAAGAATGAAAAAAGATAGGAAAAAAGAATAGGTACAGTTTATTACAACCCATCGTGTTAGGTGGGTATTTGTTGTATAAACCGTCTTTAAAAATGGCGGTTATATTCCATAAAAACCGTACTTAAAACTGTCAATGAAAATACTGCAAAAAAATTCGAACCAGGCTCTCTGAATAGATGTCTTTGCTTCATAAGCTTCGGCACACTTTTTAATAACTTGGGAACAAAGTTCACTTCAAAGTTATGGTCGAGATCCTCATTCTTTCTTGTACGAAGGAGTCTTTAGTGTCCTTTTGGGACTATTTTCGAATATGTAATGGCTGAAGTCAGTTTACATCACTTACGACATTCTCACCAATTTTATTAAAGTACAAAACTTATAAGTACAGATTAAAATATATTATAAAATTTGACAGTTTTTTCCACATTCAGTTAAGTAAAGTAGTTAAATATATATTATGATCGAAAACTAATTTATAGAAATTTATTTTTTAACGTATGAGCCTGCCAGTGTCCTCTATGCCTGATGGAAAACATGAGTAGAATCTATGAGTTATGGTAACCATACCATTGTGAATGCATATAATGCAGCATGGTGACCCTTAAAAAATAAATACATTTCAAAATATCGTCGTTCAAGTATGGATTCACAAAATAATTTTTTTTTGTTATTCTTGTGTGTTAGCCTATCCTACAGTTTGCCCGACTAATCTTCAAAACGGTTGAACCTATCTCAATTGGAGTTTAGCAGCAGGTAACTAATGCTACTTCGATTATGAGATTTAAAATGGCCTTTGAACAAAAGAAAATTACTAAATATTAAGTCACACGCGAGCAAATTTTGCAGACACACCTAGTCTAGAGTAGGTATACGACATTTTTATTCACTTTAACCGCTTAAGTCTTGCAAAGAATTTGTTATAAGGAAAATTGTTTCTTCACATTATTTCGTCAACTCTGACGGCTAGTACGTACCCAGATCACAGCCAGAATAATATAATGTCTCTATAAGTAGTGTCATTTATGTTCAATCATTCATTCATTCATAAACGCGGTAAATTGTGGAAAAAAAGTAGTTACGAAGGTACGTGCCTGACAATGAACTAATATTAGGTACTAGGTAGGCATGTATCCTACCTAATATAGCATATATATACCTAACTTAATAATGGCTAATCGAATGAGGGATTGACTTACCTATTATAATGAATATAACTTGTGTTTAAATTATCTAGAAAGACATGTAGGTACCAAGAAAGTCGTTATAAAAGTACCTACTTGGAAAAAACAATAAGTAAGATAAGCAGAGTGGTCACATAATCAAATTTCTAATTCGCCATAACTATAGTTAACGGGCATGACGGAACCCAGAATAAAATTCTACGAAAAATAAGATTCTAAAAAAATATACCTGTAGAAGTTATTATACCTGTATAAGGTGAAACTAATAGGCCATAATGTAAAACATTGAAATTAGTATTTAAAAGTAAAAGGATGTAGAAATTTAAATAAAATATATTATACCATTGAATGTATATCAATAGACCAGAGTGAGTCAGACGAAGGGAACCGGTCATTGAGCCTCTCGCCGATTGTCTAATAACCAGTTTCAGTAAAACGATCTTTTAAAATACAACCCGCTATCACTATGTTCACAATATCGCATTTTCTTAGAGCGGAACTGATTATATTTTAATAAAAAAAGGCTTTAATAGCTTGTCTTTTATCCTAACCACAGAAGGCATTTTTTTAATTAAAAGTTTTATAGACCAATTACGGGCAGCGGCTGGGCAGTCTTATTTGTTTTAATCGAGCAGGTACACAATATTTTAACATGCAAATCTGAATCATTAAAAAACAAATAGAAGTATTTTCGTCTCAAAAGATAACAAATGATAAGTTCCTAATAGCTAAACAGTTCTATTGACGGCAAACAATAATATGCTACAAAACAAAGCAAGAAAATCACTAACTGGGTATGACTGAATTACAAAAGTAACATACCTTATTCAATCTTCCTTAGGTAAAAATCCTGGGCATGCTATTCTTCCATTTAGAAACCAAAGTTCACTTGAACTCGGTACCACTCGCCACACATAATTTTACCAATACATCCACAATGCGACACGGTACACAATTTCTTGTCACGAGATGAATCACCAAAGAATGCACTCAATATCACACAAAACTACCACTAATAATCACTATAACACATAAAGCATCACTTTTTCGATAAATATTCGTTATTCGAATCGATTTCGCATTATTAAACTAAATATTCGATACAAGATAAAAGTTTTGAACGATAAATGCGCGCAGGACAGCGACACGACGCAACACCGAGTCTTTGACTGCACGACTGGCATAGAAGTATAACCTAACAAAATCGAAGGAGTACGCGCGCGTGTAAACGACTAACAAACTGTTGCTCTTCCAAACTTAGCCAGGTTACGCCGTGATTACTATCAACAAAAGTCGAAAAACTTTATGCTCTGAAGTTGTTACATTACAGTTCACTGTTAGTGTGTGGTTTGTTTTGGGTTTGTAGTTAAATTACGGCACTGTGCGTGTTAAAACTTGGTTTAATTTATCAATAAATACTTTGTTTTTACTAAAAGTCACGAACTGCAGGCATTGAAATTATTGCGTTCGGCGCGGTCTAAAGTTACTGACATTCGCGCGTTTCGCCCTGTACAACGCGCACAGAACGTGTTACCAACTCCTCGCCATACGCTAGTAAGGAGACACCGCTTGCTTACCTGCTCGACCGGTTTTTTGTTCACTGTTTTTTTGTATCAAAAAATTAACTGTTTACAATGCTTTTTGTACAATAATAAATTGAAACCACCGTTTTGTCGTTGAGGATTGTAAATAGAATTTTTCTTGTAATATCTATTACGCTTTTATTTTACCTACATACAAATAAATAAAATTGAAGTGTCTGTTTGTAATATTAAAATAACTTCCTACTAAATCCATGTGTGTATACAGGGTACATATATGTACATACCAAAATAATGTATACATATATATTTTTACAAGATTTGTCTGTCTGTTTGTTCCAGCTAATCTCTGGAACGGCTTTATTATATTTAAATAAATAAAATATTAATTAAGCAATTTAATTTGGAATAGTTTTGCCCCGCGGCAGCTCAGCTAATTTAGTTTTGAGTAATTATCCATAACATTTCAAAGACAAATAAAAACACTCGCAATTTTCGTCCAATTATCTAATTTTATTTTTCTTTGGTTTATTTTATTAAGTATCTATGTTTATTTATAAAGTACTGGAGCTACACATGTAACGACGCGGGGTGAAGCTAATCTAAAAAAAAATTGTTACTCCTTATAATCAGCTATCTGCCAGTGAAAGTACCATCAAAATACGGCCAACTGCTCCAGAGATTAACCGGAACAAACAAGCAGACTAATTTAAAAAAAAAATGTTTTTGTCTAATGAAAAACAGACACTTAAATTTTATTCATTTGTTTTGATGATTACCTGTTTATACCTGTTAATAATAATATGATTTAATAATAATAATAAAGCTATTTATTCCATAACCCGTATTTCATTACAAATGATATTAGTATTTTTTTAATATTATAATATTTTAGTATGTTTCTCGGAACTTTCGACTCATGTGTTTATAAATTTGTTTAAACTTTCGACTCGAAAGGGCGACATCTGGCATTTCTTTTTTAGGGTTTCATACCCAAAGGGTACAAACCGAGCCCTATGTTTTATAAAACATTGACGTCTGTTTGTCTGTCCTTTCTCTGTCACAAAATGTTTTACAGCCAAACAGTCTGTAACACAGTTTTTTAATTTTTATTGTAGGTATAGTTATACTAATATAAGTTGAACCAATGTCATATAAATTGACAAAAGATGTTTTTAATTTTTTTAAGAGAACCTTGTTTGGACTTTCATTCACCTAATTTTGAGGTAAAAAATGTTTAGTATGAAGTACCGTTTTTTAAAGCTTGTCAAGTAGAAAAATATCTCGTTCTTTCGTATTTCGGACATCTAACACACAACGCCATTTAGTCCCAAGCTAAGCAGAGCTTATGTTATGGGTACTAGACAACTGATATAAATACTTATATACTTTTTTTTTGTAAATACATACATATTATACATAGAAAACACCCAAACTCCGAAACAAATATTTGCAGATCATACAAACATTTGGTACGGCCCGGAAATCGAACCCGAGACCTCAAGCTTAGCAGTCGCATACACTACCACTACGCCACCGAGGCAGTCTATAGTCGTTTTAGTTTTAATATATTTGATAACAAAGGCCACAAGATTTTCTTCTAACTGTTTGATTGCGTTATAAGTTTAATTAAATTACTAACTGTATTTCACCGAGTACGTGAGGACACCGGAGGCCCATACCCTTTACACCATAACACCTTTTTTTTCTTTTTTTTTTATTGAATAGTTGGCAAACGAGCAGACGTATCACCTGATGGTAATCGATTACCGCCGCCCATGGACACCCGCAACACCAAAGGCGTCACAAGTGCGTTGCCGACCTTTGGGGGATAGGAAAGGGGATGGGGGGAGGGGTTGGGGTATGGGCCTCCGGTATCCTCACTCACTCGGTGAAACACAGCGCAAGCGCTATTTCACACCGGTTTTCTGTGAGGCCGCGGTATCACTCCGGTCGAGCCGGCCCATTCATGCCGAAGCATAGCTCTCCCACGGTAACCTCCTCCATCTCCTTCCCCATCCCCCAAAGACCGACAAGGCACTTGTGGCGCTTACCATCAGGTGATACATCTGCTCTTTAGCCCCCTAAAAAATTCGTGGGTGTCTCATTTCATATTTTTTCCTATGTGGGAATCAAACGAATAACTTTTGAATTAGCGGTCAGGATATGTTAAATCAAGAGAGAGAAAACTCACAACATTCAATTACAGTACTTCTTCATTTTTTTTTATTTTTAAACGACTACGCCTAACGAAAAGGAAGGGTAACAGTTTTGGCGGTCTATGTGTGCTTGTTTGTTGCACCGTAGCGCCTAAACTACGGAACCAATTTTAATTAATGAGATTCACAATAATGGCCTGTCATCCTACTAATAATACCTATAAACGCCAAAGTTTGTAAGTATGAATAGATGGATGTTTGTTACTATTTCACGCAATAACTACTGAATGGATTTTGATGAAACTTTACAATAATATCTTCTATTATATAAAATTCTCGTGTCGTGTTGGTGCGTAATCGAACTCCTCCGAAACGGCTCGACCGATTTTGATGAAATTTTTTGTGATTATCCGGTATCTATGAGAATCGGTTCTTATCTATTTTTCATCATCCCTAAATGTTAGGGGTAGTCCACCCCTAAATTTTTTTTTTTTTTTTTTGACGAAGTTTTTAATTTCTATTTTTTTATGATGCAGCATTAGAAAATACATACAACCCTAGATTTTCAACCCTCTACGATCAACCCCTATTTTTTTATATTCCCTTTTATGGCAAAGCAACGTTTGCCGGGACAGCTAGTAGCTTATACATCAGAATAATACATAGGCTACAATTTATAAAGATGCTAGCTTCGCCTCGCGGCGTTGCCTGCGGATATTCTCGTACCGCGGGAGGCACCGCAGGGTTCCGCTAGTAGGCTATATACATTTTATCAAACGTTATTATGTAGTCAAATTAAAAATATTTCAGACATAAATAAATATTTCCGACATCAAGGTTTTACTTTAAAATGATATGGTCGAGTATTGCCCATTTTTAGTGTATACCTACCTACCCCTGAGCAGTGAGCTATAAACAGACGTACGTACACACAAATCGTTGTTTGATCTTGAGATTTGTTTATTTTCCTTAGACATCGCGTGATGGTCAAATATTTATCGTTTTGAATGTTTTCTTCTGTTAGATTTCTACGCAGGACATCAAGACTGCAAAGAGAAGTAAAACCTTGAAACAAACCCGTGTGATCAGCGTTGTATACCAGGCCAAAACCTGCATTCTTAAGAGAGACATATGTCCAGCAGTAGACTGTTTTCATGATGATGTTGTCTTAGATTATCCATTTCCAATTGGATTGAGTTTTACAGTAAACAGAACAGATATTAGCTGCAGAATTGATAACCGTTGAGGTAAACGGGTTATGGAGTGGAGTTTTACAGGTAGGAAAGCCACGCTAAGCATGAACGGGTCGATTTGACCAGGGCAGTACTACCCTCGCACAGAAGATCAACGTAAAATGACAGCGTTCATGCTGTCGTGTTTCGTGTTGAATGTGAGACCGGAGGCCCAATGATGCATCTGCATCACTAGGCTGCCATGGTCTGGGTCACCATATGGCTATGCAGCATTCGCAATAAGTATGGTGACCACCATTCTTGGATTCCGCTTATGTTTTTCATCAGACAGAGTAGAGTCATATTGGAAGGGCTATACATAAAAGTGTTGGACGTCCACAGGCCCGGTGGAGCGATGATTTGCGTAACGTCTGGCAGAACAGGATGCGAGAAGCTGAGGGTCGAACCAAGTGGCGTGCAATTGGAGACGCCATGTCACGATTATGCAGAAAACAGTTGCTACGTGGGTTTATGCAATGGCAGAAGGCCAAACACGTAGTTACTTTTAAACCGTGGTATCACGCCGTTGCCTATTTATGGCAAAGCACAGTTCTCCGATGATAAGATTGCAATTAGGTTAAAGAAGGCAGGAGTGATGTTCCCGTATATCCATTCTATGATTGAAGCAGCTACTAGGACAGCAAAGTCAACTGGCCATTGACTTTAGCGATCACACAGACAGAGAATGTTTATTGGAAAAATAACTAAAGAACAATAAAGAAATAGGACAACGTTTTTTGGAATCTTATCTTTAATGATATTAAAAAACTTTTGTTACATGCTTCTTATATTATTTATTGGATCTATGTACGTATAGACGTAGGGCTAAATAAAGAATGTAGTATATGATGTCCTTCGAACCTAACGATACTAAAGCAGGGCTCAATGTTTTTCAAAACTAGCGCCAGCTATCGAAAAATAGTGTAGACTTTTCTGACATTTGCATTCCATTTTCAAGAATCATCGATTGAATGTATTGGTAACGCCATCTATCAATGCGAAACGAAAACTAATTTAAAAATCTTCAACGTTACAGCGCCATTTAGTATTAGAAATTTAAACTCTGGCAAAATAAAACTTAAGTCCATTAAATTTAGTTTTTTCTGTAAAATAATTAAACATTATATGCATACAACAAAGAGCTACTACAAAACAATGCAACACACCGAGTCCTAAGTATCGTATACTTACATAGTTCTCAGAAAGATTTACTCAAAAGATTGTCAGAATATCTGATATCATTGTCTGCTATTGATAAGTTCTTTGAATAGAATGTTTATTACTTGTAACTTTGTAAGTGTCTTGTCAATTAATAAATGCATTGTATAATATTATTTCAGATTGTCAAACTTTCTGGATGATTTAGATTGAATTGAAAATTGACAGATAATGATACCTTAGTGAAGTGCAAAGTTCACTTGTTTTTAACCGACTTCAAAAAAGGATTGTTTGTTACCTCGTAACTTTCGACTGGGTGAACCGATTTTGATGATTATTTTATTATTTGAAAGCTGGTGCTTCCCATGTGGTATCATTTCGATTTGGGCCAGATCTTGAAGTCGGTTTTTTGTTGTTAAAATTTGTAATTATTATTCTTCCTAGGGAATTTAAAATTAAAGGAAATAAACAATAAAAAGTGCGCTATACTTACGTATGGCTAGCAACAGCACTGCAAAGAGAAGAAAAACTGAACCCTTTACTAATCCGTTCGACCAGTGTAGTACAGTAGCCAAACCAAACCTTCAGTTAAGGAGATGCGTATGTTCAGCAGTGGACTCTCAGATTAAATAAAAAAAGGTAGGCCGTGGTCTTTGTTCTTACTGAAGCCAAAAAACCCAGCTCCTTCCAAGTAATCGTGACCCGAACCTCTTGTAAACTAACAACGTCTCACTGTTACAAACACAACACAAACCTTACTTCGTACGACTTTTACAACTTACCAACTATAAAATTGATATATTACACATTTCCCTTACATTCCCTTGTCATCGTTGAAATTGATGAGATTGCCACAATGAAAAAATAGCATGGCAACACTAGACTTTAAATTCACGTCTCGTAAAAAGGCAGCACCACTTTGGCGTTGGAGAAATGATTTACGGTTCTAGAAAAGGTCCAAATTGAACGAAATATTCCATTGAACTATCAAAGGGTTTGTTATTTAATCATTTCTATAGCTATACTGTCCGGCTCGACCGGAGTGATACCACGGCCTCACAGAAAACCGATGTGAAATGGCGCTTGCGCTATGTTTCACCGAGTGAGGAGGATACCGGAGGCCCATATCCCAAACCTTCCCCCATCCCTCTCCTCATCCCCCAAAGGTCAGCAAAGCACTTGTGACACCTCCGGTATTGCGGCGTTAATCGCTTGCCATCGGGTGATACGTCTGCTCGCTTGCCCAATTATTCAATAAAAAAATTATACTAAAGAAAAATTAAAAAAAAAACAAAAGGGAAGCAACTTTGAATGAGTAATGTCTAGAACAGAAAGCTAAAAAATAATAAAATAAAAGAATTGTGGTTGTATTTCGACCACCTGTTATTAATGTCTTAAAATTTGTCACATTACTGTTCACCTATAATTCAAAATTATTAAATTACGTGTGTAGAAAAAAGATCTGTGCGTTATCGATTACTTTTCAGATTTCTAGAGTTTAGTATGTATTGTAACTGACATTTAATTCAAAATTTGTCGCCCAATGACCCGATTAAGATAAACTTATTTGATTGTAAATAGTCTACATTTCGTAACCAATTAGCACCACGGGTTAAATAACATCTCACACTTGCATCTAATAAAATCTCACACCTTTCACGCATTATTTCTGCCTACCGTCATTATTTATTTATATCAAAACAAAAACAAATGTTGTCACAAGTTCCGAGAAAATAAATATCATTATAGACGGTTCTCCTTTTGAATTTAATTAATTATTGCGCCTGGCTTTTTTTTATAGCAATACTTAATTTGAAAACATTGCGTTACAGGTTTAAATATTACGCGAAATTAATTAAGAACTGATTTATATATATATAAAAAAAATAGAATAGAAATAGAAATATGATACGCCATTAGATGGATTTTATAGTCAAATCTAATGATAAATGCTATTTACATAAAGTGCTTTTTTTTCAAGTTTAGTATTAAAATGATAAGTGTAGTTCTTTTATATTAAGGTTGACAGTTTGGAAAAACCATTGTCCATATAGGTATGATTGCAGTCCATGCAGAGTCAATTTTGCATTTATAATACCTATATTATAAATGCAAAATTAACTTTGTCTGTCTGTCCTGCTTTCACGGCCAAACCGCTGCACCGATTTCAATGAAATTTGAAATGGATGTACTTTGATTCTTGAGGAACGAATTTACAGGCTACTCTTTGCTGCGTTAACCGACAAATACGTGTGGCGGAGCAGCGCGCAAAAGCTAGTAAAAAAATAAAATATGTATTTACATCTAAAACACAACGCCATCTAGTCCCACGCTGAACAGAACTTGTGTTATGGGTGGACAACTGATACAAATAGATATTTGCATTTATTTTGTAAGTTCTACAAATATTTTAAACGTTGCTAGCCACATATCAGAGTGTGTTTTTTGAGGGGTTTGAACTCATAATACTCAGCCTAGTAGAAAACGGAGTAGCGACCATGTAAAATTATGTTTGCACCATATTACATATATAACCATTTATGTCTAAGATTTTCAGACAAACCTGTTCAAAGTAAACTTACAAATGCTTTGAAGTTTTTTGAAAAAAGATTTGAAAGGGTTTTAGTAAACAAAAGGTCAGTGAACTGGACTAACAAGACTAAAAACGTTTTGTCGTTTGAGCAAAGGACTCGTTGAACACCAAAAGTTTAAGACACATGTACCGATTTCTACATCTATACTAATATTATAAAGAAGTAAAGTTTGTGTGTTTGTTAAATTGTAGGGGGTAATCTCGGGATCTACTAAACCGATTTTAAAAATTCTTTCAGTGTTGGATAGTCCATTTATCGAGGAAGGCTATAGGCTATATATCATCACGGTAATACTAATAGGAGCGGAGCACCAATGAAGAATGTTTCAAAAACGGGGAAAATTTTCACGCTACGGGCAATTGAAGACGCAAACGAGGTTGCGTGGGTCAGCTAGTATAAAATAAAAATAGCCATTATTTTCTATTACAAGTTTTTGCATAAATAAGTTTCAACAGTATAAATATATTTTAATGTCTACGTCATGCATTCTTAAATTAAAGGGTAACGGTAAGTAGTAGGTAGTTGACTCCACGACGTAGGCTTCTCCCACACCATTAAGATCCATTAACCGCCGCGGTAACCAGCTGGCTTGGAGAAGGAGGGATTTCTACAAATAGGTATGTTTAAATTACAATACATACATAGACTCGAAAAACACAACCTCTCATCTTTAACAGAAAGCTTAACATTTTTAAGAAAACACTAAAATTGTTCCCTTTTAACGGAATCAAAATTTTTCTTCTTTCACAATCGAGTTATTTGAAGTGAGCATAAAATGTATTGTTTTCCTTTTTTCTTTACTGTTTTTTATTTTATTATATAGGGTGCAAACGAGCAGCCGTATCACCTGATGGTAAGCGATTACCATCGCCCATGGACACCCGCAACACCAGAGGCATTACAAGTGCGTTGCCAGCCTTTTAAGAAGGAGTACGCTCTTTTCTAGAACTGATTATGAAGCTATAGATATAACCACCCCAGGTGGACGTTTTGCAATTCGAATAAATACATAAGTACCTATAGTAAAACATGCTGTTAGGTTTGGAGTCATATAGAACGTAAGGATCAGTAAAAATAAAACAAAATGAGTCCTTAACGTGTCCTGGATAATATCACAGTCGCTATATTTAAATCATCAAATTCACCAAAGAGAAGCGTTTCATAATACATACTTTGTTCTGTACCGCAGTACATATTTTTATTACAGCGCCATCTATTGAATCTAAAAGAAAGTACTTGAAGTACAATAAAATGTATTAGTTTATTAGAATTACAATAGAGTGAGCTGTTTTACATATTTTTTCGTTTGCTTTTTCAGATTATTGGGCTATTAGTTTTATTTTAAAACAAGTATTTGCAGACAGTTTTGTCATTAAAAAAAAAAGAAAATTAGGTCTAATAAAATATAAATTGAATTTACTTATTTCATAAAGCAGAAGTATTAACGAAATACGCACATGTAGGAATAACATGAACATTTTGTTTTTAATTTTTTTTTGCCTTGCATTTATTATTTTCTGTCATAAGCTATCCTTTAATTTTTACAACTACCTGCAAAAAGTCATAAATTATGACGGCTCTTAGTTACTGAAAAGAAAAACAAACATTTTGAGTTTTCAATTATTATAAAAGGCTTTTGCTATTTATTGTTATGTTACATAATATAAACTTAATTATAATAAGTATAAAATTAAATGGTAACTTACTAGGTGGCCTAAAAAGGTTCCGACCTTAACAGCTTCCCTAGCCAAGTTGCAAGCGTTTTTCTTTCTGCAAGCGTTAACGCCTAAATTCTCGTGTGCCATTGGCTAATCTTGGACAAACTATTAGCAAATGACACACGAGAATTTAGCCGTTAACGTTTACAGAAAGACGACGCTTATAACTTGGCTAGGGGGGGCAGTATTCGTTAATAAAAAACTAGTAGTGCAGTTGTGCATTTTTGCATTTGTTTTGTGCATCTTTGCATTTGTATTGTGCATCGCTGGGCAAAGTGTGTAGTTCAAGGAGACTACGTAAAAAATATCGCATATGGTGCTTACCTTTAAGAGATTGTTATGTTATGGCGAAAATTTGATGTAAGTGTTACCCGGAGTGATACCACGGCCTCACAGAAAACCGGTGTGAAACAGCGCTTGCCCTGTGTTTAACCGAGAGACCCATACCCCAACCCCTCCTCCCATCCCCCTCACCATCCCCAAAGGCCGGCAACTTCCTCTGCTCTCTCTTGCTCTCGGCCTCTGCTGTTACAGGTGTCCATGTGATACGTCTGCTCGTTTGACCCTATTCCACAAAAAAAGTAATAAAATAAAATGACTTGTATCATTGTTAGGTCGGAATCTTTTAAACCACTCTCGCTTAACAATATTGTTCTAAAGTAATTATAACTCCGTCTTAATATTACAAATAGAGTAGTACTCCCGTTCGGGCAGAAGGTATTCCTTTGTGAGGTCTTTAAAGGTGTTGAAGTCACAGTAACTTGAAGAACCGCATCCTTTTATGCTCAGGATTCTTGCGTCTGACTTGCCTGCTTGAGGTAGGTACACCGGCTGGAAAACGAATAAGGCTTGAAGAATACTTCGATACAGAGTATGGTGGTCTTGGCTTCAATAGCTCATTATTGCAATATATTGTGACAATTATAGTTCATTCGCGTTAATAAAGTATCGGAAGTACTGGTCAGATTTAAGTAACAAAGTACATATACTTTTACGTGCTTTTAGTGATAAGCTGTTAATTTGTATATTAGAAAAAGACATTTCTATTTTATTTATTTGTATATATAATGGCAGAACTCACCAGTACACTGTATAGACCTGTACTTTTAGACTTGTATAGTTCCAGAGCAAACACTGAACCATACTCGGGGATGACCCGCTCATATTTCACGTGCGCAGCCTCCATTAGGGCTCCGAGGTTGAAGTCGTGGCATGAGAACAGTCGAAGGCGTTTCAGTACTCCCTTGCCTGAGATGATGTCTTCTGCTGCTTCGGTGAACTGGTGCAGGAGTACACCTGGAAAATTATGGCATTTCGGTAAGTATCTAATGAGAATATTTCGGAGATCTGCCACGCAAAGGCATCTAGCCCCAAACAAAGCAAATCTTGTACTATGAGTACTAGACAACTCCTCGTCCGTGGTTCTTCTCGTAGACCCCAGCTAGGGTCTTGGGGAAACTTTTCCAGGCCATGGCCTGTTTAAGTAGTGCTCCGCGCCGCCTGCGACTACAGGCGGGACCCTGGGTTGGGCCCTGGTGGGCCTTTTTGTAGTTAAGGGTGTTAGTCCAGGTTCGGGCGTAATTAACCGGGGGACCCGCCAACCCGTCTGACCTGTGCTTAGCGAGGTCGAGCTCCTAGGGGTGTGGGCCCAAAGAATCGCCCGTCAGCCGGCACTGGTCTAGACAACTGTTATAAATACATAGTACGTATACTTTCTTTTTACATATTATGTTTTGATTGACTCGGTGGCGCAGTGGTAGTGAATGCGACTGCTGTGCTTGAGGTCTCGGGTTCAAATCCTGGGTCGGACCAAATGTTTGTGTGATCTATAAATTTGTTTCGGAGTTTGGATGTTTTCTATGTATAATATGTATGTATTTACAAGGAAAAGGTATATAAGTATTTATATCAATCATCTAGTATTCATAACACAAGCTCTGCTTAGCTTGGGACTAGATGGTGTTGTGTGTTAGATGTCTGAAATATTTTACATATACACATAGCCCTGTTTTCGTTTTCTATTGCCCATAGCATGATGTTATATCATGGCAACAGATTTATTTCCCATCAAAACCATTATTGTTAAAGGTTCTAACTTTAAAGGGGAGTAATTTTTTCATACATTGTTATTGTGAAACTTTAATAGTTTACGCTGCACGCGCAATGGATGCTCTCAAAAAGATTAATTTTCCCCCGTTTTGTGAACATTTTTTTTTTGATACTCTACTCCTTTCGGTCATAGCGTAATAACATATGGATATCTCGGCTATTAAACATTATTTTTTTAAAATCATACTCATATTAACAGAAAAAGAAGAAACTACAGATGCAAACTCTTCAGTTTTATATTATATTAAACACATAATTTCTAACAAGTATAATTTATATATTATTGGTTATTAGTTTATATATAATACACTATTGGCTAGTGTATCAATTTAAATATAATAATAAGAAGCAGTTCGAAATTAAATATTTTAAATATTAAAATAAAACTGACTAGACTGACTACCTATAACGGAACGTTCAAATTGTTTTCAATACTCGTCAATGTCGAATTATCAAACTGTTTTTGTTTTTATTTTAAAATTATTGTAATATTTTTGTCAGAAACCAAAAGGTTATTACTATTGCTTGAAGGATATTACTTGAAATAAATAGTTGAATGTGTATTTTAAGTGAATTGAATATCAATTAGTGTTAATTAAAGCATATTGAAATGTGTATAATAAGCAATTCTTTCGTAAATAAAGTAAATTAAAATAAATATTTCGTTGTTATTCTGCAAAATCATCATAAAATACGTTAATTTCCCTTACGAGGTATAAGAAATTACCACTTGAGACTAGATTGAGCTTGTCTCAGTTGAACAGAGATCACATGTGTCAAAATCTGTTCTTGAGAGACGATTTTGACATAAGCGTCGTTCTAAAATAAGCTAAGCATTGATCTTTACTCAGTTGATCAACGATCAGTGAATCTTGTCTCAAGAGACGTTCTATAATACAATCTCTTCTTGAAACTAGTTTTAAAACTCGATTCACGACTGAGACGCCTTCTATAATACGGGCTTTAGTATAGTGTATGTAATTGTATTGTTATGTATACTTAGATAATTATATTTATTTCCTAACATGTTTCTCTAAATCCCAAGGTTGCCTGTAAGAGATTACCTCCGAGCGATAAGGCCGCCACTTGTACCTACGTAATTAGTATTTACTTTTGTAATTACATACCTGGTGTACGATAAAATTATTATTATAATAATAAGAGTTAGATGGTAAGGTTTAAAAAATAATACAGGTAAATAGTATGTATGTGTATATCGGGTGAAAATCCTTGGAGATTTTTTATAGTTTTATCTGTCTGTCTTCCGCGTGGCTAATAAATATAGTTAAAGTTTACTAGTCGAACATAAATCTAATAGGTCTTTACCTATGAAATTGCGTTTCTTCAGTACTGGTCATTTCAAATAAAAAAAAGTTTGTAATGGCTCTGTATTCTAAATTCAAATTAATTTTGTTTTAAAACCATGACATTCTATTTACAAACTCAGTCTTTTGTTTTTTGATTAGCGTTGTATTTTCATTACATTTGAACATTTTTCGTCATAATGGATAGTTTAAAAATTCGTGTAATTATGGAATATGAGTTCCGTCGTGGCACCAACGCGACACAAACGGCACGTAACATCAAAAACGTTTACGGAGAGAACTGTACAAACGAACGCACAACCCTTTATTGGTTTTCCCGGTTCCGTTCTGGAAATTTTGACTTGAAAAATGAAGCTCGTGGTCGTCCGGAGACTTTGGTTAACAATAATGAATTAAAGGCGATTGTGGAAGCTGACGAAACTCAATCTACAACTGAGCTAGCAGCAACTTTTAATGTAAGCATCAAAACAATATTGATCCATTTGCGACAAATTGGCAAGGTAAGAAAGCTTGATAGATGGGTGCCCCACGACCTTAACGATCGCCAGCGCAACGTACGCGTCGAGACCTGCCTTTCGCTGCTCAACAGGCAAAGAAATGAAGGAATTTTGAAACGAATAGTTACGTGCGACGAAAAATGGATTCTGTTCGACAATCGAAAGCGCTTAGCAAGTTGGTTAGACCCTGGTTCAGCACCAAAGCAATGCCCTAAACCAAAAATGACCCCTAAAAAGGTGATGGTCACTGTTTGGTGGTCTAGTGCGGGTGTGATTCACCACAGCTTTTTACAAAACGGCATGAGCATTAATGCAGATGTGTACTGTGAAGAACTGGAGAGAATGATGGAGAAGCTTGCACATCTGCAACCAGCTTTGGTCAATCGGTCGTCCCCACTGCTCCTTCACGACAACGCGCGACCCCATACTGCGCAACAGACAGTCTCCAAGCTGCAAGAGCTGGGGTTGGAAGCTCTCCCTCATCCGCCATACTCACCAGACCTTGCACCTACCGACTATTACTTTTTCCAAAATTTAGACAACTTTTTAGTAGGTAAAAAAATCAATTCCCGAGAGGCAGTACAGCTGAGCTGAGCAGCTGATTTTTACAAGAAGGGCATCAATAAACTGCTAATGCGTTGGCAAAGATGCGTCGACTGCATGGGTGATTACTTCGAATAACAGAAATAAAAAAGTTTGAAAAAATAAGTACTTTCACTTACTGCATACAAAACGGCAATTTCATAGGTAAAGACCTAATATTTAGTTTTATAGAATTTTTATGATTCTCTAGTCAATTTTAAATCCTACAGCAGTCAGGCAAAACCGCTTATATATACATCTCTTTTTAAACAGGCATATGTTTAAACGAGAATCTTTCATATCTATACTAATATAATTTTGCTGAAGAGTTTGTTAGTTTGTTTGTTTGAACGCGCTAATCTCAGGAACCACTGGTCCGATTGAAAAATTCTTTCAGTGTTGGATAGTCCATTCATCGAGGAAGGCTATAGACTATATATCATCACACTAATACTAATAAGAGCGGAGCACCAATGAAGAATGTTTAAAAAACGGGGGAAAATTTTCACGCTACGGGCAACAGAAGACGCAAACGAGGTTGCGTGGGTCAGCTAGTCTGATATAAAAGGCCCACCTAATCGATATTTATAAAAATGTATCGCCGAAATGTATGTACGCGCATAACTTCTGATCTACTAAACCAAATTGGATGCTTATTTTTTCTATTTGTTGGTAATTATTAGGACAAGGTTTGTAAGAAAATTAAGATATAAACGCAATTTTTTTTTTCCTCTCGCGACAGTACACCTGTGGGAAACTGAGGCGATACGAAGTTCGGTCAGCTAATGATTTAATAATAATCATTGTAACCATCAGTTCACTGGTGCTGCGTCAATCGACCGATGACATGAAGCGACTGTCGACGAATCAATGTAGACTGCCTAAGATTCAGTAATCTGCGACGTAGGATTCCAAACTGGAAATTTTTGAATCACTGAGAGAATTTTAATTGTGAGATTTAGAATCAATACTCAATACTGCATTACCTTGGTAGATGTCGCTTCTATTTCTTGTAATGTACAAGAAATAGTCTAAAAGTGTGTGAAGACCTTGTACTTACCGCCTCCAATTTTCTTCATTTCATTTGTTTTGAAGTACAATCCATATGCGAGTTTTGCTGCTTCACGAATTGTTGGTCTCAAAGGTTTGGACCATGCTGGTATACTGATCTGCAAACCATCCTGTAAAGAAACAGTCAAACAATTTACAGTCTTGTAATTATAGATTTAGGAGACACTTTCATTTATTAGTTGTTCCTCATTTTTATACGAGGAAACTACGGAATGTACTATTTTATGTACCTATATATTTATGGGCCTCCGGTATCCTCATTCACTCGGCGAAACACAGGGTAGGCGCTGTTTCACACCGGTTTTCTGTGAAGCCGTATTATCACTCCGGTCGAGCCGACGACTTAACGATCACGACATTTATGGTAATCGTTATTGAGAAGTCAGTGTCCTCAAATATACTGACGCTAGTTTCAACCTTCAAATACAGTTCACCCTCAAGGTTGCGGAGGTCTGATGCCGGTCGCTTCGTGGAAAAACTGATATTCAGGTAAAACAGGTGGAAATAGTAGCCTACCCCAAAAATCTTGGGTTAAGGTTGGGACGAAGAGTTGCAATGCTTACCAGACTCCTGAATAAGTCGAACAATGTTTGGAACATCAACGGGTTCTCTGTGAAGTTCTTCCCAGTCATTTCCTGCAGCAAAGGAATTATATTCGTGTATGGAGCCAGCTCTTCTTCCAACGACTTCTGTTTCGCTTCTGTCATCAAAGTGTTGAACCTGTCGCAGTTAGAGAAGTAGCGAAGCTGGAAGATAAATGGTTAAGAATATGTTATTGATTTTTTTATAATAAACTAGCTACGTCCCGCGATATTACTCGACGGTTTTGTTCACTATTTCATTGTTATAATATACATTTGTTTTTGTTTGTTCTAATAAAAGTTGCAAATGAATAAAATTGGAGTGTCTGTTTGTAATATTAAAATAACAGATTTTTACTAAATGCATATATGTAATACATGGTACATATACCAATTTTTTTTTTTTACCATTTTTGTCTGTCTGTTTGTTGCGGCTATTTGGCGGGACTTTCACTGATAGGTAGCTGATAATATAAGGCGTAACTTAGGCTACTTTCTTAAGACTTGCTTCACGACAATAACCACGGGTAGCACGGTGCAGTTAGTCAGTTAAATTCTGTTATGCCAGTAAAAATTTCATCAATATCTACCATAATAATCTACCACACTGTTTAGAGGATTAGTTGTACTGCTTAGTTTGCTCTCTTGGTCACCTCTAACGACACCCATGGGTTTGTAGGCAGGTAGGTAGTCTTATGTTTAGCTGAGGTAAGCTTTTCGGTTGGCTACCCGATTGTAAGGCCGGGCAATGCCAGTTGCCTTGCGCCATGCCAACTCTACACAACGCGTGTATAACTTAATCAAGTACTAGCGGACCCACGCAACCTCGTTTGCGTCTTATATTGCCAGTGGCGTGAAAACTTTTCCCCCGTTTTTGAAACATTCTTCATTGGTGCTCCACTCCTATTAGTAGTAGCGTGATGATAGCCTATAGCCTTCCTCGATAAATGGACTATCC
Source organism: Spilarctia lutea (assembly GCA_916048165.1). NCBI lineage: Eukaryota > Metazoa > Arthropoda > Insecta > Lepidoptera > Erebidae > Spilarctia > Spilarctia lutea. The sequence goes on from OU696490.1 coordinate 15,115,055, forward strand.
AACACCGAAATAATTTTTCAAATCGGACCAGTGGTTCCTGAGATTAGCCGCAACAAACAGACAGATAAAAATTTTAAAATTATATATTTTGGTATGTGTACCGTATATACATTCATTTGCATGTAGTAGAAAGCGGTTATTTTAATATTACAAACAGACACTCCAATTTTATTTATTTGTATAGATTAAATATATTTTCAGTTTAATTTCACTCCGTATTTTATATTTCAGTCCCAGCTAGGAACATTGCAAAAGTGCTAATTAACTACATACAATCTTATTGATTTTATTCACATCATTGCAACATTCTATTTATTGCGATAGGTTAAATAGGGTTAGTAATGCTATTTATTTATTCTTAATCCATTACAGCACGGCGACAGGAATTAAATTACGTGCGGTTAAAACACACCCAGACTAAAAGCACTTTTAAAAATAATTGATATACCCGTGTCTATAACTAACCAATATTTAAGATGCTTCATGAAATGAAAGACAATTTTGTTATTTGATTTCCGCAGTTTGATTTATTGGTCCGAAGATATCTCAAGCCTTTTAAATTAAACTTCAACTTTGCCATTGGTAAAGTTACATTTGTGGTTTGTGGAGTTGCAATAAATCTTTGTGAATCTAATTGGATCAGATTTATCCTAAATAAGGTTCATTCGGATAGAAAATGAAGTTGTGCCGGAACGCGATGTTTTGTGCATTCAAAACAAAGGGAGGATTCTTTGATATCGCTAGTTGAATATGCAGAGTGTAGAAAACAGTTCATGTGTTGCAGTTATATTAAGAAAAAAAAATCGTAAAAATTTTGATTGCGCGATGCAGTGTAGTTTGTATACCTATAGTACGGCCTAATCCCACATAATAGGAATATAAACCCTGTGTCACGGGCCTGTACAAACATACACAAAACGGACACAAAGAACATCCAGACTCAGAATATCAATTTCACAACTTGGCAAATTGAACAACAAACACTTTGGGTGATCCACAGATCAAAAGGTAATATATGAACTATTATTGATTTTGTACTTTGCCTAGTTATTCTATTTAATGCCTAAGGCGCCGGTAATGTGCTATTTACGGGAACAGGTAAAAACAATCCACTCAAACTGCACTGCACGGGCCGTCACCCCGCCGGGGTATGCGGCGGGGCGGTGTGTCGGAATCGAACCGGCTTAAACCACACGGTGTGCCACTCTGCGCCTGAGAAGGGAGGGGTCCGGGAACTGCAGTTATTATTAATTGTATATTCCTAATACAACTAATCCAAACGATTCAATAACAGGATGGATCTGGAATTATCACTGTTCTAACCTAACTTAAACCTATTTAATTCTAAATAAAGTTGATTTTAAGCAAACAAACATGTTTCTAAGATTAGGTAGAACATAAAATTAATATATACAGACCAAAATTTATTTTACACATTGCCGGTGGGTCATGTGTAATATATAGGTTAAATTAATGTTGAAATAAATAAAATAAATATTCTCAGTAGAAAAATAAGATAAATTACACTGCGTGACAATTTCTTAACAGTAAAACACACAAATTGTGTCCTCTAAGAATAGTACTAGTACTCACATAATCTTCTTTTAAAGGCACAACATCGTAAGGAACTGGTTGCCACAGTTTTCCCAGACCTGCATCCCATTGCTGCTCAACTTCGGGTGGGTAAACAGCAGCCATGGCGACTTGGATCGTCATTTTTGTTCGATCTTTTTCAGTGGTCCTGATGGCGATCTCGTTCCTATTGTAAAAGTTTGATATCAATCCATAACCTTCGGAACCGTACCTCTGACGTAAGAATTTACCTATTTGATAGCCTCGTCTTTTCCCCACCTGAAACACCATTTAGAAGTTAGGAATGCGAACGTAGGAGATGTGTGGAAAGCTAAAAAACAAAAAATATTATTGTTATATTAAATAATAAATAAATATTCCGGACATGTAACACACTAGTCCCAAGCTAAGTAGAGCTTGTGTTATGGGTACTAGACAACTGATGTAAATACTTATATACTTTTTTTTTTGTCAATACATACATATTATACATAGAAAATACCCAAACTCCTAAACAAATATTTGCAGATCATACAAACATTTGGTCCGACCCGGGAGTCGAACCCCAGACCTTAAGCTTCGCAGTCGCATACGCTACCACTACGCCACCGAGGCAGTCAAGCAAGTATTCTTTATTACGTCTCTATCGGTATAGACAAACTATCAAAAAGGTCAAGTATGAATATTATTTTCGATTGCGCATAAGTTATAAGAGCGCGACCCCTATTAACCCCTTCATGATACTGCCGCTGATAATGCTGTAGATTATATCCTTCCCTAAGATCCAATCTATTCCGAAATTAATCCAAATCGGTACATCGGCTTAGCCGTGGAAGTGTAACGGACAGACACACAAAGTTATTTTCGAACTTAGTATGGATTGCAAAGTTGAAAGAGCATGTATGTTAGATTGGATCTGCTATTCTCAAAATGAAAAATTCTTATAGTGTTGGATAGCCCATTAATTAGTCACATCAATGAATTGTGAAACTAATAATTTTAAAAGATATAAATGATAATAATAATAAATATTTCGGACATCTGACACACAACGTCATCTTATCCCAAGCTAAGCAAATCTTGTGTTATGGGTACTAGACAATTGATATGAATACATATATACTTTTTTTTTGTAAATACATACATATTATACAAAGAAAACACCCAAACTCCGAAACAAATATTTGTAGATTGCACAAACATTTGGTCCGACCCAGGATTTGAACCCGAGACCTCAAGCACAGCAGTCGCATTCACTACCACTGCGCCACCGAGGAAGTCAAAAATAAAGTCAAAAAAAAATTAAGTGGCGTGGGTCAACTCGTGTTAGTCTAACCATTCAAACGCTATAAAATTGGCAATAAATTATATATTTGAAGTGTCTGTTTGTAAATTAATGTTTAACTAAATGCATAAGAAAGTAGGTAAATACGGTAACTTACATCAAAAAAGTTTCATCAAAATTTTTTTACCTATCAGTTTGTTCCGGCTAGTTTCAGGAATGGGCGTACCGATTTTGACGGGAATTTCATTGGCATATAAGGCGTGACTTAGGTTACTTTTGTATACGTTTGCTTCGTCTCGCGGTTGCACCCGCGATTGTTATTATACTCGTACCACGGGTAACACGCGGGACTCAGCTAGTGGACAAAATATTGCGTGTGTGTCGTATGTATTGTAGTGGAGTATATATAATAGTCCACGGGTCCACGTACAAGGGATTTCAGTGATTAATAACAGGCTGAAAGTTTATAAACAGCTTCGTTTTGACGAGACACCCAACTTTTATTATTGGACCAAATTCTGATAGTGGCAGGAAAAAGCGGGATAGGGAGCGAAACACGTCGATTAATAAAAGTTGGGGGTCTCGTCAAAACGAAGCTGTGTATAAACTTTCAGCCTGTTATTAATCACTGAAATCCCTTGTACGTGGGCCCCTGGACTATAAGTATTGACGTAGATTATTGACAATCTTGACATTGTCAATATTATTGTGTATGTGTTGTGGATTAGATTATTGTTTTTTGTGGATTAGATAATTAAATAACCGTTATCAAAACACTGCGAAAAGATACGGATGTTAGAAATAACATGACACGAATAAATTCTTGATAAACTTTAAACTTTTAGTAAGATTATTTAAAATACTTATCAATAATAGCGTTGTGTAAAAATAAATAATACGAACGACATGTTACCTACAACCCACCTATGTGTAATAATATATATATATATATATATATATATAAGGTTTCTTGAGGCGAGACCTCTTGATCGGCAGTCGCTTACGTCAACCGCTAAACCAACGAACCAGTTATACATTGTCTTTTTATTCCGTCTAATCTCTGGAACGGTTGAACCGATTTTGGTGGGACTTACACGGGCAGATAGCTGATGATATAACGCAAAACTCAGGCTACTGTTTTTGCGGTTGCTGTTGTAAAGTTACAACTAAACCGTGGCTGATACCGTGGGGTTCATATAGTTTGTCACAAGTGGAACTGAATCCATTACCACCATGAGCAGATATGTTCACAAACCACTCGATTGACAGTTATTGTGTTTCCCTTGCCATATTTCATTAAAAGTAATATAAAAGTAATACATACATTGGTCAATCCCTCTGGTCCCTCTAAGTACGTGACGTTGAGGATCTGTTCTTGGCGGTCCGATAGAGATCGTTCATCGTCATCAGGGGCTCTCTCGCCATGTCTGTTTAGCTGTAAAATATTGGAAAAATAAGGTATTTATGGAAGAACAATGGTGATATTCTCCTAGGCGATTTCAACCAGACTAGGCTCAATGGAGACTAGCCAACTACGCAGGGAATATTATTGGTCTTGTTTCGTGTTTGTCTACAATTCAGCATGTCAGTTACTTTGTACTTATTTATAGATTTAATTCAAATTTAAATCATTAAAGAAGATAAAAAATCTACTTCTTATGGTACCGGAGTGCAAAAATACTTGGGAACAACTTAATTTTATTATTTATTGACACAAAGTTATATATATAAATTGTAAATTCTCTGGCCCTCGAACGAGTGTAAACTGTATCTCAGGGACCAGTGTCTTCGCTCTAAACTTCATGGGTTCTTGTATGTCAGTTACAAAAAAACAAAAACAAGGAAAGGAGAACGAAAGAAAAAAGCCGACTCGTTCGGAGTGATACCACGGCCTCACAGAAAACCGGTGTGAAACAGCGCTTGCGCTGTGTTTCACCGAGTGAGTGAGGATACCGAAGGCCCATTACCCATCACCACTATCCCTCTTCCCATCCCCCATAGGATGGCAACGCACTTGTGACGCCTTTGGTGTTGCGGCGATACGTCTGCTTGTTGGCTTCCTATTCCATCAAAAAATAAATATTTGAGGTCTACTTACAACCATGGCCAAGACCAACTCCTGATCATCCACTTCATTTTCTTCGGGGTTGATGCTGGAGACTGTAGACAGGGTCAGGAAATACGCTAAGACGAGATACCGAAACATATCTGTAATTGAAACATAAGAAGTTGGTTATTAACTTTTAATGATTAAAAAACTAATGTTTTGTCAACTGCCTTGTTGGTGTAGTTGTTAGCGAAAGCGACTGCCGATCAAGAGGTCACGGGTTCGATGCCCGTGTCGTACTGCTATTGGGTTTTTCTTACTAGAAGTTCTTTAAAACAGCCCGGAGTATGGAAGATCCGTACCCGTACCTCGGAGAACACTTTATTGTGAAGTCAGTACCCTCAAATATACTGACATCTAGTTCAATCTACGAAATCAGTTCGCCGACAGGGTTGCGGAGGTCTGATGCCAGTTGCTCCATGGAAAAACTGATATTCAGGTAAAACTGGTTGAACTAATAGCCGAACTCTAATAATCTTGGGATTAATAAAGGCTAGGAAGAAGATGATGATGAATAAACCAATGCTGTGCATGAGGATTCGGGTTCGATTCCCGGATTGTATCAAATGTTTATATGATCTGCAAATATTTGTTTCGGAGTTTGGGTATTTTCTATGTAAAATATGTATAGTATGTATTTAGAAAAAAAAGGATAATATGTATTTATAACAGTTGTTTAGTACCCATTATACAAGCTCTGTTCAGCTTGGGACTAGATGGCGTTGTGTGTAAAAAAAATCCCTCATTTACTAAATTCAAGGAGGTACACTTGTAAGTTATTCAGGTACGTCGGGGTTCCAGGGATTTCCTTTATTGGTACACCTGGTTTGCACGGCTACTGGTACCTAAGACGGTGTGCGACTTTTGATCTGTTTGAGCCCGACATAACCGCAGACGATGTCGAGGGGATTTACGCAGACGAAAATAAAGAGGTGTCCATATATACTATACCGATAGTCTTTTTTTTTTTTTTTTTTTTTTTTTTTTTTTATTGTATAAGGGGCAAACGAGCAGACGTATCACCTGATGGTAAGCGATTACCGCCGCCCATGGACACCCGCAACACCAGAGGCGTCACAAGTGCGTTGCCGGCCTTTTAGGAAGGAGTACGCTCTTTTCTTGAAGGTTTGAAGGTCGTATCGGTCTGGGAACACCGCAGGCGACAGCTCATTCCACAGTTTTGCTGTGCGTGGCAGAAAATTTCGGGAAAATCGCACAGTTGTGGACTGCCAACCATCTAGATGATGGGGATGAAATTTCTGTCGCGTAGGACGATGGCGGAAAGATGCGGCAGGGATGGGGCAGGGATCAATCCGAAAGTCTCTTAGGATCACGAGTTTATAACATGAGGGACGCTATTTATAAACGTAGGAACTTCAAATACAATATAATCAAATGACGTATTTATTGACGTGTATAACACACGAGACAGACCCGTGATTAGCAATCTAGGAAGGGACTCATTAGCTTGAACTTTAGATTGTTTTGAACATTTCGTTATCTTGTCGTAAAAGTAATAGTGATAACAGCCACGTGTCAACATTACACTAGAGATTGTGTATTTATCCGACTTTAAATAAACGAAGGTTATATTTTTCAAGGTATATATGTGTATTAATATCCAATGTCATCACCATCTTTATCAGTTCACTTCTGGACATAAGACTTAAGACAGTTTTGACGGAGAGACGGGTCGGTATAGGATTTGTTTGTTTTAGTTGGCTGCACGTTTGGCCCAGTGGTTAAGTTGTCGCTACGCCGTTCCCTACTTCGCCAAGCGTTGTAGGTTCAAATCTCACATGGTTATTCCTCTTTATGTGATCCACAATTTGTTGTTTTAAGTCAGGGTGTTCTTTATGTCCGTTTCATGTATGTTTGTAAGGTCCCCCGCGACACAGGAATTATTCCTATTGCGGGAGTTGTCTTTTTGAAAAGAAAAAAAAAAGAAAAGTTCTCTGTGCAGTGATGTTGTCTTGTCCTGTCCCCTATCCTCTTACGACACTCATGATAGTAATGGAGATGTATGTATGTATTTATTTCTGTTAAATTAACTGTCATAGTTAACAACAACATCAAAAATCTATGTTATACTCATTTCAAGGAATATTTTGATGAGAGAAGTAATAGGAAAATGGCATCTGGTATAAAACTATTCAACATCAGCCTGCTTGGATACCCTGGTCTGTTAATAATGAGTTAAATAGAAACATAATTATAGCACACAGACTGCGTTCAGGCCACTATTCATCTGGCAAGTTTGGACATCTCATGAAAAAAGTTGATACATCAAATTGTGAACGTTGCGGAGTCCTTGATTATGTCCAACACTTGCTAGTTGATTGTGTCAAAAATCGAAACCAAAGAAACTCGTTGATGTGCAAATATAGCCTTAATGTGTACGATGTAGGACTTTTCATCACTATCTTAAGTAATCCTAATACAAATGCGGCGTTAGACCTATTTGAGATATTTGCACAACAACGACTTCCTCTGTCTCCAAGGTAGTTAGTATCATAGAATAAGCCACGATGTGTCTAACATATCGCTTTATAATCAAAGTCTCTAAATTAATTAAGATTAAAAACAACCTGTCATAGTTTCCTAGGGCAAACCAGCACTGAGTTTTATCGTAACTGATGATAGGTAGCAAAATATTAAGATGGTAACCCATTGAGATGAACACACTGAAAGGATTATGAATTCTTAATTATCTAAATCTACAATTCTGACGATATGTAATGACCGAAAAGTAAATTTTATGGAATTCGATAGTTTCAATGTTGGTAATATCGTATTTATTTTATATCACTGACAAAATAATTTTGTTATGTCAGTGGTTCATAGCTAGTACTTTGTAACAAAAATGATTACCAAAACCTGATTGTAAAAGCGTCAATGTGATTACAAACACAGTTAATTGTTCTCAAGATAAAAACCAAATAATTAACGTTTCAACGACTCGTTAAAGTAAAACCAGAAATGTTACTTTGGTACTACCTATATTTTATTTATTGCTTATTTATTCGTTACTAGCTGTGCCCGCTTTCGTCTTAGGAGGCCTTCACCGGAGAGGGTTCCTGATGCATACTAATTGCAAACACAGTGAAAATATATAATTAAGATTAGGATTAGTTAAAATGTATTAAGATTAAGTAAAATATATACCTAGTTTTATAAATGTGTCAGGAAATAAATTAAGGCTTAAATAAAATAATAAAAAAGCTGTGCCCGCTACTTCGTATACGTGACATTTGGATTTTCAAGTTATTTTTAAATTTTTCACTATTTTACAAACATTTCAAAGTCAAAATCAGCTTAATCGGCCTAGCGGTTCTCGAGTTTTAGCGAGACAAGCGAAAAGTAAATGATTTTTATATTTAAAAAGATTATAAGATAATATTAGTTGTTTGATTTGTTGTTTGTAAATTGTGTATTTAATTACTGACAATAAGTTTTTCTTACAAAAAATTCTTAATATAAACCCCGAGTATGGAAGTTTGGCGGTGTTTCACATCCATGTCTCGGAGAGCATGTTAAGGCGGTTCCGGTTGTCATTCAACCGTTATTGGGAGTTCAGCGCCCTCAGATATACCGACAACTAATTCAACCTTCGTTTTCAGTTCACCCTCAAGATTGCAGAGGTCAGGATGCTAATCGCACCGTGAAAAAACTGATATTCAGGTTAAACTGACTGAACTAGTAGCCAGCCCCAAATAATATTGGAAAGAATAAAGACTAGGAAATAAGAAACACAAAGATTACTTTTTTGATAACCGGCCCTCTTAACTAAGATGCAAGTGTTAAGTGTCGAATTTCTTTCTACAATCGCTAACACCCCCATTATCTTCTATAAATAACAAATTTGTGTTTGACCGTCATTGTCAAACATTTGTTAGTTTTCTACTTGCATTTACGTTTGTAGAATGTCGACTTGGTTTGGGGGCTCATTAGATTGGCATGAGGTCGTTGATTCGATTCCCACTTAGGTCAGTTGTGCAGTGGGTACGGTCATGAGTTATTTGTCTGGGTTGTAACGTATCCATAATACGTGTATATTCAGTTGTAGTTGTAGTGTATGCGTCTATTAGTCAGTTCACTCAGTAACGCATTCATTCATTCTCTCACTCATTGTGCAATCAGTGAATGAATGAGAAGGAAGCATTATGTCATCCCTAGTGTATGTGCGGGTCGTGACACAGTTCAGTCAACTGTGAGCGATGGAGGTGAGTGGGCGCGTGCGTCTAAGAGCCGACAATATATACGGATATACTACGGATATACGGATAGTAGATGTAGTTCTAAACTCTATCAGGGTCTTCAAGTCCCAAAAATACTTCTAAGCAGATATTGCTATGAGTAAAGCTGAAATAATTACATTTATTTTGATATTAATACATAGAATTCATAGTTAAAAAACTACATTTGCGATAAAGCAAAAACTATTCTTTTATATTAACAAATGTTTTTTGCGAAAACAAAACACATATTTTCAAGTATGGTTTTTAAAGGTACACCTTTATAATAAAAAAAATACAAAACGTGATTCAATGAATCATCGATCGTGTTCACATTCTCAATAAAAAATCCCAACATAATTTGTTTACTTGAAAAAAGCACATCATTTGGCATAACAAAGGATGTTCTTATGTACACAAAAAATACAGGTAGATATGTACGTTTGAAATCATGCGAAAAAATGTAAATGTCTTTCGATAGGACCGAATAATTGTGCGGTTGAAAACCCTATAGCGCTGTTAGGGCCTCCTCATTGGACATTGCCATGTCAAGGCCAAGGCCCTAAAACTCTCTTTACAAACTTGATTTTAACCTACTACTCGTATACCACGCTGCCCAGACGGGTGGGTGAAGGGTATCCTTATCTTTGCAGTGATATCGTCCTGCATAGTGTCTCCCAATTGGTGGTAATTCTGTGATCACTACCGTGGGAGAGCCACACTTCGGCGTCCATGGGCCGACTCGACCGGAGTCATACCACGGCCTCAGAGAAAACCGATGTGAAACAGCCCCTGCGCTGTGCTTCACCGAATGAGTGAGAATACCGGAGGTCCATATCCCAACCCCTCCCTCTCCCCGTCCCCCAAAGGCCGGCAACGCACTTGTGATGCCTCTGATGTTGCGGGTGTCCATGGGCGGCGGTAGTCGCTTACCGTCAGGTGATATGTCTGCTGATTTGACACATATTCCTTAAAAAAAATGTGTCATAAATCCTTACATTAAATACATCTATACTAATGCTATAAATTCGAAAGTAATTCTCTCTGTCTGTTACACTTTCACGGCTAAACCGCTGCAATGATTTCAAAAACATTATGCATGGAGACATTTTGATCTTGAGGAAGGTCAAAAGTTAGTTTGTACCGCGATATACACGCGAGCTGAGCCATGGGTTTTCCGTTTTTACGCAACGAATTTTAATGTGGGTTTCATGAATAGAGAGTGTGATTCAAGAGGAAAATTATATGTATAACACATAGGAAAACCAAGAAATTTAAGTCTACTATTGCAACATCGAATGTGGAAGCTAGTCATAATGCATTATGCACATCTAGAATGATACATTCATTGGAGAATCATTTGTTACGATTTAAACTTCCCCGTGTTATTTAAATCACTTGCCAACAAGACATGCATTCAAAACATAATTTTTATTTCATTCAATAATGTGTTGGTCTATTATACATCTGGCTTGGCTTGGCTTGATATACTGTTTGAAAGAAGTCTTCCTTCTCTTTGTTTTTTTTATTGCATAGGGGGCAAACGAGCAGACGTATCGCCTGATGGTAAGCGATTACCGCCGCCCAAGGACACCCGCAACACCAGAGGTGTTACAAGTGCGTTGCCGGCCTTTTAAGAAGGAGTAGGCTCTATTCTTGAAGGTTTGAATGTCGTATTGGTCCGGGAACACCGCAGGCGACAGCTCATTCCACAGTTTTATAAATAAATAAATAAATAATAAATAAATAAATAAATAAATAAATAATAAATAAATAAATATTCCGGACATCTAACACACAACGCCATCTAGTCCCAAGCTAAGCAGAGCTTGTGTTATGGGTACTAGACAACTGATATAAATACTTATATACTTTTTTTTTGTAAATACATACATATTATACATAGAAAACACTCAAACTCCGAAACAAATATTTGCAGATCATACAAACATTTGGTCCGACCCGGGAATCGAACCCGAGACCTCAAGCTTAGCAGTCGCATACGCTACCACTACGCCACCGAGGCAGTTGTGCGAGGCAGAATGTTTCGGGAAAAGCGCACAGTTGTGGACTGCCAACCACCTTTTGTAGTGCTAGTTCTGCATAGTTTGCTTCCTTGGTCGGTTTTTACAACCTGTATAGATTGAATATGTATTTATTCTACAGATATTACGCGACCCGCTGCACCGTGTAACACAATATTGCATGAAGTTGACCTTCGAGGCTAAACAAATGAGAATCTCGAATGCGAATGACGCCTGAGGAATGTTGACCGACAAATAGATGCCTAACACCGATATTTTATGACGCCGTGGTATCAGTTTTTCATGTGTGCCTTAAAAGTAACTTCTTAAACCTAAATATCTACATTCAGGTGGGGATTTGCGGACGGTGACAACATGGGCTCAAACGATGTCTAACCTTGCATCATGCCATGCGTGCCAGGACTCCTGCATGAGGGAGAATCTGATGGCTGCCACCGACAATGCAGTCAAAGTGGCCACGTTTTGTTCTAATAATCTAATAATAAAATTTAATTACACCAACACAAAACATTTGCCGGCGAAACGCTAGGAAGAAGACGATAATTATACTTTCAAATGCATTTAGTTAAAAACAGTTTTTGATTTTACAATTGGACACGGCTCTCTATAGCTCAAAAAGTTTATTTACTAACTCAGACATAGAACAATTAAGTTAAATAAGTTTTTTTTTTAAAACTCGACTGCGTAAAAACTTTTAATAAAAGCCTTGTCACCCGGGCCATTATCACGAATCTATTGACACGTCAGCATCTTGATTTTAATGCACTCGTAGTTTAGGCGCTACATTGAACATACAAACGTATATAGAATTATAGCCTGCCAAAACTATGACCCTTTTTTTACTCCATTTTTTTTATTTATTGAATAGTCGGCAAAAGAGCAGACGTATCACCTGATGGTAAGCGATTACCGCCGCCCATGGAAACCCGCAACACCAAAGGCTTCACAAGTGCGTTGCCGGCTTTCGGCGAAGGGGAGGGGGATGGGGAGACGGGTTGCGGTTAGGGCTCCCCTATTTCACTCGGTGAAACACAGCGCAAGCGCTATTTCACACCGGTTTTCTGCGAGGCCGTGGTATTACTCCGGTCAAGCCGGCCCATTTATGCCGAAGCGTGGCTCTCCCAAGCTGAAAATGATTTACCTAAGCAATGATCTAAGCAATGTCGTAGTTTTCTAGATACACTGTTATTTTAACGCTTAAATTACTCTTGGGCATTTTGAGTAACTAGAAATACCTACATTGTAATATTAAATGCGCTCAAAGATGAGATTATAATTGCACATCTAAAAGACACTTTCGCCCGCATTATGCAAATCACCTTTGTTAAGATAACACAAATGTTAGTGAATGATTAAAAAGTATTTGGAATAAATAAATAAATGCATAATAAATATTCCGGACATCTAACACACAACGCCATCTGGTCCCAAGCTAAGCAGAGCTTGTGTTATGGGTACTAGACAACTGATTTAAATACTTATATACTTCTTTTTTGTAAATATATACATATTATACATAGAAAACACCCAAACTTCGAAACAAATATTTGCAGATCATACAAACATTTGGTCCGACCCGGGAATCGAACCAGAGATCTTAAGCTTAACAGTCGCATACGCTACCACTACGCCACCGAGGCCGTAAATAGTAGTTAAAAAAGATAGATTTTATTTATTTTAAGTGAAAAAGATTTTCTGATTTTCTACATGTCTGTCTGTCTGACATGTTATGTGACTTAAGTTACGTTGGCGACTTTGTTATCTATTGCAGATAAACGACTAAACACTTCAGGTCACCTTTATTTTATGAGGTCAAGAAACCTGACGGTTCAATGTGATGCTAGAACAATAACAGAAAGTGTTAAACAATTGAAAAAAAAACAAAATCGCCAAGTGCGAGTCATACTCGCGCACCGAGGGTTCCATACAAACCCATAGGTATATTATAGTATGTAATAAAAATATATGCTTTTCGCAATTTTTCCTTTATCTGTGCTACAAGATGTTGCTTCGTTCCAAATTTCAGGATTCTGATTTGACGAGAAGTACCCTGTAGGTTTTGATTCCCTTGCGAGTGTCGAAAATTTGCAGCATAAACGGCTGTATCATTTGATTGCGTTGGTTTAGAAGTTGGATTTTTTCACAGCTTCACGGAACAATAGCTCGTGTCTACTGTTCCGTGAAGCTGTGAAAAAATAAAAAAAAAATGATATTTCTTGAGAAAAATGGTCTTGATAGACAGACAGACAACAAAGTGATACTAAAAGGGTTTCGTTTTTTTTCTTTTGAGATACGGAATCCTAAAAACAAAGGTACAAGTGTGACATTCGAACACAGTAACAAAAAGATAAACAAGCAAAAATTAACAATAATTTTCTACCTTTCATATATGCAAAGACTACAATAATATACACATTTTAACACACTTTTATCAATTGTACCTGTATATCTGTTAATGCTCATTAAAAAACTGTTAAAGCTTTCCGAATCAATTTTAACGGCACTAGGTTTAAAATTTTACAAATCACTTTGACGAATTCCTGCCACGCTTTCTTCATAATGTCCATCATTAAGTACCTCCCATATGATCGTGACGACTTGTCCTAAATTCGCAGAAAAACCAGTACACATTTGTCTTTAAAGTCCACCATCATTTTCCTGGCCTTCATTAAACTTAAGATTTATTCGGTTCGGCTCCTAGTTTAACCGGCTTTACCTGATAAACATGCTTATATATTTCTAACCTTACAGATAAATTACAATCGGACAGAACAAATGAACGTGATCAAAAGTTCATAACCAATTAAACCTTTAGTCTTGACAGGAATCGAACGTTTGTCAAGCGGAACGACTTACGTAAGAGGGCTGCCTGCGACTGGAGGCAGAAAGCAATAGACCGGGCTCTGTGGTGTTCCTTCGGAGAGGCTGGTGATAATGATGATGATGATGATAAGGAATCAAACCCAGTAGACCTCTTCTTTGGCAACCATGATCACTACTCGACCAAAAGGCTAGTCACTTAAACAAGTAAGCTAAAACGTGTATATACCTATGCGATTAAGTGATTAAAGCATATTTATAATGACTAGTGGCCGCTAAATTCGACCATAATTCATTATAATTTGGATTCCTTTTAGGTTACCACACTCTTTCATATAAATTTTGACTATGCCAAATTTCATACTTCTCCGTTCGCATAAAAGATAGTCAAAAGTTTTTGCTGTACGTATTAACGTATAGACATCATTCGGTTAGTTACGAAGTAAGTTTACAGTTTCTAAATGGTAATAACCTGTGATGAGATGAACACGACGGTAAAAACTCATGGACAGTGACCATGAGTTTTTCGACCGCTAAATTACAGTGTTCGTGTTAATCACTATTGAACCGAAACTTGAATTGCCAATTATTTCCGTCAGACCCTCTTGTGAACGGCTCGACAGATTTCGCTGCTTTTTGTACTTTATAATTTCCAGCACGAGGTATATATATTTCTCAGAACAGTCAATTTAAGGAAATAATGTAAATTTGACGTTTTAAAGTAATATAAAATAAAGCCTTGGTTAAGTTATCCTTATGTTTGTCTGTGTTATAGTAGCCAGTAGAAAACTATGAGGAAGTAGGATAAATTTGTTGACATCAAAAGAAAAATGGTGCGGAGGAACGGTCGTGGTGGTAGTGATCGTGTTTCTAGAACACAAAATGATGATCCTCCGACCTCCTTGTATATACATATACTTATCAGCTCGAGAATTTCTAGATCATGATGCAGGGTAATAGTTTTGGCACGTCGTCCTACTGTTTCGGTTGTGTCATATAGATGGTGCTGTAGTATGTTCATATATCTGTGGGACAGCCACGTTTCGGCATGAATGGGCCGGCTCGACCGGAGGACCATCCGAGATACCACGACCTCACAGAAAACCGGTATGAGATAGCGCCTGCACTGTGTTTCACCGAGTGAGTGAGGATACCGGAGGCCCATACTCCAACCCCTCCCCATCCCACTCACCATCTTCCAAAGGTCGGTAACGCACTTGTGACGCCTCTGGTGTTGCAGGTGTCCATGGGCGGCGGTAATCGCCTACCATCAGGCGATACGTCTGCTCGTTTGCCCCTATTCCATAAAAAAAATAAATGTGGAAGTCGCCACTAACCAGAAAGTTTTAATTAATTATTTGTATATTACCATTTGGACAAAACGTTCGTGATCTGCAAATATTTTTTTCGGAGTTTGGATGTTTTCTGTGTATAATATGTATGTATTTACAAAAAAAAGTATATAAGTATTTATATAAGTTGTCTAGTTCCCATAACACAAGCTCTGCTTAGCTTGGGACTAGATGGCCTTGTGTATTAGACGTCCGTAATATTTATTATAATTATTTGTAGTAACAAACGTTTGGCTTGGGTATGTAGTGAGGATATATGATAGAAGATTCACGTCACGACGTCTGAAGAGTTCGACCACTGCGAATATTTACAGAACAAATTGATGATACTTTAAACCATGTAAATAGCAGGACTCGACAGGAATTATGCAGTGATTGCTAAGTGTGGACGAGGCAAAAATGTGTGTCATTACTCTAATAAATATAAATTATCTCTGCCTACTGCTCTGGGAAATAGGCGTGACACATGTATGTATATAATGATTACTAAGGAAAGAAAGAAATAAGGAATAAAAAGTTTATCATCATTATTGACGCACATTTATGATATTGCTTGACAGTTAAGTTAAAACCATGGCTAATAACGACTGCGGTGTTCCCGGACCAATACGACCTTCAAAACTTCAAGAAAAGAGCGTACTCCTTCTTAAAAGGCCGGCAACGCACTTGTAACGCCTCTGGTGTGCGGGTGTCCATGGGCGGCGGTAATCGCTTACACAATAAAAAAATAATTACACTACTGAATACATTTCAATTTGAATAACAATGTACTTGAACCACACACCTGTGTAAATAAACAATACAAACTGTGACGAATATGAGCAGACATAGTTTTGAGAGCAAACTAGCGGAAGGGTCGCTTAGCCAAGTCGACATTCCACAAACGTAAACGTTAGTAGAAAACTGCACGTTTTATACGTACGTACATAAAACGTTTGGCCTAGTCGCAGTCGTAGCAGTCGCCACGACGTTCCCTAATTCGCCAAGTGTTGTGGGTTCAAATCCCACATGGAATAACACTTTGTGTGATCCATAAGTCTGGGTGTTTCTTTGTGCCCGTTTCATGTATGTTTGTAGAGTCCCCCGCGACACAGGAATTGTTTCTAGTGCGGGAGTTGGTTTAAAAAAAAAAAAACTAATAAATGTATAGATGACGTCATCTCAATGATAAGTCACGTGGCAAAAACAAAATATTAGTTATTAATTTCAATAGAATATAGGTGTTCAAATCAAATCAAAATCATTTATTCAATCAAAAAACTAAGTGTCATTTATGAACGTTAAATTGTAGCGACAGTTAAAAATCATAGATTGACACAAACTGACGCCACAGTATGTACTGGATTGTCAAAGTAAATATGGTGAAAACACCATAATATACTGTCCGCTTGTGTCGATCTATAACTTCCAGTTTCCAGGTGCGTAGAGCGTTAAGAATAGAATACTGGCAAAGAAACTGTTAGCAATTGTACAAAGAGAATCGGCGCGAAACAATTGCATTTTGTCTAAGGTGGATGTAACTGAATAGGTACGATTCTATTCATTCGATGACAGACAACGAAGGAATTGGTTAACCACGGTTTTACGTAAGGAGTGGTATTTCTGGTTGAGTTGGCCTGTTTGAGTCGAAGCTCGGGTCTCCGACGGGCTATGATTTCTTGGATGGAACCATGATGCTACAGACAGACATACTAATACATATACGAACTCTCCTCATCCAAAACTTAGAAGTGTGTACATATATGTATAAATATATAAATATGCTACTTAATTCTTAGATCTTTTTTGTCTATTTTAAAATAACAAATGAAAGCGTAGTGGACCCTTACATTCATTTCTGCAACACCTGAAGGTAGACTGGTAGAGAATGCTTAAGGTATTAAGTCTGCCATTGTACATTACATAAAGTTGTTATACACATATTGAAATTATACAATAATACTGAGCGTCAAAAAATCTGAATAAACAAGTGAAAACATTGTTAATTTAATAAATCCAATTCTTACAGTCCTGGAACTAAACCTTGGTTCTTGTGACAAGTGGCTACGAAACTGTAAGTAACTATGAACAAGTAATTTTATTTATATAACACCTATCATTTCATTCTTTGTGTATCAGTTTTATCACAAACTAGCTGACACGGCAAACTTCGTTCTGTTATATTATTCTTTAGTAAATATTTTTTAAATTCCTAAATTTTTAATTATGTTCGCTTCAGTATCGTACTGGTAGTGAAACTTTTAAGGTTATTTTTTGATATAATTCTATACAAATAATGTGATTCATGT
The DNA here is from genome assembly GCA_916048165.1 of Spilarctia lutea. Classification (NCBI taxonomy): domain Eukaryota; kingdom Metazoa; phylum Arthropoda; class Insecta; order Lepidoptera; family Erebidae; genus Spilarctia; species Spilarctia lutea. Next base: position 15,132,759 of record OU696490.1, read on the forward strand.
ATATTTATATAGATAGAAGGTAAAGTGAAGAACATAATGAATATAAAAAATCAGAACTAAATTGTACCACGTAAATTTTAAAGACTGTCATAAAGTCAAGTTATATTTCAAAGGACTCTATGTAATATGTAAAAAATTGCTGATACCATTTTAAATAATAGTAAAATAATCCTACTATATACTATTATAAAGGCGAAAGTTTGTAAGTATGGATGTATGTATGTATGGATGTTTGTTACTCTTTCACGTAAAAACTACTGAATGGATTTGAATGAAACTTTACCACAATATAGCTTATACATCAGAATAACACATAGGCTACTATTTATAAAGATATAGCTTCGCCTCGCGGCGTTGCCCGCAGTTATCATCGTACCGCGGGTAGCACCGCGGGGTTCAGCTAGTGTATAATAATTATGTACTGAATCACATGATAATTGCTTTGACCTAGGCTTAAACCTACATTCGCGAACATACGAGTATATAATGCCAAGTTAGTAGTTTTAGTACAGGGTTAGTGAGTTTTATAAAAGAAGAAACAAGGCCGTCAGTAAGGTTACTAGGAAAATAAGATCTGTGATAATACAAATGTTTACTGTAGGTGTGCAATAAAGTTTATAAATAAAATAAATAAATAAACACACTTATCTTGATCAGAATCTAATAAAATATGCAAAAACTCTTATAATTATCAGTTAGGTTTTTTATTTAGATTTTTTATTTATTTATACAACTTTATTGCACCACCACTAAAGTAGAATTTTATTTACTGACATAGATAGTTTTTTTTTAATGGAATATAGGACAAATGAGTTTATATACTCATATCAGTATATGCAGTTTTGAACAAATGTGTTCGTTTTGAGCATCAAACCTGATACAATTCGTAAACGAAAATATATCTGTGCATACTTTAAAATGTTACACCAAAAAATAATTAAGTTAGGTTAAGTTTCACTTCATGAGGACTTCAATTTTGTATGCATTTATGTTATGTCACAAATATACAATTATTTCTATTAAATTGTTATGAAATTTATAACATAAATTAAAAACCGTTTTGTAGAGAACTTTGTATTCTTAAACAGTTGTAATTTAACGAAATTATTTTCATGCTAAAATGAAATATAAGAACTAATTTAATTTAAAACTTACCGCTTTAATCCAATGTCACTTTTAAACTAAAACCGCTTAGATATGTACATACAATGTTAAGTAAACGAGAACCCTGTTCGCACTGGCGAGCGGTGTTTGCGCACGCGCCGCTCTTAATGTAAACGTTCAGACAATCGAATGATAAGATCGTTTCTTTGACGTGATCTTGTCACTCGATTGTGCGCTGGGGACCTGTCAATCACTGACATTGCTCACGATAATGTGGGCTAATTATATAACAATTAAAATGACTTAATACTGCATAATAAGTGTATTCTAAGTAATGACGTCCATTTTGTTATTGATGTATAACAATGCATATTACCGCGATAATATATGATATTATATATATTATAAAATTCTCAATATGGCATCTAGAAGAAAGTTACACTTCGCTACCATGCTATTTGGAAAGGAGCCAGAAGCCTAAATATCTGTTCGATAAATTGTTTTGACTGCAAGATAGTTATTGTTATCCTGTTAGGTCGTCAGTCCATATCTTGAATGTGCCTACTCATCGCACAACAGCGTTTAGAGGTAGCTTTAAGTACGCGGCAACAAAATGTTGGAATGACTTGCCTCCACCTATGCGAAAATTTAAAACAACCCTAACATTTAAGACAAATTTAAAAGCGTTTTTATTGGATCAACAGATGTAATCCTAATTGAAATTGGTATTTGAATTGTAATTAATGGACATTGTAAAAGATATTCTGCAATTACCCCGTAGTCTGCAATTATTTAAAACATTCGTACTGTTTACTAAATTTGTTTCGAAACACAAATCTTCATTTTGGTTCTACTATTCTGGACACACGAATCACCATCAAGGTGTTGCTGAAAATCAGCACTGTATCTTTTTATGATGCAGCATTAGGGCCCCCGCAGACTGCAGACTTTTTACCGGCCGATAGTTTAGTCGTGTTGGGCTGAAAGTGCGCACACCGAGCCAACTAAACAGTTTGGTTGGTGAACAGGGCGCAGACTATCCAACAGCCGGCCGACTATTCTCGAACTAGTTTGTAACTGACTGTTGAAGCAGTCGCACAATGAAAATATTGTCCAGAAAAGTTATTGCTCTCATCATACTCCGGAGGAGGAAAATCAAGAAGAGATTCCGAGAGTATTGGGTGCATCCCATTCTTAGTGATAGATTAGTTAGTGGAAAATTTTACACTATGCATTCCACATTACTTGATTACCCGAAAAATTTTTTCGCCTATTATCGAATGAGCATTACCAGCTTCAATGAACTTTTTATAAAGCGCAGGTCTTTTCTCCACTTCTTCAATCAACTTTTCGACGGAACTTTCTACAATCAACAATTGTGATTTGGGCGACGCCATATTCAAAATACACGCACATGACGCCAAATCACAGAGCGAACTGAACTATCGGCCGACTAAACAATCGTCATGTATGCGCAGGCGTGTATGCGCCAATACTGATTAAACAGTCGGCCGATAGTTGGCCGACAGATTAGTTTGAATGTAATCGGATAGCCCATCAAACTTTTTTATCGGCCAATACTGAATCGCTGTAGTGTGCGCATATGCATTCCTCTCCATACTGATTAAGAAGCCGACCAAACTATCGGCCGATAAAAAGTCTGCAGTCTGCGGGGGCCCTTAGGCTGAGCAGCATCTGTTTTTAATGTGCACTGCGACGCAACTTTGCATCATATACAAAGATAAATATAAATTGTTATAACATTGATTACTGTTATGTTAAGTGCTTAACTATGCTTTAAGATAATGTTTCAATACTGTATTATGTATCATTTCATTTAATATTCTGTTGTGTTGCAATGTCGTTAAAATAAATACTTTTTTCTTTTCTTTCTTTCTTTATATTACAGTGACCTCATCAAATTATACCGGGTCTAAACATCAAGGCATTCATGTACATAAACAGTCTTAACAGTCCACTGCTGGGCATAGGCCTCTCCTTACAAAGGGGATTTTGACCAACTACAGATACCCATGGCTAGAAGAATTGGAATAGGTTTTGTGTCTAATAGTAAGTCAAGTATTTCTTTGCAGTGCTGTTGTCCTTCGTAGTTTATTATCAACAAGCAACCCACCCCGGCTTGGCATGAATTCTTTACGAGAAATACTAAAGTAATAAAAATCTTTATTGATACAAAAACATTTGATTTGATTAAAATTAGGACACATGTCTTGGTTCACTAAAGGTAATGCGAATAATGTAAACCCTGACTCCTAAACCAGGTAATCCTGTGACTTAGACTCCTAAGTGTCCTTCTATCATTGTGATACAAAAACATTTTCATATTGGTCCTCATCATTAGTAAAGGCAGTCGTTGACATAACAGATTACAAAGTACCAGGTTTACATCAATAAAGAAGAACACTAAGGAATTTGGATTCCGATTTAAAGAATATGGGATGAATATAGCCTATGTTACGTGGAGAAGATGCAGCTATCAAATAGTGAAAGAATTTTTAAAATCGATTCAGTGGTTTGAGTTAAATCGTAACAAAGAGAGCCCAAATCAACAAAGAGACGACCCAGGACCGAGCTGCCTGGAGACGCATGATACGGAGGGCCGACCCCAAATAAAATAGGAAAGGGTCAGGCAAAGAAGAAGAAGAGTTTAATCGTAACAAACAATAAAATCAAACCTTTCCTCTTTATATTGTTAGTTTAGAAGTCTATATTTTAAACATATAAATAAAATATTTATTTTAAACACATACGACATTAATAATTTATGTTTGACCCTGCGCCACATATAAGCGCTTTGTTAATTGTCATTCTAAACACAATTTTTACGCAAAATTATATATGTGTCTATTGGAAAGGCAATTTTGGGGTTATTATGCGAATTCTTGATATAAAACGGTATCACCAGTTCCGTTACTAGTTAATATGAAACATTCGATCAATTATTTTAAATTGACTTATCCGTTTAATAGGCACCTACTTGTAATACTTATTTGTGTAGCCGTGTTACAGAATTCCAGTCAAAGAATAAAAAAATCTATTGGATGAAATGCCTACTGCCCCCCCTGCATTGACAACTGTGTCAACAGATAAGAAGGTTTGTAATGATTCTTTGAATTTGGCAAGAATAAATTCTTCTATTTTATCAACTTGCTCATTAGTGTGTGATGGTAACACGTTGTTAGTATAAACAAGCAATTAACTGTTAAATATTTTTCTTTTAATTACTCAAGAACTTAACTTAGGGGTCGTAAATGATGTACGTTATGTTAGGTTATAGGTATTATTAGGTACATAATAAGGTTCGATAGATTTGAGAAATAAACCTTCTGACGTATAAAAGAGACTTTATTAAAAAAAAACCACAATCACAATGTTTGAGGTCAGGTCAATCAGGTTGATCACTGATATCACTCCGATGTTTATCGCACTGTAGGTCAAACTGAACTGAAGTCGGCGAGAAATTATTTATATCATTTTTTACTATTACTAGTGCTTTCGAGAAACGTCTCGTACATACGAGGGTGTTCCCCGTACCAAGGACACGCCCGCCGGCGAACTCATTGTAAACAATCGCGGTACAACCAATCGATATTTCATATTTTCATTCGTATTTATGAATTTCGGACTCATTAATACATCCAGTATTAATGAGTCCGAAATTCATAACTTGCATTTAAATTTAAAATGTACTCAAAAACATAACAAATTATATATCTAAATAGAATTTGATCTCAAGTGACCTCTCTTCAAAATTACTTAACCCCTAGGTTTTTTTAACCGTCTGTATCAGAAACATGTATATTCTGAGTACGTATATATGTTTTTTAACCTAGTGACACTGGATGTATTATCTTTCTAGCCTTTGTTATTCCCAAGAACAATTAGGGTGGCTACTAGTTCAACCGGTTTTATATGAATACTAGCTGACCCACGCAACCTCGTTTGCGTCTTCTATTGCCCGTAGCGTGAAAATTTCCCCCGCTTTTGAAACATTCTTCATTGGTGCTCAGCTCCTATTAGTAGTAGTAGTAGCGTGATGATATATAGCCTATAGCCTTCCTCGATAAATGGCTATCCAACACTGAAAGAATTTTTCAAATCGGACTAGCGGTTCCTGAGATTAGCGTGTTCAAACAAACAAACAAACTCTTCAGCTTTATTATTAGTATAGATTAGTTCTTCCACGGAGCGAAAAACATCGGACCTCCGCAATCCTGAGGGTAAACTGAATTCGAAGGTTGAACTAGTTATCAGTATATTTGAGGACACTGGCATCCCAATAACGATTGTAATAGGCGTTCATAACAACCGGGACCGATGGCTTAACGTGGTACCAGAGGCATAAGCGGGAAACACCGCCATCGTCCATACTTCGGGTTGCTATTGAGAATTTCTTGTAAGAAAAAACAAACCTCGGCGAGGCAGTGACACCGGGTATTTAAAAATTATAAAAAATAAAACCTTAAACTAACTATACATTTTAACGAACCCGATTTTATTACACGCTTTTTATTAGCTTCACTTGACCTTTTTTTGTGTTGTAACCCCCTCGGATAACACCTTCTGGTGGTATGTCGGACTCGAACCGACCAAAACCGCACGCCGTCTCTGGCAACCAGGTGCACCCTAGGAAAGAAAAACCCTGGAACCCCGACGTACTTTGGGCCACCTACGCTTTGTATATGGCCCTTTCCTGGGTGTTTGGGAATCCTAATGCTCCCGCCACTGTCCCCCAGGCCTAGCACACACCGCAGCGTCCGCGCCGCCCCCTGGGCCTGCTTCACTTTGAAAAGAAATAAATATATTTTTTAAAGTAAATAATAGTTTTAAAAACACGCTTTTCTAAATAAACCAAACTAAAAAGTAGAAAATCATTTTAATGTAAAAAGCGTGGGGTGCTTTCTGAATATATTTCAATAATGACACACTTTTTACATTAAAAGTGGTTAGTTAGTTTAACAAAGTGATTTGGACAGACCGAGCATCTATGGATCGATTAAAATTCTTTTGTTTTAATGTTTCACGGTAAGAATGTTAATTGTTGCGAATATATAATTTTATTTCTTTGTTTTTACGAGTTTTTGTTCGTATTCATAAAACAATTAAAGTTATACCATTTGACGTTTACAAGGTTACCTTTGAAGAGTTGGTTTTATATGCACTTATGTATTTTAGTTATTGTTGAAGTAAGAAATTGATATTTAAATTTACCTAATAAGGCAGGGTCATTAAACTTGCAATTTAGATTAGGTATATTCATTTATGAAGAGTTCAGTATTAACTAAACTTTTTTATGAAATTAATTACATTTGTTTGTTTTTGAACATGAATATTATATTAATTTGTGTGGGTTATTGTAGTCCTTTTAATACTTATAGCTTAATCCCTCTGTTATGTATGAGAGCGCGGAGCGAGTGAATAAAGCAACGGTTACATTCACACTGGTTTATTATTGACAAGGTACCGACATAAGTGACATATACATAGATATACCTAGATACACAACACCCTCCCAGTAGTATCATTTTAGAACTTACCAAGTATATTTCAGGTGTGAATTGACGTATTTATAATCGCTTCATTTCTGATGAAACTTCTTAGAAATATTTTCAGAGGGTTATTTGCGAGTAATTGTCATTGATTGGATTTTTTTAAAACTATTGGGGAATGGCGATAGCGCGTTTCAGATTAGATGTGACGATAAATTATAATTTGATACAAATTCATTTATTATTGTAGCTGGTGTTGATATATTTTTATTATTATTTTTAACCAAATTATGATAGTTGGGACATAAATTATAGATAATTATCGCTTTTTTATTTACTGATAATTATCTGGACTTTAAAACAGTCGACGGCATTCAAATCAAATTCGAATTGTATTCAAATGTATAAAGGGTTACAGTAATTGCTGGTGGCACCCAAACTAAGTTACGCTTGTATATTGAGCTGCAAAAAAGTGCAGTTCCGGTAGTACCTAAAAGACTTGCTCGCAACCGGATAAGACTAAAACGGGACGATCTCAGGAAGGTCACAGGTGTCTTGACAGGGCATTATCTCCTGAACAAGCACCTATTCACTATAGGTGCAACAGACAGCCCTATATGCAGGGGATGCATGGAGACAGAAGAAACGTCGCAGCACGTTCTCACAGAATGCAGAAGTGTGGCAGACCAACGGGCGGATATCCTCCAATCGGCATCACTCCCGGAAGCATGTGGCAACCTGAAAAGGCTGCTTAGCTTCTGGGACAAACTAGGTTGGCTGGAGTAGGAAGATAATAAATTCACGTACAACGGCCCAATCAAGAGTCTAAATGCGGAAATGGCCCGGTAAAACAAACAAAAATCTTAAGCTGCCACAAAATACAAAAATATGCTGCACTGGAATTAGACGCCTAGGTACAGGATATACTTTTACAAATTATAATACTTACGTATATAATAGTTGAGTTTCTTTCGCCGTACTCATCTTTTTTTTTTTTATTGAATAGTGGGCAAACGAGCAGACGTATTACCTGATGGTAAGCGATTACCGCCGCCCATGGACAACCGCAACACCAAAGGCGTCACAAGTTGCCGACCTTTGGGGGATGGGGGAGGGGTTGGGGTATGGGCCTCCGGTATCCTCACTCACTCGGTGAAACACAGCGCAAACGCTATTTCACACCGGTTTTCTGTGAAGCCGTGGTATCACTCCGGTCGAGCCGACCCATTCATGCCGAAGCATAGCTCTCCCACGGTATATGCCCAAAAAAGTTTAACTTGCTAGTGTTCATGTAACCTAAGTGTTGAATAAAAATAAATAAATAATGTATTTCGGACATCTAATACACAACGTCATCTAGTCCCAAGCTAAGCTGAGCATGTGTTATGGGTACTAGACAACTGATATAAATATTTATATACTTTTTTTTTGTAAATACATATATATTATACATATAAAACAACCAAACTCCGAAACAGATACTTGCAGATTATACAAACATTAGGTCCGACCCGGGAATCGAACCCGAGACCTCAAGCTTAGCAGTCGCATACGGTACCACTACGCCATCGTCTCAAGGAGATAAAAGATTTCATTTCAGTTCATTTTAATGCTTTTTTTCATGCCAACTCAACTTAGTTAAAGCGTATAATTGTGAGACTCGTCTACACACCTGCTCCTTATTTTTTGTCCTTATTTATTGACTGCACGGTTGGCCTAGTGGTTTAAGCGGTCACTACACCGCTTGCTACTGCGCCAAGTGCCGTGGGTTCAAATCCCACGTAGGACATCACTTTGTGTGATCCACAAAATGTTGTCCTGAGTCTGGGTGTTCTTTGTGTTCGTTACATGTATGTTTTGTAAAGTCCCCCGCGACACAGGATGTATATTCCTAATGCGGGAGTTGTCTTTTCAAAAAAAAAAAATTTTTTTTTTATTTGTTTTTAAATTAATTGGTTTAAATATAAAATGTTATTATAATCGAAATCATACAGTTTTTATGAGGGACATTCTAACTTATATTATAATTGCCAAGGCGAGTTTCTTTGTTTCGTTTTCCGGTCTTAACTGCTAAAACGACCATATTAATTATATTTAATGTTTTTAGAACTTTCTGATGTCTGATATAGGAATACTTGAACTCATTGAAAATATTCGTAATATTATTTAAAAATAAGTTACTTGACTGTATAATAATAAATAAATATTCCGGACATCTAACACATAACGCCATCTAGTCCTAAGCTAAGCAGAGCTTGTGTTATAAGTATTAGACAAATGATATAAATACATAAATCCTGTTTTTTTTTTGTAAATACACACGTATTATACATAGAAAACACCCAAACTCGGAAACAAATATTTGTAGATCACACAAACATTTGGTCCGACCCAGGATTTGAACCCGAGACCTCAAGCACAGCGCATTCACTACCACTACGCCACCGAGGCAGTTATATAAAATATATATGTGGTTTAGTTCTATTTTTTATTATTATTTTGTTATAAAGTAAAGTTCATCTTTCTTATTTTATACCTTCGATTGCCGTGTTAATATTGTATTTCTTCTTCTTTTGATGAAATGGCAACCAGCCGGATCACTCGGATCACCTATTTCTGCCAATGTCAAGTATTTATAGTCCTTAATTATAAATCTTCGAGTCTTTAAGTCGTCGTTGTGATGAAATTAATGATAAAAATATATAAAATGTGGACGACATGAAATGGGGATCGTCTTCCGAAGAAACAAAAAACGATCCCAATAATGAATTTAATAGTAAATGTCAAAGTGTAGCTGTCAAAGTCAGTATGAGATATATGGGCGTGAGAGTAATACGTTACGATGTTTACTCTGTTAATAAACGAAATAAAGTGTTGATTTACGAAACTTATTTTGCTTTGAGCTACATCCCACATAAATGTACTTAAAAGTAAAACACTGAATGAATGTGAATGTACGAATGCAAGTATCTAGAAAAGGCGATGTTTTTCTTTTTTTGAATTTGAAAAATCGAACCCCTTATAGGATCAAAGTGATCCCGTCTGTCTGTCTGTCTGTCAAGACCCTTTTTCTCAGGAAAGCATGGAGATATTAAGGTGAAATTCATATCCAATACTCAAGTCTACTGTCCCTTAGAGCTGTGAAAGAATTAAATATCTAAACCAACGCAATCAAAAGATACAGCCGTTTATGCTGCAAATTTTCGACACTCGCAAGGGAATCAAAACCTACAGGGTACTTCGCGCGAACTCAGAATCTTAAAATTTTGTACTAAGCAAAATCTTATAGCACGGATAAAGAAAAAATTGCTTAAAATCATACATTTTTAGTTCTATCATATAATATACCTACAGGTTTGTATGGCACTTTTGGTGCGCGGGTCCGAATCACTCTTGGCCGGTTTTTTTTAAATTGTTTCTATACTAATATTATAAAGCTGAAGAGTTTATTTGTTTGAACGCGCTAATCTCAGGAACCGTATATCCGTCTTGAAAAATTATTTCAGTGTTGTATAGTTCATTTATCGAGGAAGGCTATAGGTTATATATCATCACGCTAATACTAATAAGAGCGGAGCACCAATGAAGAATGTTTCGAAAACGGGGGAAAATTTTCATGCTATGGGCAATAGAAGACGCAAACGAGGTTGCGTGGGTCCGTTAGTAATTTATTAAAAAATTAAATGCAAAACATTTAGAAGCCAAGTGAAATCCTAATGGTTAGAAGTGTAAGAATCCGCTAATAATAACATCAGCAACTTGTAACCGTTGCCTGGTGGGCATGAATGTCTCCTTACGAAGGTGATATTGAACCTACCACACTAGCCAAATGGATTGGCAAACTTCCCGTTTTATTTCAAGTTTTCCTTTTCTTTTCAGTACCATTGTCTTTCGTAGTGGAGCTAATACAAATAATGTCTCTAAAGGGTGTCTAAGTAAGGGTGTACTATTCCATTTTAAAATAAAAACATGAATTTATTGAAATAGTTGTAGGTAATGTAACGTAATGTAATGTAATGTAATATGATGTAAGGAAGACAAGTTTCGATTAAGTATGACATAAAATATACGCCAAAAATTTTCACGTTTTTTTCTGAATGTGGCTATTTCTGTATTTATCAATGATGCGTATTTGAGCTTAGGATTTGTTCCTGGTTCATTTACAGAAACCTGAGATTTAATAAAATCCCAAAAAAAAGATGCACTTTCTCGCCTGATAATTCTTCAAAGCTTGCGAGTGGTCTCAGTATAACTTTTCAAATTTTTGTTATAAGATTTCACAATTATAAAGCTTTGTTGTTTGATAAAGGGCTTTATATTTATTAATCGTAATAAACATGTGATATACACCAAATTTCAAAATTGCCACTTTTTCAAAAAAAAAAACACAAAATTAAAAAAATACACTCTTATTGAAATATTTATTTACAATTCAATTTAAAAAAACACATATTTTTTTCAGATATAACAATTTTCTTACGTTCTCTAGGTCCAAGATCCACTTAATGCTTCGCTGGACGCTTCGGTTTATCCTTAATCCAATTCGATTGTGATATCGACGCAACGGAAACCACCCTCGTATGTAAATAAGAAATCGTATAAGGGATGTTTATTTTCCTCTTTTTGGCGTCTACGTAATATGTCAACCACAGCTACAGGTGCGTCTGACAGGGCTTTAAGGAGATTATCATGATTTCTTTTCCCTTTTAAAAATTCAGAAGCAGTTCAACTTAGATTTTTTTGTTTGGAATAAACAAGCAGACCAACACCTTTTTTTTTTTTTTTTATTGAAAGACTACTCCCGCTCTCGGAATAATTAATGTGTCGCGGAGGACTTTAGAGGACCATTGGGGGATGGGAAAGGGGATGGGGGAGGGGTTGGGGTATGGGCCTCCCGTATCCTCACTCGGTGAAACACAGCGATTGACACCTTCGATTGACACCTAAATGGGCGTTTAATGTATTGGCGGTGAAATACTTCAAATTCTTTTTTTTTTAATATATAGTGGGTAAACGAGCAGACTTATCGCCTGATGAAACTTCTGATATTTATGTTTTTCATTGTACTTATCATCATCGGACTTTCGCAATTCACTATTAGACATACGCCTCTACCATTGTACGCCTCTTTGATCAATTTTGGCTTATACATTCTACGCAATTGCATGTGGCAAAAAAGAAATACAGTAATACTAGCTGACCGACGCAACCTCGTTTGCGTCTTTTATTGCCCGTAGCGAAAAATTTTCCCCCGTATAGGGTTGATTTTTTGCACCTTGTGTCCAAAAAAACCCCAATATCTTACGGAACCCTATTTTTTCCAAAATAAAATATAGCCTATAGATTTACCATAGCAGTGCCATCTATTGATTACTTACTCAACCCAGTCGAAAGGTATCGACATCTGTTAGAATCATTTGGAGTTAACAGATAATTGTGACTGTCAAATAATAACAGACAAATAATTAGCAATAAATTAAAATTGCGACTATAATTTGAGATTTAAACTATCCTATCTCTCAAGTTGTATCGAACTGCACATGTTGTGCGAATTTTATTATAATCGGTTAAGTGGTTTAGGAGTCCATTGAGGACAAACATTGTGACACGAGATTTATATATATTAAGATTGAAACTGTATGAGTACTAGGTCAAAAATGCTCAAAGCATAAATATTCGTGCATATAAAAGGGTTTATAAGTTATCTGCTAGCTCCCTAAATATTAGTAGGAGTTATAATAAGAACAAGAAAACCTTTTAATATCTGAGAACAATGTTTCCTTAGCTATTTGTGGGAGCTCATTACATGTGAGAACAGAAATCGTTCTTTTGTATTCAAAATGAAAAAGTATGAAAATATTTTACAGCTTCTTTTTAACGGGAACATAAAAATGAAAGGCCAAAACTATTGCGTTATAGCCTTGCTTTGCTTTGACTGCTTCTGTACAGTGGTAGCGTATGCGACTGCGGGTCGGACCAAATATTTGTGTGATGCAATTATTTGTTTTGGAGTTTGGGTGTTTCCTATTTATAATACGTACTCGTATGTATTTAGAAAAAATAAAATATATGTATTTGTGGCGACCTCCACATACAATATAACGTACTGCGGCGCCATCTACCGAAGTTACACTGAACTACGAAGTAACGTACGAAGAAACTGCCAATCCTGAATCGCGCAATGGAAGTTCTCGCGCCGATTATCATGGGTATAACATCCCAACATCAAATGTTGGGCAGTGGCCCGCCAGGCACGATCACCTCGCCTGGTCGGAGGATCCTTCCTTTGTGTTGGAGGGACCTGTTCCCCCACATATTTATATCAGTTGTCTAGTACCCAAAACCCAAGTTCTGCTTAGCTTGTGACTAGATGGCGTTGTGTGTAAAATGGCGGAAATATTTATTTATAAAAAAAATACGAACATGAGTCGTTCTGTGGAAAACCTCCAGATTTTCAGTATCACTTTATCGATTGATAAAGTAGTATATCGAGGGATTGAACCCACTAAAACCTTACAGTATTCTGTCAAAAGTGCACCTGTTGTTGGTTACCTGGGTATAACCCCGAGATAATAGGCTTAAAATGTTTCAACTTCCAGCTTCAATGATATCAACAAAACGTGCTACGAAGACACCAAACTATGGAGTAAATTGGGATCCTAAATCGCGATATGAAAAGTTCTCGCGACGATTAGTAGGCATATTTGCTACTTGTCAACAGCAATAGTTACCCTGGTCTGTCAGTGGAAAGTTCACCTCATGGTATATAAGTACTGTCACCTGTGCTCGCATTACTCAAGAGGTTACAATTATATTAAGGTCTTATCTTTAGACTTCGAGACTTGAGAGTTTTATCGTCTCGATTATACGTAAATTACATTCCTATCAGATTTCTTTATATTTCATGGCATACGTGGCAAAATAGTACATGGGTCATTTAATGATAAGTGTCTTATGCAAAATGCCTGCGTGATAAAGAGGATATAGGTAAAAGTTTAAGAAACTACAATCCAACCTCTTAAAAATTTTGATAAATTATTAATGAATCTATTGATATCTCATTGAATAAAATTGATTCAGTAGTTTCGGCGCTACGGTAGAACATATAAACAAGCATAAACAGCCAAAAATATCACTCTTCCTTATAACTTTGTTGTAGTCGGAAAAAAAGGAGTAAGCAGTGATATGAAAGTAAAAGAGACCATCGAAATATTAAAAAATCTATACTAATATTATAAAGCTGAAGAGTTTGTTTGTTTGAACGCACTAATCTCAGGAACCGCTGGTCCGATTTGAAAAACTCTTTCAGTGATATACAGCCCATTTACCGAGGAAGGCTATATATCATTATGCTAAGACCAATAGGAGCAGAGCACCAATGAAGAATGTTACAAAAACGGGTTCAAATAATTACTCTACCGGCAATAGTAGCGTTGGTCAGCTAGTAGTTAATAATATAATGACTACTTTTACCATACATATAGAAAAAGTGACATAAGTACAGTTTGTAAAAGAAAACTACTTAGTGAATACCACATGTGGATATCTCCAATACCACGGCGGTGTCTAAACTGTTATACGAAGATATATTTTTCTTCAATATACCGGTATTATGTTGGCCCGATTCCCTCAAGGTGGGTTTAGGGATGGGGTAAGTTAAAAGTTGTGAATATTTATCGATAAAATATTGTTCAAATGTGCATGTAATTTTCATTTTGTCTACATGTTGTAAGAGAATAATAACAACATTGCACTTTATTGCACGAAAACAAAAATACAATTTGTTCAACTTAAAACTAGTTTAAGTTATAAATCGAACATGACATAGCCTCCGTAGCCAAACTAGGTACAAGCTTGTATTTCGGCTTACGACGCCATTCCCTACAGGAATTTGAACTTAAGTAATATAATATAAAGAAAAATATAATTATTATAAAATTAGAAAAACAAAATAAAAAGAGTGAAGTGAACCTCTCTTTGTGTGTATGTGGGTGTATGTGTACGGTGTGTGTAGGAGTGAGAGTGTACGTGTGCGTTTGAAAGGATATGTATCTATTACAGGTGGGAATTCATAGGAGAGTAATAGAATGTTAAAATGAGTATAAACAATATACACTTAGTCGAACCAAGTTTGCAAGGACCATCAAGTTGAACGTAAATTAAAACTTTAAACGTACAATCTACGACAACACTGCTAGAACCTCCTCATGTTGACTAGACATAGCCAATTAATCGAAGGATGGTATTGAAACACGGAAAAAAATTGTAAAGATTTTTATCATCAAGTTCAAATTGCCTTCAAAAACAAATTCAGCCAAGATTTGAGTTAAAATATGATGTGCAATAATAGAGGCTTATGTCTAACAGTTGACTGCGATGATGATATTCGCCGTTTCAATTGAATTAAAAGTACATTTTTTCTCTCTTAAATAATATTGTATTTTAAGTATTGTATCAGATAAATAAGTGAACATTGTTTTTATTATTGCTTCAATAAATCTATTTTTCTAGTTGTTCACAGCTTGATCTTTTACTTATTGTAGGTTCTTTATTACATACTATCTGTATGAAATGAAGTTTTAACTAATTAGTTTAAAACACATAATATTTCACTTAAGTAAACAATACATCGGTCGTCACTATAAGTTACATCCATTGTTGTTGATATTCGACGAAACTTTATAGAAGACCACAAAACGTTAAGTAATACTACCTTAACTTAAGTTTTGAATAATCAGTCTAAGAATATAAATTTGTATTAATAATATTATTAATATTAATACAGGTATCGATAAATACTTGCCCATCACTACTAACCTTTATAAGTCAATCTCCCTATTTACGGGCGTGCAGTGTCGCAGACTCTATTAAATCGACGACGGTAGTGCGGTGTCAGAAAACTAACATCGATTATGCTACAGCGCTATCGCATAATGTAATCGTTCAGTTTAGTTTGTCTATAAGTCTATTCAAAACCATCTTTTTTTTTCTAAGAGCCACTGTACTCTATTAGCTTTGGGCGCGGTTCTGCCCGAGTGTATGGCACCGAGTGAGTGAGTGAGGCCCATACCCCAACTCCTCTCCCTATCCCCCTTCCCATCCCCCAAAGGTGCAACGCACTTGTGACACCTCTGGTGTTGCGGGTGTTAATGGGCAGCGGTAATCACTTACCATCACTTACATCTGCTCGTTTGCCAACTATTCAATAAAAGAAAAAAGGTGCAGCAGTTCATCCGGGAAAGCGTAACACACAGACAGAGAGAGTAACTTTCGAATTTATAATATTAGTGTGGACATGGCTTCAAAACAATAGGTGTTTTGATTTTTATGAGAACCTATTTATATCTTTACTGTATGTGTCAAATATGAATACAGAGAATCACCACTTCTATTTATGCCATCGGTGTTGTAAGAGCCAACTAAGGGAGCAAACTACGCAGGACAAATTCATTGCGGGAGAAAACCAAGGCCTACCCTCTAAGGACTCCAGTGGTAGACTGTTAAAGACTACTAAATGATAAATTTCATAGGATAGTATCAGTTGCCAGGTGGGTGTAAGAGATCCATCACCACATATCGATCAACTTCATTGGAGTGATGCCACAGCCCCGTGCAAATTATTATTCCTTAATATCGTTATTAAAATATTTTTGTTTAAGTTTTTCGCTGAAGTTAAGTGATACCAGAGTCATGAATATACTTACCAAAAAACAGGTTATAAGAAATACTCACAAGGTCGAAAAGACCAAAAAAAAAACCATCAGACTGCACGTGTACTACGCCAAGTGTTATGGGTTCAGACCTCACATGGGATGACACTTTGTGTGATCCACAAATTGTTGAGCCGAGTGTGTTCTTTGTGACGTTTCATGTCTGTTTGTAATGTCCACACGACCCAGGATATATTTTTAATACGGGAGTTGTGTTTAAAAAAACAAAAGCAAAAATAGTTTTCCTTATTTGCACTATAAATAAGCAGGTCATTCAACTTGTTCCTACAATACTTGATATTCACCACAAACGACGAGAGATCTATATAACGCTAAATAATTCTAAATGTGATACTGAGTCTTTCAGATACACTAACGAAGATATTGTTTTAATAGCCACAAAAACAATTTTGAAAGGTCTATTTCACCCGACCATCCATTTAACGAAACGTTCGTCTTCTGACGAAATGTAATGGATACTTTGAAAAGTTGTGTGTTCAGTAACAGCGTGATATTTATTTTTTGTGTCAGCCTTTGCGAGCGATTTTGATAAAAAGGACGGAAGTCTACGATATTAGAGTTGGCCGTTGTATAATCCTTGATCTCGTCATCTGACATGGTAAGTTCCACATCGTATACAACTGTTGTTGAGCTCGCTGTTTTTTAAAACACAGCAGTCTCATTCTAAGCTAGGTAGAGCCCGTAGCCAGGCTGCTACAGCTAACGTACTTATCACAAATATTATGGACATACCCTACACCTAGGCAGAACAAAATATCGCGTTCGTTACAAAATTGATCTCTGGATTAGCAGTCACAGTCTTACAAGATTAACAGCAAATCAAACTATTAAGGCTGAAGATTTTATATACTACTAACTAAGTATTTAATTCCGAGCATTTTTATATTTATTCACCTTTTAAACCTTCCCTGGCCTACGATAAATATTTTAAGACCAAAATCAGCTAAATCGGTAGAGCCGTTACTGAGTTTTAGTTTTGCTGAAAATTGTGTAAAACTAATTTTTTTGACCTTTGACCTTGAATAAAAAAAATTCCATACACGGGAATGGTGGGGAACTTTTAAATAATATCTATAATTGTATTTATTAAACAATTTTACTGATTTTCCGCTTGTTGGGATTTTATGCACCTTCGAATGTCTAAATTGACCGAACTATTATCTCCGTTAGATAGTTTTGAAATAGATTTTTGATTTGGGTGGATGTGCTTGAGTTGGACAAATATACATAATAACTAAATACCTGTAATAATTTTGGTTGCTCCTGATTCGTGCTATAGTTAGCGTGAAACCTTACTTTTGAAATCAGATAAAATCTTGAAAAATGTAGACGCGTTAACGCGAACAGTCGACATTCGCCTCAAACCGTTGACCCCTCACATTAAAACTGGCGACAAATCTGCGCGATTATTTTGAGAACTTCCCAAATCGACTTTCGAAAGTCATAGACGTCATAAATTGTTTGAAATAGCCTCAAGTTTCAAATGTAATCGCAGGGCCCACCCCAAGAAGCCATTTGTAATTTCTAACAGAAATTGAACAAAAGAGATAGCAGAGCTTTTAATTGTATTATCTACACTTTGTATTCTGCCTTATTGTAGTTATTTAGGCTTATTAAGTAGCCTTATTTCTGTGTATTCTCTCAGTATTTGGGTTTTTTTTGAAAAACATATTTACTTCTCATGTTTCTTGTCATTATTATTGAGGATACGTTATTAATTTTTAAATGTTAAGTGATTATTATCTTCGTGGTCGGGATGCTGTCATTGTGCTCATTCTAAGTTTATGTAAATCATGATTGGCTTGGATAGAATAACAGCGGCTCGCATGCTATGCATCGTCATTCTAGCCATACTGTTCAGTGTTCAAATACTGTTAATAATTATAAGTAACTGTAATATAGAGAAAAATCAAGTTTTTCTTATTCTTATGCAGAAGAAAGAGGTGCAAAGTTGGACTAAGGCCTATCTAAAGGATCGATACAACAACCATTGCTGTACGAAGTCCCCCTCAAGGTGGCCCGTCGTGAAGGTCTGAGGAATGAATGCGGTATGTATAACTGCAGTCACCGACATTATTTCTGGTCAAAGACGACCGCAGCTGGACATGGCCTCCACAATATGGTGGACAGCATTGGCAAAACTCATAATTAATTAGAAGAATAATTACCAATTTCATGATTCTGTCGGTGTAGGTTATTATCTTCAACTGTATCATACATAAATCAAAGTTCATACTTAATCACGAAAATAAAAGGAAATAGTACAATAGTATTATTTAATATTATGTGGCGTATAATATTATAGCCATCGTTAGTACCATCAACGCCATCTAAAAACTTATAATATAAACTTACTTCATAAGATAAATAATAGATGGCGTTAGTGTACTCATTTATGTGTTGTAATTTCTATGCGTAATTCGTTAGGTAGTTTGTTACAATGACATGATAATATTAATCAATGATTTAAAATGTAGATGTCGCTAGTAGCACTCTATCCTTAATTTGAATTCAATAAAATATATTCTACTTTTTAGTTTGGTTTATTAATGAAAGCGTGCTTTTTAGTTTTTTAGACTTTATTTCGTATTTTTTTTATTCTAATTATTGCATTGTCATCGGTCCTAGATAAGTCTACTAAGTTTGAATAAAATCTGATCGTTTGAAGTGGGTCAAAATTAAATACAAATGAGTCGTAACAACACAACAACATACTAACAAACATAAAGGTGAAGCTAATAAAAGCGTGTTAAAAATAACTTTTTTTAAATATTTGTCAGTATCAGTCTTTGGGGGCAATAGGGGGATAAGGGGTGCAATCCCCGGGGTGCACGTAAATTATTGTTCTCATCGGGATTGGGTCAAATACCCAACGCTCTTTCACGCTAAGGTAGGGACGTGACACAACCTTTTTTATATCAGTATAAATTTATTCGATTCAAATACATTTTCAAGAGCCTGCCATTTTTTTATTTGCGTGTTAACACATGTGATGTTTTATAAGCCATGTTTGTATAAATCACTAGTACTGCTTCGCTCGTGGCTTTTATGTTATAAAAGAGAATGGCAGATCCTGTACCACTGGCTGGCAATATGTAATGAATGACTATGAGATTTATATCGAATTATTCTAATACTAAAATAATTTTAATTCTGCTCAAAAATTTGTCACAACTGCATTAAAAAACCTCGTCCCTGCGTTTCTTAAACATGCTTCAAGTCTACTTGGTTTCAAACTAGATGGCGTTGTGTTTCAGATTGCCGACAATATTTTATATTATTTCAAAATATAAATTACATAAAAAAACTATAATATATTTTAATCGATGTTCATGAATAAGTTCCAGACAAACCTTTCTTAGGCCTTTTCAAATTTCCATGAAACCTTTTATTTATACTTCCTTAGTGGGCGTTAGCAAAATAAAAAGCTTCAGCTGCCAAAAATTTCAAGTTAGTAGCCCCAGAGAGTTGCACATAATGCACATTGCTGATCAATAAGTCCGAGTAAGTAATTATATATCTATAGATTCACCAGTTTCGTTATTAAACTTGAATAAGTGACGTAAAATAACGACAAATCAAAATAAAAGTTTTATTATTAAACCTTATACACTTGAAACTTTGACAGTTATATTTAAAAAGGTCAGGTGATTTTGTAAAGACGTTCGTTTCAAACAATGTTGGAAGGACATTACACCCTTTCCCCCACAATTTAATTAATCATTACCGTGGGAGAGCCACGCTTCGGCATGAACGGGCCGTCTCGACCGGAGTGATAACAGGGCCTTACTGAAAATTGGTGTGAAATAGCGCTTGCGCTGTGTTTACCAGAGCGAGGATACCGGAGGCCCATAGCTAAACCCCTCACCCCACCCCGCAACGGCCGGCAACTCACTTACGACGCCTCTGGAGTTGCGGGTGTCCATGGGCGGCGGTAATCACTTACCATCAGGTGATACGTCTGCTCGTTTGCCTCAATACCATTTTTCTTTTGAAAAAATGGGGTTTCGTGAAAACAAAATTGAAACAAATGAAATAGTAAACAATATCAGATTCAAAAGCAACGATATCCGCGCTTAATACAGCTTGGCTCAGTAAGCTATCAATATAAGTACTGGAGTACCGAACTTGCTATTTTTATTGCATATTTTCTAAAAAATTATCCTAACTTAATCGATTTATCGCCAGCGAATACTAAATTTCACAAAAATCATTAGAGGCGTTTCCGAGATTTAGATTATATACATACAAAAATTATTTGTTCAAAAGTATTTTCCTCTCGAGACCATAGTTATTCAAACTCATATCGATATTTCGATGACATCCCTACATCAGTCAACATTGTTCAGCGGTAGACACTCGCTACATTCACTTCGCTGTACTTTCCTGTTTGAAATATGTTAAATTTATTCACCAAATGATTATTTCTAAAACACACGATTTTCCTTAAACAATAAATCGCAATATGAAAGACCTGGTTGTTCAATTCGTATATCCAAATAGACTGTGAATGATTCATGAACTCATCGTTTACAGTAACTACACTCAAATATATATATATATATATGATATTTTATCAAATATTTTCGTGATTAGGACGACACAGTCAGTCAAACAAAATTGAGTTTCTCTGTAAATAAAGATTTATTGTTTTTTAATAGGTACATGAAATAAAAGTGTGGGTGTAATTACTTAGTACGTTAGTTACATACCTGTAAATAAAGAAACGACATTTAATGTTAATATTAACAATGCCTGTTCCCTAATCACAATTAGAATATTCTAACAATTGAAATAATATTATAAAGGACTGCTTTCTCTTAACAAATTACGAGATGACCACGTGGTATATTTTCCATAGCTTACAAACGTCATCTGTCAATTCTCTATGCGTTCAATGACGTTTGATGCGCGGGAAAGACTCGACTAAAGAAAATAATATTTTTTTCTTTACATCTCCCCCCGTAAAGACGATAAGACGAAGAAGTCTGTTCATGTACGGTCTTCAATCGTATGCAGGAGCTGGTGTTAGCTTAGCAATGTGGAAAAAATTCGACTCTGATCTCTTATGGTCAGTGTTTATCTTGTAAATTGAGTTTGAAATTTTTTCTATAATTATGTATGGTCCGAGTTTCAATTCATCAAGCTTCTTCCGATTCAGTTTGTTTCCATTCTCTACAAAAACAGTATCACCAACTTTGAAATCTATATGTTTTCTATTTTTATCGTAAATTGTCTTGTTATAATTGTGTGATTTGATTGTATTTTCTAGAGCTTTTTCCCTGGCCTGGATTAAATCATGGTTAGTCTTTTTTTGTTTCAGCTCATTTGGCAAAATCGTAACATCTGTTCCATAAAGTAGGTATTTGGGAGCATATCCAGTAACAGTGTGCTCTGTTTCATTGTATTTTTGTACACAGTTGTGGGCTACGGTTGTCCATGCCATTTTAGTGTCACGTTCGTTTATCTTGCACCTGATTTTATTGACCAATGTCTGGTTTAATCTCTCGTTTAAACCATTTGAAAAAGGAGAGTTCACTGCTGTGAAAATTATGGTAATATTTTTTTCATCCAAAAAATTTTTGAATTCCTTAGAATTAATACCTGGGTATTGGTCTGATAGAATCAATTCAATGTCATCACATTCAGTACAGTTTCTTATCAGTTTGATGAAATCATTCGCATTTTGAGTACTTGATGTTAAAATATATGCATATCTGGTGAAATGATCTAATAAAAGATGTAAATATTTCTTTGTTGATCTGGAACCTCCAAATCCTCCAATGGTATCAATAGAGCATATCTGAAAAGGTTTTGTGGCAGGACCCAAGTGGGACATCAACCCATATTTAATTTGCCCCCTTGATTTATTTTTTAAACATACTGTACAACTCTCACAGATTCTTTTTATGTTTTTAGTCATATTTTCTGCAGTATACACTGAGCTAATCATTCTCTGCATCTGTTTAATTCCTATATGGCCCAGATCTGTATGTACACTTTTCATAAAATCTATGCTAAATTCCTCTGATATAATAATTTTTTCTTTTTTCTTTACTTTTTTGTAGTAAACATTGTCTTTTTTAATTAACTTGTTTTTTCTGCATTGTATATATTTATTTTCAACTTGATCTTTTAGGATATTTTTTAGTGTTATTATATTAACTACTTTTAACTGCTCCTCTAGGTTATCATTTGGTCCAAGAACCGGGTTTCTGCTTAGGCAATCAGCTTCAATGTTATATCTTCCTGGAGAATATATAATTTGAAAATCATATTGTGATAAGTAGTATGTTAGATCTCCTAACTCTTCGTCTGTTCTAGATCTTATGTTCATCTTTTCCAGTGGCTTGTGATCTGAGAATACAGTGAATTTCCGACCTATTAATATATGTTGCCAATACTTTACACTTTCTTTAATTGCCAGGCATTCCAGATAGATAGCTTTCTTCCTTTTTTGTACTTCATTCAGTTTTTTTGAAAAGTATGCTACTGGTTTTTCTTCATTGTTTTTTTGTGGCTGTTTTAGGACTGCTCCTACTCCTAGTATACTGGCATCAGTGTATATGTGAATAGGTAGGGTTTGGTCAAAGATTGTTAATACTGGTTGAGAACATAATATTTGTTTCATTTCATTAAATGACTCCTGGCATGCATCAGTCCAGTTAAAGGTTTGTCCTTTTCTCAAAAGGTTATGCAATGGTTCCAATTTTATGGCTATGTTCGGCACATACTTATGATAAAAGTTTATTTTTCCCAGGAATTGTCTCACATTCTTTTGAGTTTTTGGAGTTGGGAAGTTTTTTATTGATATTAAATTATCCTTTAGTGGTCTGACTGAATTATTCTGTATCACATGACCCAAGTATTTAACTGTATCTGCTGCAAATGTACATTTAGAGAATTTTAGTTTAAAACCTTCGCTTTTAATTGCTTGGAAGAGTTTTTCCAGCTGACTAACATGATCTGAGAAACTTTGAGAAAATAGTAAAATGTCATCGATGAAACATACAGTGAAATCTCCAAGCTTGTGTTTCCGTATTATATTACACATTATTCTCTGGAATATAGCTGGAGAGGTTTTTAAGCCAAATGGCAAACAGGTCCATTGATAATGACCCTCCTGCGTCACGAATGCAGTTTTGTGTCTATCTGTGATACGCAAAGGTATTGACCAAAACGCTGAGTTTAGGTCCAGCGTTGAGAAAAACTTGCAATCTCTCGTCTTTAGAATAAGGTCTTCAATAAGAGGGAATGGCTGTGATTGAGGGACAACGATTTTATTTAAGTCTCGAAAATCGATACACAGTCTTGATCTTTTATTTTCATCTCTTTTATAAGCTAATGTGACTGGTGCTGCGAATGGGCTGTATGATTCTTCTATTATATTTTTTTCCAATAATTTTGAAATTTGATCTTCAATCTCCTTCTTGTCTTGTATTGTGCACCGATATGGCCTTTTAAAGCAATATTTTTCTATTAGTAGATCAATATGTGCCTCATAATCCGTTACCTGCCCTATGTCATATTTGTCCTTTGCAAACACAGATTTATTTTTCGAAATTAATTCATCAATCACTGCCTGTTTTTGATAGTCTATATGATCTATACAAATTTTGAAGTCCTCTTCATGTATGTCTTCATTGAAGTTTATTATATTATCAGATTTTATATCCTTAGGAACTATATCTGTTTTGTTTGTTTCCTTAGAAACTATTTGACTTCTTTGTATAGGTAATTTCTGTGTGATTTTTAAGTTTTCGTTTTGAACCAGGTAAAACTCTTTTATACAATCAAGTCCCACTAAAAAATCGTAATCGAAATTTTCCTTGTCTATTACGAAAACATTCATTTTTTTTTCCATATCAAAGATGGCTATATCAAGTGTTATTATGCCATTTGCCTTTTTAACGCCATTAATCGTTTTTAAATTAGCCTTGTTGGAATGAATGGGTTTCTCATTATTTATTTTTAACAATTTTGAATTTATTAATGAGACATTAGACCCAGAGTCATAAATTCCACAAATTTCAACATTTTTATTAAGTACTAATTTCACTTTGATCAATGGCGGCACTATTAGTTTTTTTGATCTTCACACTGCAATTCACATTCCAATTCTGAATTGTTTATAAGTTTTATTTGCTTTTTATCTTTTTCAATATTTAAATTTGTTTTAAACCAGCATGAATCTTCTGAATGATACCGTACACCTTTCTTTAATTTTTCACAAATACTACATTTTTTCCTATCTGGCTTAGTATCTTCTTTCTTCTTGATAATTTTTTTCCTTGAAACTAAATGTTCTAATTTGCCAAGTTCACTAAATAAATTATTTGTATGTACCATTTGTTCTTTGTCAATTCTATCTGTTATAAAATCTGGTAAGCCGGCAGCAACTATATCAATAAGAGTCCCCTCGTCTATTGTTTTCCTTACTTCAAGTAAAAGTTTTTCTTTCTTTACCGCATACTCTAACAAAGAACCTGATTGGTATTTGTACGATAAAGCATATCTGCTAGCGGTCCACCCTTTATTAGCATAGGTTTGCAAAAAACTTGATTTCCATTCCGACCACTCGGAATGTAAACCAAGTTTAATCATCATGGAAGAATACCAATCAGTGCATGACTTTTCTAGAAATAATCTGAAGATTTCAATTTTTTCTTCTTCTTTTACTATACCAAACCTTGTACATTCTTTTTCAAATATTTCCATCCACTGATTTACACTTGAACTTTTTCCATCAAATTTTTCAATTATAAACTTGTCAGCTAACTTTTTAATGCTTTGTTTTTCTTTGTTTTGTTGACTTTCAACTAATTGTTCCAAAATTTTCACTATAGGATCGTCTGAACACTTTTTCCTACCAATAGCCATTTGTTCTGGGGTAATTTCTTCTAAAAATTGGTCCTGAAACATCATGTTTTCATCCTCATCAACATATGTTTGTAATATATCCTGTGTTGTTTTTATCCAAACACTTCTAGTTTGATGTCTTTTTTTCAATGTATTTTTCACAGTAATAAAAGTTTTAGAAGTTTGAATATGTTTGTGGAATGATATCGCTTGATATTCTTCAGGCATAAGGAAAACTTTGTCCTCTTTTGTAGCAATTGCGGTTATGGCGATGTAGTTCGACTTTCCATCTTTTGATGGTTTAGTTTCAAACGTAAACTTCAACTTCTCCATTTTCTGACAATAAATGTCGTTTTATATGATATTTTATCAAATATTTTCGTGATTAGGACGACACAGTCAGTCAAACAAAATTGAGTTTCTCTGTAAATAAAGATTTATTGTTTTTTAATAGGTACATGAAATAAAAGTGTGGGTGTAATTACTTAGTACGTTAGTTACATACCTGTAAATAAAGAAACGACATTTAATGTTAATATTAACAATGCCTGTTCCCTAATCACAATTAGAATATTCTAACAATTGAAATAATATTATAAAGGACTGCTTTCTCTTAACAAATTACGAGATGACCACGTGGTATATTTTCCATAGCTTACAAACGTCATCTGTCAATTCTCTATGCGTTCAATGACGTTTGATGCGCGGGAAAGACTCGACTAAAGAAAATAATATTTTTTTCTTTACATATATATATAATCTGCAATCAGTGCATTCACTTTTAGCAGATGTGTTGCATGCTTTTCTCGTTTACAGTGTGTCCTCCTGTGAGAAACTCAAATATTAACATTAAAAACTTAACTAATATAATAGCAGAGAGAAAAATCAACAAGAAAAGGTTGGAATAAAACTTAAATACACGTATAGTCGTGGTGATACTCTGTATTCTTAATCCGTCACCACGCGGATAGTAACGTACATAGATAACTAAAATTAATTAATCTTCTTTTGGCTTTGGCGTAATCGATTAAAAATATACCATTAATATCGTCGAACCTATATCTTTTGGTGTACAATTTGTAGTAATAATAATAAATGAATATTTTGGACATCTAACACACAACGCCAACTAGTCTCAAGCTAAGCAGAGCTTGTGTTATAGATACTAGACAACTGATACTTATATGCTTTTTTTATGTAAATATTTACATATTATACATAGAAAACACCCAAACTCCGAAACAAATATTTGCAGATCATACAAACATTTGGTCCGACCCGGAAATCGAACCCGAGACCTTATGCTTAGCAGTCGCATACACTACCACTATGCCATCGAGGCAGTAATTGGGGGCCCTAGCCAAGTTGCAAGCGTTTTTCTTCCTGCAATCGTTAACGCCTAAATTCTAATGTGTCATTGGCTAATTTTAGATAAAATATTGAAGGAAGAAAAACGCTTGCAACTTGGCTGCCAGAACTCATCTACTAGGTCTTTGGTAATTTTTTGATAAAATTAAAATCTTTATTCTTGCAAGTAACCTCCAGTTCTCGGCCCAATTAACGATCGGCTATCTTTAAACGACAAACTTAAGTTGGCGAGGTAACAAAAGCCCCTTCGCGTCATCTATCAAATTAATGAGCAACGCCAATACCAGACATCCGCCCTAATCTGGGTTCGTAAACCATTGCATTCACTCAGTAAATTTTGTAAGAGATGTGTTTCTTTATAGTGCCTCCTACAACAAATGAATATTTTTTACAAGAAAAATTTTGTGAAGGTATTTTGAACATACCCAATTCTGGACTTATAATGTGATAATTTTAGTTTGTTTCGTCATCGTTATAAATGTTTGAAAGCTTCACTAAACCCTTAAAAGTAAATCTGATATTTGAACTTTATTAATATTCTGAGTCGTACGAAATGATATGTTTGCCCAATAACTTATTGGTAAAGTTCTATTAATTGACAAACAAAAAAGCGAATATATTGTACGAATTGTCTACCTACTGCTCCGAGTGTTGTGGACACTTAGAGTGATTCACATTGTTCCATGTCTGTATGTTTTAAATATCCATGTGATGTATGTCTGGAATGTCTGTGAAGCATATTCTTAGTATAGGATACAAAGAACATTCATGGAACTGTTCCGGTTCCTATATACCTGTAGCTCTATCTAGCGGCGGTTTACTGAACTACGTTGAAATTACTTTAAAAAAAAAAATTCTGCATCGCGTAAGAGAAGCTGTTTTTTGGAACTTAACATATAAATGTTATATATCTTATTGGTTATTGATCTTATTCTTCTTATACCTTTCTTAAGTAGTTTTAATAATTTTTATCTGTCTCATTGATGATTTGATACCCCATGTCATTATCATCAACAGCTTTCAGTAGGAAAGGAAATCCAAATAAAAATAAAACGGGTTACAGGTGAAGGTGCAGCCAGCAAGCAAAATATCAATCGAATTCAACTAATTATGACTCGTACGTTATTAGGAGGAATGTGATTAGGAAAAAAATATGTTTTTTGTTTGAGGTTTGTTCAGTACTGTTGTCCTGCAAAATGCGTAGATTTCTCTGTATGCGTAGTGACAGTCTGTATACTTAATTCATCACTACAACGATAAAACTTTAATACTTAACTAACGCTTTCTATTCTTTGTAAATACTGCCAAAAAACATCACCAACTGTTAACAGCCATATTGTTCCGGCCACTTAACAGGAGTACTTCGATAAATTTTTGGCCCCTTTCTGCCATGTTTTTGATTTATATACCACATTAAACGTACTGAACGACGCGTTGGATGACTAACTTTACGGCTTGTTTTTAAAAGTAAACGTATTTATTTTTCTTTGTTCAAAATATTCGAAGTTTTATATAATGTAGTTATTAAGTTAGTATTCGTTTTGTTGTGATGGGCCCTTGGTCGATTAAACATGGTGGTAAATTTAGAGGTAGTGGGTTTGATATACCGCACAGAGAATCAGTATGCTGAAGTGGAAATGGGCCGTTTATGGCTGCAGGTAAACTGGTGATCGCTGGAGTCGAAATGTGCTTGAGTAGAAACTTATATAGATTAGGCAAACGTATTGTAGGATTTGTAGTTTGTAGTAGTTGTAGGACGATATATTGAATAACAAAAGTTGAATGTGTTTACCGTGTAAAATAGCGCTTGCGCTGTGTGTCATCGAGTGAGTGAGAATACCGGAGGCACATACCCCCCCCCCCCCCCAAGGTCGGCAACGCACTTGTGACGTCTCTGGTGATACGGGTGTCCATGGGCAGTGGTTACCGCTTACCTTCCTCCACTATTTATTAATAAAAAAAACATATATTAGGATAATTGACGCTCCTTAGAGGAAGCCTTCGTTCTGCAGTGGACGGTGATAGAGGGGTGATGATAAATAATGAATAACGATATAATATATGTATTTAATTATTTTTTTTGACAACAGTCTGGTTAGCATAGTAAAGGATCTTCTTAGTGCGGCATGTGATGGCCGTAGTAGTTGACTAACGGAGCAAACCATACAGGAAAACATAATTGTAAAGAAAAGGAAAACGAACTCTAAACCAGCTCTTCTGACCAGGCGTGGTGTAGTATACCAAAACCCACTTTCTGAGGCTTCCAAGAGAGGCTTATTCCAGCAGTGGACTGTTAAGTGCTGTTGATGTGAGACATGTGAAAAAATAAATTAAATGTTAATTTACAAATAACATTGGTTTAAAGTCTCGTCATAGCGTTTATCGACGTCACGTCAATACACCGTTGGATGATCCGAAACACAGTAATTAACGTGCGACGTTGTTCCCTGACTTTGATAAATTGCTCGGCGTATCCATATAACTATATCGTTTGTATACAACGTATATGTTAGCGTGGATACGAAATTATATAGAATTTTTATTTTTTGAAAAAATCTTGGGATAAATAAATAATAATAAATAAATAAATATTTCGGACATGTTACACACAACGCCATCTAGTCCCAAGCTAAGCAGAGCTTGTGTTATGGATACTAGACAACTGATATAAATACAAATATACTTTTTTTCGTAAATACTATATTGTATATAGAAAACACCCAATGCAGTTTGCATTACACTGTGGCGTATTTTTTACTAGAACCTTAAAGGTGGTGTTTTTTTTCCGAATGAAAATCGGTCTAAGTGGAAAATAAATCCAAATAAAAATAAAGCAAGCAAAGTATCAACCGAATTCAATTAAAATATTACTACGTTTTGCTGAAAACAATAAATTAAAGGAAGATCTTTTTCTTAAGTTTCGTACGATATTAGGAGGATTGTGATTAGGGAAAAATATGTTTTTTGTTTTACTTTTTGTTAATAGTTGTCTTAATAACGCAGAAACTGCAGTTATATAAAATAATATATTTGTATTTAAAATGTGATTGACATATGATCCATACTATGTTGTCTACAATGTATTATATTAAAATTCAGTTTATAGAATACTGCACAATTCAATTTATGCAAATGTTGCTTTTCAAACTGATTTTCGTTTGTGATTGCCGTTTTCTTCTGTTGTGTTAGTGTGTTTGTGCATGATTTTTGTCTTGTTCTGTAGCCTAAATAGTTTGATAGATTTTGGAGGTGTCGTTAGATTCGTCTTAATTTTGAGAGTAACATTGAGTATCTATATGACGGGGTTGAAAATTAAAACTGTAAATTTATTTATTTATTAAATGTGAATTCTCTGGCCCCTGAACTAGTGTTAACTGTATCGCAGGGAGTGTCTTCGCTCTACACTTCATGGGTTCTTGTATGTCAATTACAAAAAACATAAACAAGGAAAGGAGAATAAAAGAAAAAAAATAAAAAACCAGAAATTGTATAGAAACCACACACCGGGCCTGTGTGTGGCAATATATTTGTGTGAGTGTGCATCTGGGTGTGCATGCACAGTTTGTCTGTATGTGTGTGTGCTTGTGTAGACCCGACCACTTATAGTCTGGCCACTGAGAGAATGCGTTCCTGACAGGTCGTGATCCAATGGGCGATGTAACTTTGAACTGGTGTACAATTTATGGCAAAATTTTAAATAAATATAATTAACCTTAATAATGAGTAATAACATTAAAAATTGGCCAATGTACAATAAATACTAAACAATAAACGTTTTATTTTGGACTAAAGTTATTAACAATTAATTAATTTAAGAACAATAATTTTTAAAAGTCTAACGACGTCAAATTACGCTGTTTCAAGGTTATGTCAATAGTTTGTTTTTGTAGTGATGAGACAAAATAATACTGAATTGTAACTAAGTATTTTTGGAATATATCGAATATATCGTAATATATTCTGTCGGTCGATATATTGTTAAATAAAACGTTCTAATTTTATAATATATAATTTTATTTATTTATCTTTATTGAATACACAAAAAAACAGTAGAACAAGATGAGTTACAAAGTATGTAAGGATGTTGTACAGTCGAATGTTGTCACCATTTCAGGGAAATGTGCCGAAATGCTTTGGGCATTTATACGAACGACATTAAAGTTCCTGGGGACATAGGAGAAATTATTCGAGAGTGTCTATAATGTACTTAATACATACGAGTTAAGTTTAATATAGTTTATAATACGATATAAGTACGATCAAACCAAACTTATGAAAATAATTGTCGTGATATCAGTCAGCTGAATTTTTCAGCTTGGCTGCAAAGAAGTGGCATTGACGCAAATATGTCAATGCTAAAAGCTGAGCTGATGAAATTAGTCAACGACCATAAGCTATCAAATATTCGATACGAAATAGATGAGCTGGCTCTGGAGTACGGTCATCGCGTTCTCCGAATTCCTCCATATCACTGCCAGTACAATGCCATAGAGCTAATCTGGACTCAAATTAAAGGTTATGCAGCTCGCCATAATACTTCTCCACCATATGGCATAAAAAAGATGAAGACGCTTTTAAAAGAAGCATGCAACTATGATTGATAATAACATGATAATACATGTTGGTGAAGATGACAGCGAGTCCTCAAGCGAATCGGAGTCGGATTAAATTTTGATTTGACATTATTGAAATCTTAAAACTATGTATTTCATAATATATATTTTTCTATAAATACAGTATTTTTATTTTCTTTCCCTTGGTTTCATTCAGAAATTACGATTAAATTTAATTCATCCATCAACAATTTTGTTAATAACGGGTGTTTTTTTAAGCTAGATAGAACTTTAAATTGTAAAAAGTAACACAAAAAATTAAATTTTGATGAAACTTTTTTTTTTATTTGTTTCAGTATACTCTGACAAATCATCATGAATAGACTCACGCTTGAACAACGCTACGAAATTATCCAAATTTACTTTGAAAATCAGTCGTCGATTCGCGCAACTTATAGACGACTGTTTTATCGCAAAATTGTGTTCAGCGATGAGGCGCATTTTTGGCTTAACGGGTTTGTTAATAAGCAAAATTGCCGCATATGGAGTGAGACCAATCCACAACAGACCCTACAGACTCCATTACATCCAGAAAAATGCACCGTATGGTGCGGTTTTCACGCTGGTGGCATCATCGGACCTTATTTCTTCAAAAATGAGGCCGGAGCTCGCGTTACGGTCAATGGAGATCGTTACCGCACCATGATCAATGATTTTTTGTTTGAAAATGGATGACATTGATCCGGAGGAGATGTGGTTTCAACAGGATGGCGCTACGTGCCATACGGCGAACGCAATCATCGACTTATTGAAATCAAAATTTGGCGATAAGTTGATTTCGAGAAATGGACCTGTCAATTGGCCTCCAAGGTCGTGCGATTTGACACCTCTCGATTATTTCCTGTGGGGCTACGTGAAGTCACTGGTTTATGCTGATAAACCTGCAACAATTGACGCCTTGGAGGCCAGCATTGTTCGTGTTATACGCCATACAAATGACGAAGTCGTCTATAAGTTGCGCGAATCGACGACTGATTTTCAAAGTAAATTTGGATAATTTCGTAGCGTTGTTCAAGCGTGAGTCTATTCATGATGATTTGTCAGAGTATACTGAAACAAATAAAAAAAAAGTTTCATCAAAATTTAATTTTTTGTGTTACTTTTTACAATTTAAAGTTCTATCTAGCTTAAAAAAACACCCTATATTATTATTTTGAAATATAAAATAAATCTAAATTGAATAATTATGCATAATGAATGCTATAAATACTGTTACCAAATATTATTAATGATATTCATGGCACATCACTACTCATGACCAATTTACAAGTGTCAGAAACGCATTCTCTGAGTGGCCGGACTATAATCAGTAAATACTTTTTTAGCATCATGTTCGCAATAGCAAAAGCAATTTAAATTTGAAGCTATTGTATTTATAAACTTTAAGTTTTTCTTTTAATAATTAGTTTTTGTTTGAATGTTTTTGTTTTTAGTATAAATCTTTAATAAGTATTTGTAATGTAATACCCTCTTTGAGAACTCTAACTGCACAAAAATCAAGGGCTTATTTGCAGTCAAAGCATAGTTTTGTTTGCAGTAACAGCTGCAGTTTCTAATTATGTTTACCAGGTGTCTGAAGTATCACTATGCCGCTATAGTGTGGGTCACCATGTTGCATTGTCTGCATATACAATGAGTGTTTTGACCACCACTCTTGGATTCTGCTTGAGCTTTCCATCAGGCAGAGTAGAGTAATTTTGGCAGTACCATGCATAACAAAGTTTGGTTATCATAGAAAGAGCTTCACCTAGTTACGTTTCTGAGGGCGAGTTAGTTCACGCGTGTGTTAAGTTTAAAGTGCAATATTTCAAGACAAAGAATCGCCTGGAGGTGATCCACAATAAGGTTGAAACAATGTAATGACTGCTATAAAGTTTTGAAGCAGGAGATGAATTAGGTAACATATTTAAAATCATATATCATGGTATAATTACGTCCCTTCTAAGATTCAATAAGGAAACCTCAAGTGACAGTAACCAGCAATTAAGTTACAGAAGTAAATTACAAGCAAAAAATCACCTCGTGAGTGACTAGTACTGTCAATAGACACTTGGAATTAAATATATTTTGGACACTGACTTAGTGAAAAGCAATAATATCATTACAATAAAATGCTTTATTGGCTCACCATAACCGATACGATAACTATAAGATTACATAACAACATATTGAGATTTTTTCTTGCCGTTCTCTGAATAACACATTAATTAAGACACTTTTGAAACCAGGTTTCTTTGAGGCTATTATCAACACGGGCTTTTTGTAGCAAATATTGAATCATCCTTGTCATTTAAATATCAATATATCTAAGACTAGAATAAAATTGAAATGTTACATCTACAGTACTATGTATATATATGGTACTGTAGATGTAACATCTACAGTACTATATATATATGAGTAGCGTTGTTCAAGGAAGCCCTAGCACCAAATAGTGACACCATTACACGGCGGAAAAGCAGCTATTTTTCCCAACTTTCACTTCCTGTCCTCGTCTTGAGATGGGGTGTAAATTAAACAAGAGTTAAACTTGTAGCGATATAACCCAAATATAATTAAAAATATGACCGATGATGATGCGACCGCTGTGCTTGAGGTCTCGGGTTCAAATCCTGGGTCGGACCAAGTATTTGTGTGACTTACAAATATTTGTTTCGAAGTTTGGGTGTTTTCTATGTATAATATGCATGTATTTACAAAAAAAAAGTATATATGTATACATATCAGTTGTCTAGTACCCATAACACAAGCTCTGCTTAGCTTGGGACTAGATGGCGTTGTGTGTTAGATGTCCGAAATATTTAATTATTTATTTAAATAATATATTAAACTAGCTGTCCCATTTTGTCTACTTCTCTCAAAAAATTACCATTTTTATAACATTTTTTTTGAACATTGGCCCGATTGACTAGCCTGTTTTAATAAATAGGTTATAAAATACTTAAAGAATTTTTCATCCAAACGAACAAACATACTCTTCAGATTTATCGTATTAATATAGATTCATACACGTCTATATCTTGGAATTTATAGGTCTTTTGTCTTTTGATTAACTAAGATCCAATTAATCCTATAGATTATTTTTACTGAGATATTACGTTATCAAATAATCTCTAAAGGCCAAACATGTACAGGCAGAAAAGAAATCGCTCCTTTTAATAAATATACTCATTAATAGCATTTTTGACGTCATATCGGTTTGGTCAATTGAGATAAGTAAAGACACCTATGAATTACAGTGTGTGGTTTTAGTGTATTGATAAAAAGACCGACAACTATTTTTAATAAACCTTTTTATTAACTTTTTTTTATGGAATTGGAGGCAAACGAGCCGACCTCGCCTGATAGTAAGCGATTACCGCCGCCCATGGACACCCGCAACACCAGAGGCGTCACAAGTGCGTTGCCGGCCTTTGGGGGAATGGGAAGAGGGATGGGGTAAGGGTTGGGGTATCCTCACTCACTCGGTGAAATACAGCGCAGGCGCTATTTCACACCGGTTTTGTGTGAGGCCGTGGTATCACTCCGGTTAAGCCGGCCCATGCATGCCGAGGCGTGGTTCTCCCACGGCAAAAACCCGAGTTCTTGGGTCATAGAGTCTGATGACAATAATTCCGATTACAAATAAAATACATACATATCGTAATACAATTAAAATCGAAAAAACGCTCGGAGGTAGGAAGATATTACTAAATATTTTTCTTTAACATTATCTGGTTAAATGTAAGGTAAAAAATAGACAAACATCAAGCAACGAGACAGGCTTATGTCCTGCCGTGGACTGCAATAGGCTAAAAGAATTTTGGTTAAAAAATAAAGACTCTTTTCGCTTGTACCTTAACCCAAACACATTAGTGAGAATACAAGAATTTATTTAGTAGCAGAATTCTAACCGAAATACTACTTTTAAATAAGAAAGGGTAAACCCAAAATGTTCCTTGCGTAATGTTTATTTATAAAAGAATGTTTTATATTAAACTGCACCTTTCTCTTTAGGGTTCTGTACCGTCGAAGGTTAAACGATAATTATTTGATTGCTTTGTTGTACACCTGCGTTTTTGTTAAGATATTTTTCAACAGGTGAGTGTGAATGAATCAAGTTTCTTTTAAATCTTTCGGATATTTGACACACAACGCCAACTAGCTTCAAACCAAGTTTGTACTATGTCAGCTGAATTGACTGACAGAATATTTAGGCACTTCCTAAAAGGCCGGCAACGCACTTGTAACGCCTCTGGTGTTGCGGGTGTCTATGGGCGGCGGTAATCGCTTACCATCAGGCGATACGTCTGCTCGTTTGCCCCCTATATAATAAAAAAAAATAAAGAAAACGCCTAAACTCCAAAACAAACATTTGCATGTCATACAAACATATGGCCCCATCCGGGGATCGAGATCTCAATCACAGCAGTCGCAAACACTACCACTGCACAACCGATACTGTCATCAATAACTAAGTTGTTATCAATAACTTTAGAAAAGCTATTAAAATCTTGTGTTGAAACAGATGTCAATACTTCCCACTGAAATAAACCTACAGGTAACATCCCACTGAATTAGAATTATAACATATGGCATAATACACGGTGTAATTTGATTTGATTGTCTATGTTTGGACAAAACACCAAGGTAGAACACCAAATATATTGGTCGAACCTTTTTACTTGGAGGCTGACCAAGGAGGCCCTCTCGACGATCAACCCCAGATTGTCACGGAAGCATAAAAGGTATGTGTGTCTAACTGGAATAAAATGACATATCAATTTTATTTCAAGAATGTAATAACTCTTAAAGTGTTAGTAGAGAAAAATAATCCAAGCGTCATAAATTAATCATATGATTAATTTATGACGCTTCGATTATTTTTCTATAGTATATACTCTAAAGATCTTTTTTAAACTTTTGCAAAAACAATATTTTATTCCGAATATGTATTTTTAATTTAATGAAATATTGAATTCTACGTAGTTTGGTGCGTCTTCGCTGAATTGAAAGCGTTCACGCCTCAATATACTTGTTCGAATATTCTCCGAATTTCATTCGGCATTGTATAAGACTTACAAAACTAATAGATAAATTTAATAAATATATACTCACTAATAAAAAAATATTATTTATAACACCGTTTGAGGCCATTAAGGCAACGCGCAGGCACGGGAACAATGAGGACAACTTATATTGCATAGCCTGGCCGTAACTATTTAAAGTTTGGTCATAAATTTAAATATGAATATGTCGTTTGACTCCAGCGCCAAGCACCTTTTGAATAATCAGCTTTTGTAACACCGAAGAATGTTATTTTCAGTAGTTTCACGTACGGTATCCTCTTTCGTCCCAACGAGGTTTTCAACAGAACTGTGTATCGGAATCGGGCAGACACGTTGTATTTCTCTGTGCCTGAAATACGAGAAAAAACAGTTGTTATTAAGACATTCGGGCCCCTGTTAGTGCTCGCCCGCAACGAAGTAGGCATCACCTTCGGGTAAATTCTCCAGTTCAGCTAGGGTCTCGGATCCGATGGTAGACATTGAAATTGACATTGACTTTACATTAGGTAACCGGCAAATATGACGGTTCTGCGGGCATAGCCACCTCTAAGCATACATATCTGTTAATACTTAGCTTTTTCTACTTAATCAATATAAACAGTGCGTATGGAAGGAAAGTGAGTAGGTTAAGTACCCTAGTCCCTAAACGAGTGGGGATGGAGGAGGCACTTGTCTCAAGAAGTTATAGGTGTCCATTCAAGAGTAACAGTAATCATATGTTTAATTAACCTCACTCGCTTCTCTCCTATATTAAAATAATAACATCAAAAAAACCACATGACTAATGAGCCTCTGATGAGAAAATTAATTAATTAATTTATTTATTTATTAAGGTAATTACAACAGGTAACAAACAAGTCATCATTTTTAGGATAAATAAAGGTTCAGTACTAATTGGTACCCTTCCGTAATCACACAACATGATATTTAAAGTACACAGGGTAATATATTTTTTTTTTTAGACAATTATACTCTAACAGATAAAATGATAATGGTTTTACTACACTTGACTAATGACATCGAAGATCAAGAGGCGATCTAACACATAATTAATGACATTATACATACAGTTATATCTGATATAGGATAGTTTTGTTTATTGTTATTTTTTTTTGCTATCATAAGGACTTTAGTCGCCCTTGGCCGGCGGAATGTTAAATTCATAAGGAAGGTGGTTATAATATAAGTTTTAGTTCACCACGTTAAACTAGATCGCGCTAGTGGCAAAAGTCGGTGTTTTTGGTCTCGCCATCGATCTATAAAGGTATCCCGAACCTTTGTCATGTTAAGTGTTCTTGTATGTGAAAATAAAGTGTTACAATAGTGTGAGTGTTTAAATAATCACCTTTGTCAAACCCGAAGATTGACTAAGAAAGAATGCCTCATGGCATTAGGTCCGCCTTTGTACCACATGTTTTAAGTTTTAAAGAAATAAATAATTAATTAAATTTATGATATTCTTATTCGGTGTAAAAGGTGTTCGCATGAAGTTTCATTGCGCGAAATTGTTTTCTTTATAACTATCCAAGTTGCTTGGCGCTAAACAGTTGACCTGTTTGATGTTTACCGTACTTTTAGCAACAGCATTACCGGTTTATTTCTTGTATCTATTAGAAACCTATCTGTTAGGTATATGTTCTTTCCAGTTCATCAATTAGAGGGTTTAAACTATCAGCAGCTGGTTCAAGTTCGAGTTATACAAGTAATGTACTTTTCCTATCATTGGAAAACTAAACCTTGGGAGAGCCGCGATTCGGCATGAATGGGTCAGCTCGACCGGAGTGATACCACGGTCTCATAGAGAACCGGTGTGAAACAGCGCCTGCGCTGTGTTTCACCGAGTGTGTGAGGATATAGGAGGCCCATACCCCTTCCCCCATCCCCTCCCCATTCTCCAAAGGCCGGCAACGCACCTGTAACGCCTCTGGTGTTGCGGGTGTCCATGGGCGGCGGTAATCGCTTACCATCAGGTGATACGTAAGTGTACCATTGTGAGGAGAAATAAAGTATTAATATTATTATATTATACGTCCGCCCATGGACTCCCGCAATACCAGAGACGTCACAAGTGCCTTGCCCATTCATGCCGAATCGTGGCTCTCCCGCTATTCTATAAAAAAATATGTTTTCCAATTTTAACAACTTTGTTTTCATGTTGAATTCCCAATTTTCCCTAGTGTTTACATATTCCATATTTGCCCGCTAAGATGAGTTTGAAATATTGTTTAGCAAAATGCACGTTTTCAAAACATCTCAGTCTGCCAATAGTGATAGAAGTATTATATGTGTTGTACCTACTTGTATATTATAGTTAACGACTCAAGCCCGTGTTTGAGTTTATTCCATATCAACTATCTGCCAGTGAAAGTCCCGTCAAAAACGGCTTAGGTTCCAGAGATTATACGAAACAAACAGACAGACATAAACAAATAAAAAAAATATGTTTTGATTTAAGTCCTACCGTATATTCTTTAATATGAATTTATTCAAAAAGTTGTGAATTTGCAATTACATACAGAAACTTAAATTTTATTTATTTGTATAAATATTAATTGAAAAACAACATTTATACAAGTTTTATCTGACCTCGAACCCTACTTTCATGTTTTATCAGCAACCAAAGTTCGTTAGTCTAATTGCGACCACTAAGCGACCACTAGGCAACCACTAGTAAGAAGTAAAACAAGCCTCTTTTATTCACTTGCGTGAATAAAAGCTAGTAAGTAAATAAAGCAAGGTAAAGCTGCAAGAATATTTAAAGCATGAATATTAATTATTCCTGCAACAGTTGACTTAGACTGCTTCATAAGCGTGCCTGTAGCAGTCTGGCGTCTCCAAGTTTTAATTATGTTGTCTTCACCGTTCCTATTAAACTGTCTTAAAACCTAAAGATAACAATTTTGATTTCATATTCTTTAAACAAACAATATTTTCGTGACTACAAACAATAGAAAACCACGGAGAGTTTTTTTTTTTTTGCGAACGCATAACTCCAATATAAGATCCCGAATTGGAATAACGAGTAAAGAATGTGTTATCACTCCTGTTGACCTTCCCAATATTTTTTTTTGTATCGCCTGATGGTTAGCTATTACCGCCGCCCATGAACACCCGCAACACCAAAGGCGTTACAAGTGCGTTGCCGGCCTTTGGGGGACGAGGAAGGGGATGGGAGAAGGGGTTTGGCTATGGCCTCCGGTTTCTTCACTCACTCGGTGAAACACAGCGAAGGCGATGTTTCATACCGGTTTTCTGTGAGGCCGTGGTATCACTCCGCTCGAGCCGGCCCATGCATGCCAAAGCGTGGCTCTCCCATGGCAAATGGGCAAGTTTGCCAATATCCATCATACACCATTTTAATTGACGGAGTAAAAAATCTCTTTGTATCTTTGGCTTCGCGGGTACTCAAGCGCCAGGAATATGTGGTGTTTATACTAAAACCCACCCCGACGGTCTGAATCAGACGCCCTGCTCTTAGGAGGACCCGGACTATTTTAATTTCAGATCCCCTCCAGGTTCGATGTCGCTTTTAGCCGCTTGGCTATATGTCTTAGGATCAAGCACGAAATATAATGAAACCATAAATCACTCGAATCGTTACTACCAGAGATAACTAATTAAATAAATATCAGTACGTCCTAAGCAAGAGCATGCCGATAAGATAAACACTTGAAGCCGTTTTCAGGTGCCTTTGATAATATCAAGTAATCAATTTTGAAATTTTAATCCATTTAAATAAATTTGTTGTGGACTGTGAGTCGTTAAGTAATGTTGTTTTTATTTTATTTTGTGTGTGTTTTGACTTTGGTTGCTGGTAAAAATGAAGAATATAAGGGGTAAGCACGTAGCTACTTAAAAGTAGCTTGGCAATGTTTTATGTCTATGAGAATTTGACCTTTAGTTTTTTTAATGACGGAATGGAAAATTCTTAGGTACAGAACTCCGGCTCTTTAGAGTCAAAAATATAAAAATATGTGATTTTACTTTCATCAATCGATTAATATAAACATTCTTATCTACCTTTTGTTAATATAAACTTGCTACATTTCAAGTATGACAAAGGGCGAAGTGATTTAAGCAGTCATCTCGCCTTTTTCTACTGCGTTGAGTGCTGTGGGTTCAAACCCCATATGATATAATAACTACTTTGTGTGATCAAGAATTGACAGAGGAAGAATGTAACAGAAAACAAAAGTATTAGGTCTTTACCTATGAAATTGCCGTTTTGTATGCAATAAGTGAAAGTTCTTATTTTTTCCAACTTTTTTATTTCTGTTATTCGAAGTAATCACCCATGCAATCGACGCATCTTTGCCAACGCATTGGCAGTTTATTGATGCCCTTCTTGTAAAAATCAGCTGGACGGGAGGCAACAAACTCTTCAAAGGCATTTTGTACTGCCTCTCGGGAATTGAATTTTTTACCCACTAAAAAGTTGTCTAAATTTTGGAAAAAGTAATAGTCGGTAGGTGCAAGGTCTGGTGAGTATGGCGGATGA
This sequence comes from Spilarctia lutea, assembly GCA_916048165.1. NCBI lineage: Eukaryota > Metazoa > Arthropoda > Insecta > Lepidoptera > Erebidae > Spilarctia > Spilarctia lutea. The sequence goes on from OU696490.1 coordinate 15,173,490, forward strand.
GGGAGAGCTTCCAACCCCAGCTCTTGCAGCTTGGAGACTGTCTGTTGCGCAGTATGGGGTCGCGCGTTGTCGTGAAGGAGCAGTGGGGACGACCGATTGACCAAAGCTGGTTGCAGATGTGCAAGCTTCTCCATCATTCTCTCCAGTTCTTTACAGTACACATCTGCATTAATGCTCATGCCGTTTTGTAAAAAGCTGTGGTGAATCACACCCGCACTAGACCACCAAACAGTGACCATCACCTTTTTAGGGGTCATTTTTGGTTTAGGGCATTGCTTTGGTGCTGAACCAGGGTCTAACCAACTTGCTGAGCGCTTTCGATTGTCGAACAGAATCCATTTTTCGTCGCACGTAACTATTCGTTTCAAAATTCCTTCATTTCTTTGCCTGTTGAGCAGCGAAAGGCAGGTCTCGACGCGTACGCGTTGCGCTGGCGATCGTTAAGGTCGTGGGGCACCCATCTATCAAGCTTTTTTACCTTGCCAATTTGTCGCAAATGGATCAATATTGTTTTGATGCTTACATTAAAAGCTGCTGCTAGCTCAGCTGTAGATTGAGTTTCGTCAGCTTCCACAATCGCCTTTAACTCATTATTGTTAACCAAAGTCTCCGGACGACCACGAGCTTCATTTTACAAGTCAAAATTTCCAGAACGGAACCGGGAAAACCAATAAAGGGTTGTGCGTTCGTTTGTACAGTTCTCTCCGTAAACGTTTTTGATGTTACGTGCCGTTTGTGTCGCGTTGGTGCCACGACGGAACTCATATTCCATAATTCACGAATTTTTAAAGTATCCATTATAACGAAAAATTTTCAAATGTAATGAAATTACAACGCTAATCAAAAAACAAAAGACTGAGTTTGTAAATAGAATGTCATGGTTTTAAAACAAAATTAATTTGAATTTAGAATACAGACCCATTACAAACTTTTTTTTATTTGAAATGACCAGTACTGAAGAAACGCAATTTCATAGGTAAAGACCTATTATTTAATTTGATCAATTAGCAAGCGATATGGATTTTGGACCACTAGATTATAACTTTAAGAAAAATTACAACCAAATTAACCTTTACTGCAGAAACTTGTCTTCTTATAAAATTAAATTAAAATTTAAACCGGTAATCTCATTCATCGTCCATCTAAAGATATGAATGCAAATAAAACCAAGTATTTTGAAACTGCTTGAATGTATATTTTCCTTTCATTACTTTCGTCGAGTTCAGCAATGAGGAGGAATAGAGTACATTAGGGCTTATCTTTCAAGTCGTGAAAATTAATGAACTGTCTCAAAAGGGTGCGAGTGAGTGTCAATTTGGTACTTTTAGTAAAACAAGTGAACAATTTAGAAATTAATAGGCACATAAGTTTTATTCAAATGCTTCAACGTGAATACGATCTGAACACGTATTATTGCCATTATTTACTCTTGTGTTATGGGTTTGATCATTTCTTCTGTATCTGGGTGCAACTTATCTAAAATATATTTGTTTACAAGTGAGTTTGTTTAAAAGTATGTGTGCGTGTTGATGGAAATTGACTGTCCTGAAAGATGACAATAATGATACGTATCTTAGGTATAGAGCCAACTTTCGCTGACATCTTATCCTAGCACAGCTTTGTTCTTTATTTTTTTGCTTTTTAAAAGACAACTCCTGATCTAGGAATATATACTGTGCAGTAGCAGGAGAATTTAGAAATATACACAAAGAACACCCAGACTCGGACAAACAATTTGTGGATCACACAAAGTATTATTGCATGTTCGGATCGAACCCACAAGAGTAGAAAGCAGTGAGCAGACCTCTTAATATTTTACGCTTTTAGAGCAATCCAAGTAAGTGGTGCTTTGGAAGTGCAAGGAATGTTATTTCACAGTAAATTAGTATTGCCCGTTGATGAACTGGTGTATAAATAATTATAATTTCAAAATAAATTTTAAATGTAACCAGGTATAGAATCTACAAGATAGTTTTGTCAAGTAGACTCCAACAGGACCACTTATCAGCACTTCAGTTAGACTATTTGAGGAAACCAAGCTTCCAGCATGACGTAAATGGCCTGGCAATATTGCCACCTTCAGATTTCAAGTCGTTTGAAGAGAATCTGACGAAGTTAGGAATCCCTATTGATGTTTTCAGCGAAGATGTTTATCAGTGAGTATATTTATTTTATTACTTATCAAGTTTACAAATAGTAATAGAAATTTAACGGTTTATGAGTGAGGTTACTGTAACCGCACTTACGATTTCACGAGTACACGACTCACTGGCATATTTGTGATGTGTGTCTCTTAGGTTTTCTCTATAGGAAGGACATTTTGAAACTGAGCAACTGAAGACATTGATGTAAAATTTTTAAAGTGCCTAGCCAGACCTACTTGAAATATAAGCCATTTGACTTTAGAAGCAGGACTTTCTCAAGAAGGGGATCCAACGAAGTGCGTGTAATTGGAGCGGCTTATGTCATGCAGTGGACGGCGATAGCCTGATGGTGATAATGACCGTTATAGTTGACACAATCTATATTAATAATGAATCTTCATAGTATAGAATCAACCTATTACAGTCCACTGCTGGATGAAAGTCTTAACCAGGGAGCGCCTACCACACCGTTCTGGGCAGTACGCATCCATCCGACACCAGCCACTTTCTTTAAATCATCGGTCCATCGTGCCGTAGGGCGCGCTACATCTGCCTAATCGTTGTCTCCACTCCTAATGTAACGGAGTATTATTAAGTTAAAAGTATTTAAATACCAAAATAACATTCAGTTTTTTTTCTAATATTCTTTCATTTCGTGCATTCAGATATTTACTGGATAATTCAGAAGAAATAGAGACAAATATAAGAAATACTGATGGACAAAATGAAGCTTTTAATACAACACGCTATCACAGATATGATGACGTAAGTACATCAGATATTGTTTTTTTACAGAATGGGGGGCAAACGAGCAGACGTATCACCTGATGGTAAGCGATTACCGCCGCCCATGTGCACCCGCAACACCAGAGGCGCGGAGCGAGATACCGGTGTGAAATAGCGCTTGCGTTGTGTTTCACCGAGTGAGTGAGGATTCCAGAGGCCCGTACCCCATACCTTCCCCCCATCCTCCTCCCTATACCTTTCATCCGGCCGGCCGGCCTATTCATGCCGAAGCGTGGCTCTCCCACGGTATAATTTTATTCGATATAAATTTGACGTAATACGAAGTAGTAGCAAATACAGCACAAGATTCAGAAGTGATAAAGGAGAGAGCCTAGTATAGCATTCATATGTACCTTTTAAATCCAAGTTTATGCCACTTATTGACACCTGCAACTTAGGACTCACAAGTGTTATTGGTGTTTGAGGGCCTCCCCTTCATCAGAATTACTCCGTTTAATTTGAATAAGCACGGAAAGCCGATCAAATGAAATTTTACTGATTTGTAATTAGAGTGATTCAGATTTCGTTTTTATTTCCAGATTTTGATTTATCTGCGACAACTTCCTGAACGATATAACGCTACTAATTCTAACATAGAGTTAGTACAATATGGAGTAACCCAAGAAAACAGACCTCTGGTTTATTTAAAAATAAGTTTTACCAATACAGCAAAAACTGTAGCTACCGAAAAACCGATAATAGTAGTAGAAGCTGCAATAAATCCTAGGGAATGGATAACTATACCAGCTGTGCTAAATGTTGTTGAAAATATTTTGGAGGATGAGAGTTTTTTGATTGGAGCTGATTGGATCGTATTGCCCGTTGTAAATCCAGATGGATATGAATATACTCACACTAATGTAAGTAATATTAGTCATATAATGTTTAGATAAACTCTCGCCTGCCAAGTCTTGCCAATGGGTAGCAGAATAAAGTATTTAACATGACTATATTTTGAATATAATTTATATAGATTTGGATAAACCTTCAGCTTTTAAGCGTTGTGTGTTTTTTTATGAGTAAATACAAGTTAATCATTCTTAGCTGTTCGTTTATCTCTAACTCGAGTACCTACGGCTGGGCCGATTTAGCTGATTTGGGTTTTAAAATGTTTGTCATAGTCCAGGCAAGGTTTAAACTGTGAAAAATTAAATATAACTTGAAAATCAAAATGTCACGTATACAAAGTAGCGAGTATAGCTAGTATTTTACATTTATGTTCAATATGTTCAGTTGTTAATACTTAAATATCTGTAGCCAAAAACTGACGTAAAGTATATAAAATATCATTTCCTTGTAACTTCTTTTTTTCAGCTTCGATTATGGCAGAAATCCAGAAGCACCAACAGTAATCTAGGTCACATCTGTCCAGGTGTTAATATCAACCGTAACTTTGATGTAGATTGGCAAAACTTTGATGCCAGTTCCAGTCCTTGCAGTCACGTATTTGCAGGCATTGAGCCATTCTCAGAAGTTGAAACAAAAATGATTCAGACTGTAATCCAAGAAAATGGCTCTAAAATCAAAATGTATATATCCTTACAGAACAATGGAGGGTTCATTTCGTATCCTTGGAGTTTTGAAAGAGCTGCCAGTGGTTTGTTTAGGCAGCATCATCTTCTTGGATTTGATATGGTTGCATCGTCGAATGGGAGTTATAGATTGGATGTTGCTTCAACAATATTCGATAGAGCATCTGGCACAAGTAACGATCACGCTAGAAAATCTAATATCTTCTATACTTTTAATTTAGACATCGTACAGAGAGGTAATTCTGTTTTAATACCTGAATCAGATATCAGTGTTATTATTGATGATGTTTGGAAAGCGGTAGCTGTTGCTGCAAATGAAATAATTAAATTATTCAATTGATAAAACTATTTTCTTTTTCTTTATCATCTTGGGAATAAGCAGACGGTAATCTTTATTTGTTTTGTTAGTGAGTGCTAAGGTAATGATGGGCTTATATTTTGAAATAAATATGTCAATTCTCAAGTCCGTTTTGATAAGCAGTGATAAGATATAATATATTTAATTATGTATGTTCACGGGATTTAAGGTGTTCGTGTGGTATTTTTCACTGATCATTGTCACGAGTTGATTCACCCAGTGAGTATTCTATCAATCATCATCGTTGTCGACAGTCTTTAATAGTCAACTACTGGACATATACCTTTGATGATGAATGGTGACACTACGTATTCTCAAAAGACATTTCATCAATGATCATATAAATTTCCGAAATGCAGGAGCCTAAAATTCTGAAATAGTTTGTGTTGTCCCAACAATGTGAACGTAATAGAAAAGGCATACAAAACGGGTTAAATCATATTACAGTATTCGAAGAATATCATCATCATCTCCCCTGAAAGTCGTATACTGCTAGAGATAGGCTTCCTGCGGTCCTATGCTGCTCGCATTCAACAGCTTCCCGTGACCTTCACTCGATCATCTAACCACCATTGACCATTGTGGTCATCAAACAACGTATAAGTAAACATTTTGCGTCGAATTTAATTCTTTCGAAGAAATCCCGTTTTATTACCGGATTGAAAATACGCAATCTTCGTAAATTGGAAACTGATCTAAAAGAAATTTCATTTTAAAGTCTTCTTCAGTGGCAGTTCGGAAATTTAATACGAAAGAGATAAAAAATATTACATTTAAGTAATCTTCTCTAAAGTGTGGCTTTTCGTGGTTTGGTTTTGTCATTTGATATATATACTTTTTAAATCTATTCAATTTTACGTATCTTAACAAATTAAAAGATTTTGATGTTAAAATCAAATTTATAATTTAAAAATCAAGCAGCAAAAATATCGTTCAAGATTACTTTACACAGTCGAAGACAAAACATGTAGGGCTCTTTTAACTGAATTTAAAAAAAAGGGGTTCTGAATTTGCTGAAGCTCAGTCATGACAGCACGGATTGTGTGGTCACAAAATTCTTGAAAACTGAGGAATAAAGAAAAACATGAAAACTGAGGATTAAGGAATAAAGAAACAATGTATAATGGTTAATAGTAATAATGGTTAATACCGGTAATAGTTTTTAAAGGTTAATTATCCTACCAAAAATAAATTAGCACCAAGTTGCATTACTTCTGCAGAGTGGTATATTGACTGTACCTTTTATTGTGCAGCGGAGCGAGTTTGTATTCACAAACAAAAGTCTCACACAGTTATTCAGATTGTCTATTGTCACTACACATGAACACAAGGTACCTATATAGTTTTATTTCCGAAACAGTTTAGCGTTCTATTTTAATTTCTTGTTTAAATTATTGCTGTTGATATACCGTCGGTAAAGATCTCGATGCGCACCGCTACCGATCTACCCTCAGTTAAATAATAGTATCGGTGTACACCCTAGGCAAGAAGTTTCACTTTATAGGGATTTGATTTACTTTTAATTATTTATTGTAAAAACATACAAACTTTTGTATTTCAAGAAAACTAAGTAGTACTTACAATTGTTTGGGATATACACTCATTTGCAAAAAAACGGGCGGTTTCGATTTTCTTCCTGGCTGAAAAAAATAAAATACCAAAAAGGTTTTAATCATTTGAACATGTTACTGGCCAGTTATAAAAGTGCCATAGTGTTTATAAGAGTACATTCCAAATTCAAATTTTTGACTGAGCCTGGTTTTCAAAGAAAACAACTTTTAACTACATTTTGAGGCGCGAATTCCCTATAGTTAATATCGACTCTAATTAACTTTTTGTCAATTTTTATTAAATTATCTGATGTCCTTGACATTTAAAAGTATTGTTATTGCTGTTTAGCAATATCGAAAATGGTAGATAAAGTGATAAAAGCGAGCAAAATTATTGCGCTGCTTGAAGAAGGTTGCAGCCAATGCTTCGTGGCTCAGAGGCTAAATGTGAGTCGGTCGACAGTTCAAAGGACCTGGCAGCGCTATCAAGAGACCGGTTCCGTCAAGAGAAGGCCTGGTTCTGGCAGAAAGACATGTACCGAACCACGGGATAATCGTTTTCTAGTTAGTCAAGCGTTGAGAAATCGCAAATCTTCTTATGTGGACCTCAAGAACAGCCTCGAAGAAGTAAGAAATATGCAAATTAGTCTATGGACGGTCAGGAGGAGGCTTCTCGCTGCTAATATACACAGTCATCGCCCGGCACGCGGCCCTAAATTACTCCGTGGACATCGAGTTGCTAGGCTTAGCTTCGCTCGAAATTGTGTGTCATGGACTCATGAAGACTGGGATAGGATATTGTTCTCCGATGAAGCCAGGATATCTCTGCATGGTGAAGACCGACGTCGGCGAGTGCTACGTAGACGAGGAGAACGCTTTGCAGAGGCATGTTTTGAAGAATTCACACCTTATGGAGGGGGCTCTGTTATGTTTTGGGCAGGAATAAATTCCATGGATCGTACGGAGTTAGTCTTCATCGAAAACGGTACACTGACTGGACACCGATACATAACGGAAGTTCTAATTCCTTATTCACAACCCGCTTTAACCCCTCTTGGCGAAAACTCATTTTTTATGGACGACAACGCTCGCGCCCACCGGTCCGGCGATGTGGAAGCGTATATGCTAGAAGTCGGAATTCGTCGTTTGGACTGGCCAGCTAGAAGTCCGGACCTCAATCCCATAGAGCATGTCTGGGACGTACTGAAGCGACGAGTGAGATCAGTGCAGCCGGCTACGCAGACCATCAGAGAGCTAAAGAATGTGATTACCGCGGAGTGGGAACGTATTCCCCAAGAAACCATAAAATAAATACTCGCTAGCATGCCCAGACGAATGCAAGCCATGATTTCAGCAAGAGGGGGTCACACTCAATACTAAACTTTTATCTGCTTTTAATGTATTCAAGAAAAACAAAGAAATTAACGCGTTTCATTTTTATTTAGCGAGCAGGTACAATAATAGTGTTTTAAGCTTAAACATTATTTCTCAATAATTTAATCAAAATGTTATGATAAAACTGATGATACCTATTCCTTCCTAATTAATTTATGAAATTCTGAGGATAACAATACCTAAAATTGTCAAACAAACTAATAGTAACTATAAAATAGTTCTTTGCTTAAGTGCCCGTTTTTTTTGCAAAAGAGTGTATATAAACAGTTTTAAACAATTGACAATATTTAAAAAAAAAATATAAACTAATTTGTACGACTACCCATCCACGCCATTATTTTAAGATGTATACGATTGAAATCCATGATGAGTTTTTAAATTTAAATGTTAGTATGCTAGATAAGTTTTTTAGTGAAGTTCATGAATACACACAAACGGGCAAGTAGCGTTTGTATTTTGATAGTATGGCGACTGCCATCAATGGCCACTCGCAACACCAGAGGCGTCACAAGTTTGTTTGCCGGCCTTTAGGGGATGGGGGAAGGGGTTGGGGGTATGGACCTCCGGTAACCTCACTCACTCGGTTTTCACTCACACACACACAGCTGCATTATCTGAATTCACAATGAGGATAGTGACCACCACACTTGAATTTTACTTGTGTTTTAGAGTCGGAACCAAGAAGAGCAATTTTGGCATGCGTTTATACAAAAAAATCACAAACTTGTACATCATCATTTATGGTATACTACTAGAAAGTAGTATACCATAAATGATGATGTACTCCTAGCCAGTCATTTCGGCCACGGCGGCCTGTTTCAATGGAGAGTGGCCAACTACGCAGGAGATATTTTAGTGCACAGTTATGTGCGCAAACACAAGTACACTCTCTGGAGAGAGGTCTGGTGCAGGCTTTACGTACTCTCCGATGCACGGGGGTTAACACCCCAATTTTCGATCTCCGGGCTATTACGGACAAGCAGAAATAGTCAAAACGATCTTTGATTCAACCCGGGTATCGAATACGAGACCTCTTGATTGGCAGTCGCACACGCTAATCGCTAGAACAAAGAGGCAGCCTCTATATAATATATAAAGACTTATATGCATAGATTCAGATCATTTAAGTGTTTTCTGGAAATGAATACATATACGTGAGAGGTGATTCAACTTTCTATTAGTAACATACTCAAAATCAAAGGCAATATTTGGTGATTCCTACCCATCCCGTGGACGTCGTACTGACGTGGATCACGTTAGTTCTGCAAAGAGATTGAAAATTTGGCCAAAATCTGTTATTTAAGGAGAGGCTCATATTCAGCAGTGGACTATTAGAAGCTATTAATGGTGATGATTATATGAACCATTGGATCAAAGTCCACCAGGAACCTTGTTTGGTCCTCGATTCTTGACACCCCGTTCTTTAATATTAAATTAATGAAATTTTGTCAAAAAGACTGAGTGTCAAAGCACTTTAGAAATTATTTCAAAAGTTGAAATGAGATCCTCTGTAGATGGTATGGTAAAGGGTTGTTATTTATAGTAGACTAACCCTAGACAGGCTAGATAGGCTAATCAAAAATATTTTCAAATATTTAGGTTTCAAAGAACACATTTAGTGAAGATACGAGTAAATAAACAGCTAAAACGTTCAAAAACTTAAATAAATGTTTTGTTGCTTATTAATATATTAACTTATTATTATATAATATATTATATTACTTTATTGTAGATCAGATAACTAAGTAAATAACTTAATTCTAGCTCAACACAAGTGGCAGCCTTTATGTTTTTATTTAATAAACAAAATACAAACATGTATTCTATTTGTACTTTAAAACCTTATAAAAATAAAGTAAACCGATAATTTATGATTCACATAAGCGAAAAATTAAGAAATCACTTAGAAATAATTATTTTAATGCTATTTAAATCCAAACTAAATACAAAATAAACATACAATAATACGGTTATACATAATCATACAGTACAAAGTATAAAATAAGTGATCTAGCAGTCGAAGCATCCAAACGTCATTAAGAGTACATTATTGTAGCTTAAGGACCAAAAAATAATGGCACATGGCTATTATTAAAAGGTGAAAAAGCTACCATCTACTTTCTGGCTTTACTATCACGTCAAAGCTTTAGCGTGAGAGAGCCCTGCTTTAGTTTGGAGACTGGAGTGACGTCTTGACCTTAAAAGTGTTATCCCATTTAGTCATCGATTTCCACCAAGTAATTACTCAATGTTTGGATTATTTTTGGAAACATTACGCACCTAGTTCAAAGGGTTCTTAAAAAGTCTAATTTTTTATCTAAAGAATTTGTACATTTCTTCTATTTTACTTCTTGATATGAGGTTCACTGTAAGTGGGATAAACGCAATATCCGCCAATCTTATTTGAATAATGAGGTTCATCAGTCACATTAGTGTACGTGTCTTCTTCTCTTTCTTTTTTGTTTATTGGTTCACTGTAAATATCCCTAAGCATTTCTAGGTTAGTTGAGGCTTCCTTAGAAGTTCCTTGATTACCGCCAACTGATTTTGTAGGTTCAGACTGATCATTATGTTCTAAGCATGCACTGGTATAAATACTGTTCATTATTAAGAAATCAGATCCAGCATCCTCTTCAAATACTTTGGTTTTATATGTTTCTGCATTGATGCTTTGTTGCTTGTCACGTTGTCTTTGACTTTTTAGTATAGCCTTTGGATAAACATCTTTTGCATGATTGTAGAAATCATTTTCTTGCATTTGACCTTCTGGGACGGCGTATTCATTTTCATTTTGTGCAGGGTCATTTTGAGTTACAGGGTTTACCATACAATAATCGTAGGTATGTTTAGGTTCTCTCTGAAATATTACAATAAGAAATAAATTTGATTTTTACTAGACATTTTCGAATTTTGGCTCGTAGCAGATAATCGATGTAAGCTAGAAGTATAGTAAGTCAGTAAGTGCTAGTGTAAGTGATACATACGCTCCATAATTGGTAGCAACTGAAGTAGTGCGTAAGAATCATTTTGTGAGTTTGTCATCTCACCGAAGAAAGTGGAAATTTTTTTTACAGAAACGCAATAGTAATGTCTCCACAACTTGCATGTATCTATCTATTGTCTAGTCGTTTCGTTTGCCTTATATTATGTGAAAAACTATACATGCACAAATAAAAGTGTGATTTACGACAAGAACTATTTTGGTTAAGTATTGAAGTCACGTCTACAAACTCACAAGTCCGAAACAAGTAATTACTATAACTGTAGCATTAAATTTACTCACTTGCTTTAGACAATTTTGTTTCTTCATCTTGTACATAACTACAATAACACAGATTATGACGATTAACATCAAGACAATGATAACTGGAATCCACAGTTCGTATTGAATCTGACTTTCTTCGTTGTGATCATCGCCACTTTTATTACTTGCATTATCATTATGATTGCCAGGTTCATCTGATAGGTAACATAGGAAGTATACGTGTTAATTATATATTGTTGATATATTGTGTAATGTTGCAAAACTACAAAAGTTTTAGATTTTTATGGCCAGTAACCTATAGACGATCGCTTACCATCAGGCGATACGCCTGCTTGTTTGCCTCTATTCAATAATAAAAAAATCCCACTCAATAGGGGGCCACCTACAAACCGTAGGTGGCCCGAGGTAAATCGGGGTTTCAGGATTTCCCTTTCTAAGGTGTACTTGGTTTTCCGGCATCTAGTACCCGAGTTAGTACCAGTAGCAGTACCCGTTAGTTCGACATGCCACCAGGAGTTGATAACCGAGGGGATTTCCATCATAATAACATTGAGATCAGCTATCCAATAAGTTGAATGCGTGATATTATGGAGAAACCTAATAAAAATGTATACGAAACTGTATCAAATCGGACACAAACTTTAATAGGCAAGTGAAAAGTGAAAAGAAAAATTCATTTTTGACTTACTTCGACATGATACCAGCTGGAATCGAATAGTAGCTGTCTTTCTTTTCGTGCTACATATAAAAACTGATACCATATTGGGCACCAAAGTTACTTCAGTAGTATTCAGATATTCTGGTATTATTTCTGAAATTGTACAAAAAAGCATTGGACCGAGGGTACTGCCCTACGGAACCCCATATGTCAAATATACTCTAACACATTGCCTTCTTTCTGTAAAGTAGTCCTTGAACCACAGAAGTGCGTTCCCTCTGATTTCAATGTTCTTTAGACGGGTATTTAATATTTTTGTTGAAACCGTGTCGAACGCCTTCTGTAAAACCAGGAATACTCCTATGCATTTGTCCTTTTGGTCTAGATTAGATGTTATTTTATATTTGTAGTGAGTTGTAGAACATTATCGTACGGCGAAACCAGTACTGGTATTCCGAAAGTATGTTATTGCTTTCTAGGTAAGAAATCAATAGTTTATTCATTACCTTTTCCATAAGTTTACACATGCAACTTATAAGAGAAATTGGTCAATAATTTGTTGGAAGTGTTTTGTTACCTGATTTATAAACATAAACTTATTAACTTTACCAAGAGATTCAGCATCAGTCGCTTCTATGTTGAGTAATTCCGATGATAATGTATTCGATATATTCATATTACAAAATGCTTTTATAATATACCATGTTTCCTTTATATTTCTGATATTTTTATTTCATTTTCTTTGTAGTGATGTTGTTTTAATTTTATTATGATTTTCTTTAATATATTTCTGAAGATAATGTATGCTCTCATTATATTTCCCCTAAGTCTACCAAAAGTGTTTTAAGCTCCCATATTTTGTCGACTATATGCCACTCAAAATATAATGGGTCTGATACAATCCCTGATGGACTTTCTTGAACTTATCTGCCAGATAACTAAAGATTTTGGTTTCACAAGTCTTGAATAGAAACATATATGTCTCGGGGTAGCCTCATTCCCTAGAGACCGCATCTCTAGTTGTAGGATAGGAGATAGCCCGGAGGTACGGAGCATCTGTACTAGTTGCTCTTGACTGATGGGTAGGAGGGAAATAAAATACCTCCCGCGGACCCACAAGGCCGGAGAAGAATACTTTGATAAAAAACCTCACCGTCACGCTTCTTTGAGATATTCGAAGCAGAAAGTGACGGTGTGCTGGACGCTTAGGTTGGAGCGCTCAGTAGGGATGGCGGCGGAAGAGCCTACATAAGATCAACGGCGGCTCCCGGATTAGTAACGGTCACAACCTTGGCGTCAGGTGGCAACCGGCCGGAAAACTACATATCCAAAAACTAATTCTCCTTATCATGAAAGCAAATGGAAAAGAAAAGGGCACTAATTCTAGGGCGTACCCCCAAAGCGACGCGAATGCGAAACATACTAGGGCGTTCCCTCCAAGCGACGGCACTGACAAGAACAAACGTTCGCATCAAAGTATTAGATTAGCGACATGGGATCTGGGCTCCCTCACCGGTCGTAGTCAAGAACTTGCAGATTCTTGAAAGGAGGCGTATAAATATCTGCAGCGTACAAGAAACGAGGTGGAAGGGATCCAAACCCAGAGACCTAGGCTTGGGGTACCAATTGGTCTACGACGGCGAGGATATTAGGCAAAATGGACTCGGCATCGTTCTGGATAGGCACTTACGAAACAGAATTGTCAGCATTGAGAGAAAATGCCGACGTCTTAAGATTGGCCAAAAATAGGCACAGATCGGGTTTAGACTTTAAGGCCAATAGTTTATAAAGAGCAAAGACAACACGCTGCTCACTACGCACGAGTATGTTAATAAGAGATGGCACGAATACTATAAGAAGCTGCTCAATGAGGAATTTCCCAGCCAAGACTTCAATCTCTCGGCACCAGCTCAGGGTCCAATTCGTGAAGTTACTATATATGAAGTAGAGCATGCCGTTCGGAAAATGAAGAAGCATAAAGCACTTGGCCCTGACGAGATTCCAGCAGATCTTTGAGAAGCTTTGGGCCCCATAGCAGTGGTATGGCTCTCAAAACTCTTCAATACAATAATGAAAAGCGTCACGATTCCAGATTCCTGGCGGCAAAGCTTCCTTGTACCGTTCTATAAAAACAAGGGTGATATTACTCTGTGTAGCAATTACAGGGGTATAAAACTAACTTCTCATACTCTGAAGCTGTGGGAACGTATATTGAATAGACGCTTCTTGGACATCTGCGAAATTACAGTAAACCAATTTGGGTTCACCCTATCCAAATCAACCACGGATGCCATTTAGGCGGTGAGGATAGTGATGAAAAATCATCGTGTGAATAAAAAAGACCTTCATTTCGCGTTTATTGACCTCGAAAAAGTGTTCGATCGAGTCCCGAGAAGACTTGTATGGCAAGCAATGCGAGAACAATTAATCCCTGAAGACTACATACGCCTGGTGCAAGATATGTATCGCAAAATCCACACTAAAGTTAGAAGTCTGGCTGGAATCTCTTGTGTGCCGACGACGTTGCACTTGTGGCTGAATCTGCCGAAAAGCTGCAGGTCTCACTGAACGAGTGGATCACGGCTTTGGAAAACTCAGGACTTCGAGTAAGCAGATCCAAAACAGAACACCTCGAATACAAATTCAGCAACACGGTAGACAGCGCCAGCTTCTACTATCCGGACGGCACGCAAGTACCAAAAGTTAACCAATTCCGATAACTAGGCTCTATAGTAACGCGAAATGGAAGTGTCGACGCAGATGTATCCCATAGAATAAATGTCGCGAGGCAAAAATGGCGTACTTTCACTGGAGTTCTTTGCGACCCGCGCATGCCCATACGCACTAAAGGAAAAGTGTACGAGACAGCGATAAGACCAGCGATGTTAAATGGGGCTGAATGTTGGACAGTGGGGGCAGTACATGCGCAGAAGCTGCACGTGGCCGAAATGAAGATGCTCAGATGGACGGGCGGAGTGGCGAAGCTAGACATAATTCGGAACAGATGTACACATGTCCGAGGTAGCTTCAAAGTGACTCCAGTCCAAGAAAAGCTCACTAAGATACGCCTAAGGTGGTACGGCCACGTCATGCGTAGAGACAGTGAGCATGTCGTTCAGAAGGCACTGGCACTCCCTGAAGGCAGGAAAGGAACAGGACGGCCGCCCTTGACGTGGTGGACTAGTATGGCCAATCTCATGAAGAAGACCCAATTACCAGACCCGGGAACCCAGGACAGACTATCCTGCCGCCGAAAGATAAGGAGAGCCGACCCCACCTAACGTGGGAAGGGGCAAAGGAAAAGAACACACACACACACACACACACAAAGAAACACAAACATTAACGAAATATAAACTCAATAAAAGTAACAATCTGTCTTAATATTAAAAATATAAAACAAAATACTCGTATTGCAACTCTTTTAGATTTTTTAACAAATTAAATTTATAAGACATTTTGCGAGTACACTCAATTGATACGAAAAAATATCTAAGTCTTTGTGAACTTCGTTAATTAGATGGATAATTATGAACTTACTCGTATCTATCAAATAACTAGAGATTTTATCTGTCGAATAGTGTTATATTTCCATATCATTTACTGTATCATGAACTGGTGATGCTGGCGCTAAATCTATTGATATTTTGATCAAGATCTTGTAATCGATCTGGAGAATGAATTTTTCGTATTCATAAAATATTTATAGATTACCTGTTTTATTATAAATACAATTTTCACATGATGCACTTATGTCGATTTTATCGTCATTTGTGTCACACCTTATTGTTAAATGTTCATTGTTGTAAAAATACGCATACTTGACCTCATAATCAGGGTCCATAAACATCATATTTTGCGTAATATCTTGATTATTAATTTTGACATTGATTTCGTGTGCTGAAAAATAATTGTTTATTTTATTATATCGTTACTAGCACATAATCTAAACCCTTAAGTACTACAGATTTATTGAAAACTTTATTAAGTCATTATTGCATTCGAAGAGTATTGGAAGTAGTAGTAGTAGTCATCGAGTATTGAATAAAATTGAGCAACGAATCAAATTTATATTAAAAACCATTTCTTAGAAGCCAGGCTGATTTCAGCACGAACGAGTTGGCTCGACTCCACTACTAAAATGACTGCGCGGTTGGCCTAGTAGTTTAAGCGGTCACTACGCCGCTTGCTACTGCGCCAAGTGCCGTGGGTTCAAATCCCACGTGGGAATATCACTTTGTGTGATCCACAAAATGTTGTTCTGAGTCTGGGTGTTCTTTGTGTTCGTTACATGTATGTTTGTAAAGTCCCCCGCGACACAGGATGTATATTCCTAATGCGGGAGTTGTCTTTTAAAAAGAAAGAAAGAAAATCATCATAATATGACAGCGTTTGTGATGTCGTGTTTCGTTGGTAGACCGGAGGCCCAATGAAGCAGAAGCATCACTAGGTCACCATGCTGCATTGTTGTATTGTCTGCATTCGCAATGAGTATGGTGACCACCACTCTTGGATTCTGCTCATGCTTTCCATCAGGCAGAGTAGAGTCATTTAATCATTTTTATCATTACAGAATATTTTGTTTATTTTTTTAAATACCAACAGAAAACTTTAATTTTCATTGTACTAAAGTTTTGGCTTAGTTTCAATTGGGTTTTTCAGTGTTATTTCGCATTGAGAATAATAAATAATACTAATAAACTTTATTTATTGGTTATTTACAATCCATATATTTATTTCATTTTCATAATAAACGTCGTTATCAAATGCGAATTGGCCTTCGATGATTGGTGAAATGTCAGTATTCTGGCTTATCATTAGCCAGAATGTTTCTCTATCTTGCTCCGAAAATGGTGCTACTTACTTACCTTACCCTTTTTAAGTAGAAACTTCTTTTGGCCGTCAAAAAATTGGGGGCTTACATTTTTTCGGACATTTTGGACATCTAACACACAACAATGCCATCTAGTCCCAAGCTAAGCAAAGTTTGTGTCACAAAACAACTGCTACTCATTTATACTTTTTTGTTGTAAATACATACGTATTATACTCGTACATAGAAAACACCCAAACTCCGATAAAAATATTTACAGATCATACAAACATTTGGTCCGTGGTAGAATCGAACCCGAGACCTCAAGCACAGCAGTTGCGCCACACCAACAGTTTAAAGACAGTTACTTACTTAGGTAGATGATTGTTTGGTGTTTTCAAACATCCTAGATTGTTATTGTTCCTTAGAACTTTAGTGCTAGAATATGCTTTAAGTATAAATAACATTACATGATAACTTACGTTTTAATGTCTGTTGTAGAACAAACGTTACTTCCACAGTGGAGTTGATACCCGAGCAGCCGCTTATGCACATAATTTTTTTTTGCTCGTGGGTAGAATTTAATTTAATAGAGAATCCAATGCCCCATGCCCAAATGTCATCATTAACTGTGAAAAGATTTGTATAAGAATCAAAAGTAATGATACAAGAATTTCTATTAATTACAGATAAACAGATAACAGTGGGTGCCAGAAAATTAATGCATGATGGAGTCCAGAGCTTTGTCCAGTAGAGCGTTTACAGTATAGGAGGTATGTAGGCTACCGCTATCCATTTAAGGTGACTGACTGAATATAATGTTTCTGTTTGGGACTAGATGGCACTGTATGTTAAACGTTCAAAATATTTATTAATTTATTTAAACTTTTCAGATCACATTCTATCAGAGACTGATAGATTTACCTCTGAAGTAATCAGAATATCATTCGTCTTACCATCTATTACATTGAAAGGATTTCTCATTTGTACGGTGCATGTTTCGTCTAAAGAGATGCAGTCTACCTTCACTGTTTCACCGTCCTGGTAGAAGTATTTAGCTGTGTATACATCGTTCTCTTTTATAAGATTAAGATCAATACGGTTTACCAGTATCTGTTGGGGAGGCACTGCCAACAAGAAGAAAAATTAAGAAAATAATTAAATAGGTTTTAAGGGTTAGATAAAATGTAGTCTGGAGTATATAAATGTATATAATCTCATCTTCGTTACATAGTATAAAATGAAGTCGCTTCCCAGCCTTTTCGCTTAGATGTTTTTAAGTACTCAATGGATTTTAATGCGGTTTTCAAAAGATGGAGTGAATTAAGAGTGTTGAGTATATTTAGTTTATGGTAATTTAGTTTATGGTATTAATTTTTAAGTATTTTTAAGACTGTCAACTTCTATCTTTTTATGTAACACGGTGAATAAAGAGTAACTTGATAAAACGTTAATTTATTGGAAACCCTTATAAAAATATATACAAGTGGCGACGAGGATAACAAAAACATGCCAAAGGAACACGTAAACGCTATACCTCTACTTGAAAAGTACGATGAAAGTGAAAAGTTCAATAACTTTGTCGAAAGGTTGACATGCTTCTTCCTAGTACACGAGGTGGACATGAAAAAGAAAGTTCCATTGATGCTCACATGTTTCAACAAGGATATGTACGCAAAGGTAAAAATTTTATGTGCACCGAGAAAGCATACTGATGTGTCATTCGATGATTTGATAGAAATAATCGAAAAACATATGCAACCGCCGCCATTAATTACAACACAAAGACAAAAGTTTAGACAGCGCGTCCAACAAGATGGCGAACGTTTTGCACATTTTTATGAAGATATAAAAAAAATTGCTTTGGATTGTGGATTTCAGGATGAAACACGCTTATCTGAAGAACTACGTGATCAAATAGTTACGGGAGTGCGTGACAAAAAAACACAAAATTATATTCTACGTACGCCGGGTTTAACACTTCAAGTGGTGCGAGACAAAGCCCTAGCGGATGAGCTAACCTCTATGGGAGTTGCTGATCTACATTTATCAGCCACTGTGAAAAAGCTTAATAACAACTACAACTCAAGAACCAAGGTACAAAATTCTCACAATTTTAAAAACAATTATAAGAAAGGTGAGTCGTCAAATTCATACAATCCAAATAACAAGTATATGTCTGCAGTCACACCGTCTACTTACAAAAGGTTTACTTGCTATCGCTGCTTGGGTAATCATACTGCTCCGAGATGCCCACATATCAAGGAATCTTGTCATAAATGCTCTAAAGTGGGACATATTCAACGGGCATGTGGTAAAGTTAAAACTGTTATAGCTGGTCAATCATCCCAATTAGATAGCCAAGCAGGACAGTTAACACAATTATACCATAATGATGTGACAGACATTTTCCAATTAAATGAGGATCCTAAAAACAAAATAATGTTGAATGTTAGAATTGAAGACAAGGAATGTTCTTTAGAGCTAGATACAGGAAGTACTTATTCCTTAATGTCAACATCTGTATACCAATCACTTCAAATAGGAAAACCAATAATGGAGTGCAGTCTTGTTTTATCAACATACAATAAACAAAAGATTTGGATCAATAAGAAAGTCTCAGTCAAGGTTAAATATGAATGTCAAAGTTTTATTGGAACTTTATACTTGGTTGATGGTAAATTTGATTCTATACTAGGATGTGATTGGCTCTTTAAATTTAACCTAACTTTTGGAAAAGTCTATCAGGTACATGATATTAATAATCAAATAGAAAAACTTGTAAACAATTTTCAAGATGTTTTTGCACAGGAAATTGGTCTAATCAAGAAAGAGGTACACATCCATGTTAAAAGTGATGCTGTTCCAATATTTAAGAAGTCACGAACCGTACCTTTTGCTCTTCGGGAGAAAATGGTCGACGAGCTTCATCGCTTGGAGTCAAAAGGAATCATAGAGAAGGTGGAACATGGTCTCTGGGCTACTCCAGTGGTTCCTGTTATCAAGGCTAACGGTGATTTAAGGTTGTGTGGAGACTACAGGATAACTGTTAACAAAAATGTAGCACCCTCAGACTATCCAATCCCAGTTATCGAGGAAATCTTAAGCAGGATAGGTAAGTGTAAATACTTTAGCAAATTTGATATACGTGAAGCTTTTTTATCTATGCCTGTTTATGATGAGACTAGTAAATTGTTAACCATTAATACTATTCAAGGGCTATATAGAGTCCGACGTATGTTCTATGGAGTAACTTCAGCCCCAGCTGAGTGGCAAAAGTGTATGGATAGTTTATTTACACAGGAGGGCACGCAAGTATTTTATGATGATGTGCAAATTGCTAGCCCTGACCCTGATACACATGTTAAACGTTTACAGAAATTCTTTTCAATATGTCGTGAAAATGGAATTAAACTAAAAAAATAAAAGTGCCAAATTTTAACTGATAAAATTTCATACTTAGGATTTGAAATAGATAAGAATGGTCTCCATAAAACTAATGAAAAGGTGAAAGCTATTAAAGATGCACCTGCTCCTAAGAATGTTTCAGAAGTTAAATCCTTTGTAGGACTGTGTCAATATTATGCACGTTTTATACCTAACATGGCAAAAATGTTGCAACCTGTCTATAACTTACTACATGACAATGTCAAATTTGTATGGAATAAAGCTTGTGAAAATGCTTTTATAAATGTTAAACGTGAAATATGCTCTGACCGTGTATTAGCTTTATTCGACCCTTCAAAGGAAATTGTACTTGCCTCCGATGCATCTGCATATGCTATAGGCGCATGCTTGTCCATTGTTGATAATGGTATTGAAAGACCTTGTATGTTTGTAAGCCGTACTCTCAATTCAGCTGAAAAATGCTATTCACAAATTGATAAAGAGGCACTAGCCATATATTGGAGTGTAAAAAAGTTTTTTAATTATTTGTTTAGTAGGAAATTTACATTATTAACAGATAGCAAACCATTAAAAAGTATATTTAATGCTAACGCGTCAGCACCAGCATTGAGTGCTATTAGGTTATTACATTATTCATTGTTCCTTCAACAGTTTGACTATAGTATTAGATACCGTAATACAAAAGATCACAGTAATGCTGACTTTTGCTCACGTTTCCCAACTGAATCGTCTATTAACCAGATTGATGTTGCTGAAATGTATCAACTCGAACAATTGAATGTACTACCAGTTTCTGTAAAGGAAATAGCTAAATTAACAGATTTTGATTCTGAATTTTCAATTCTAAAAAGACAAATTTTAGGAACTTGTGATCCTTCTAACTGTAATAGTTCTTATGATATGGCATTATTTACTGTGGAACATGGTGTAGTCATGAGAGGACCCGTGTTTGTATACCTAAGGCTCTTCAAAGTAAGGTACTAAATGAATTACATATTGGACACTTAGGTATTCAGAAAATGAAAGGTTTAGCTCGAAGCTATGTATATTGGCGAAATATAGATGCAGATATTGAGAAAACAGCAAAGCATTGTGTAAGCTGTGTTTCCCGCTCAAAACAGGTTGATAATGTACCTATCCATCCGTGGTCATACCCTTCAGGTCCATGGCAACGACTTCACATTGACTTCTGTGGACCATTTATAAACTCTTACTTTCTAATAATTGTAGATTCGTACTCTAAATGGTTGGAAGTATACCCTATGAAGAGTATAACAACTGAAAATACAATTGTGAATTTACAAGATTGTTTTGCTAGGTTTGGCCTACCTGTGACCTTGGTTAGTGACCGAGGGCCACAACTTACATCTTATGAATTTGAAAATTTTTGTAAGCAAAACGGAATTAAGCATTTAAAATCATCACCATACCATCCATCTTCAAATGGCTTAGCTGAACGCAACGTACAAACTGTAAAAGAGGCTTTACGCCAAAGCATGAATCAAAAATGTAGCATGGAACTAAAATTATGTCAGTTCTTATTGCGTTATCGAAAATCACCACATGCGACTACCGGTCGTAGTCCTTGCGAACTAATGTTTAAACGCAATATTCGATGTCGTCTTGATTTAATGATTCCAGATGTTCGTCAGACTGTTCTGGATAAGCAGGCTAAGATACCTAATAGTGTAACTAACACAGAAGCTAAGACTTATTTTAAAGAGGGAGACAATGTTATTTTTCGTGATTATACTAAACATGGTAAATGGCTTACAAGTAAGATAATTAAACCCTTAAGTTCTGTAGAATATAGCATTGGGTCGGGAGATGACATTGTTATCTGTCATGCAAATCAAATGCGTCCTACAAATATAAGTGAAAGAGCTTTATTGGTAACCCTTATAAAAATATATAAAAAAGAGGAAAGTTTATATGTTTAACTAGCTTCGCTTCGCAGTGTTACGTGCGGCACTACCACAAACGCGGGTAACATTAAAGCTAGTATGATAAAATTTACAGATGGTTCATAGAGAGCAAATGTAGTCAAAAACTTTGTAGTGAATAATAGTGAATTTTGGGGTTATAGGGGAATGAGAGTCATGTCCTTCCAACACAAAGGGAGAATCCTCCGACCAGGCGAGGTGACCATGCCTGGCGGGAGGCTGGAGGTGACCAACACTGCTCAACGATATTGGGATGTTGTATTCTATTATGCTAATCGGCGGCTAACTTCTATTGCGCAATTCAGGATTAGTGGTGTTGTATAGTATGTTATATATAAGGAGAGAGGGCGCTACTGTGCCACGGTTCACATCGGCTCTGTTAAATATATAGAAACAAAATATTTAAAAGTATATTAAATCAAAGTAAAGTGTTATTGTGGAAATAAACTTGATAACTTTAGTGATATATTGAAGAAATCAAGAAAGACACAACCCGAAGAAAGTAAAAAGACAAACAAGCACCAGGGACTGTGAACTTTTTTTCACGTGATTTTCTCGAGCTTACTACCCATCAGAAGACATTTTGGGCAGTCTATGACCATTTATTCAGTGCTCAGAAGTGATCAAGATCGAACAATTGTGCTTTAAATACATTTGAGATAAAATATCTACATACCCTCTTTTTCAATAACAAACCACGTTTTGCAGTCAGCCAACAATATTATAAACCTAATAACGACATCTGTTGAAAAAATCACGAACTACTACAAATCCCAACGGTACTGCTAGGGTTCTGTAACAGCGCAACGATCTAACCTAAAAATACCAATACACGCCACTAGAAGGCGACATATACAGGTAAATAGACTAAAAACCCAAAATAAAAATCATGGATGAAATTCTGAAAGCTCTAAAAAATATCCAACTAGAACTAGATGACCAGAAAAAAGATATTCGAGAAAATGGAAAAAACGTGACTGAACAAGTAACACAAAATATCAATAAAATACTGGAGAAAAATTTTTTTGCAATGGAGGAAAAACACGAAAAATTAAAGGAAATTGTAGAAAACCAGGAGAAAACCATCCACATCTTAGAAAAACAGGCGAGACTAAGAAATATAGTTTTCTTCGGCATTGAAGAATTGGAATCTGCATATGATACGTTGGAAAAAAATATGATCAAATGGTTAGTAGAACATTTCTCAATCAAACTATCCTATAGTGACCTACAAGAAGTTAAAAGGCTAGGGAAGAAAGGCGATAGACCACGCCCAGTGGTGGTAACCTTCTTGAATCTGGGTATAAAGATCAAAATCTTTAAACAAAAAAGAGCACTGCGAGACACAAGTTACTACATGAAAGAAGACTACCCTAAACACGTTTTAGAAAAGAGAAACCAGTTACAAGAACAGTTAAAAATAGAGAGAGAAAAAGGAAACACGGCTTTTCTAAGGTATGACAAACTGGTCATACTTAAACAAACATATAAAATAAAGCTTGCTCCCTCACCAACAAAATATAACGAGGACATGCCAAAGGAAAAAAACACACAGACAAATAAGAAGAACAAAACACAACAGCATGACCCCCCGGTGAGAAGATCAAACAGCATCTCAGAAGGAGTTATTAAACCGAGCATGCTAAACTTTTTAATAAATAAGAACAGTACACTAAATCAAGAAGCCTCCAAAAACAATGCATAGCAATTAGCTACCCCTCTCCGAACAGATTCAACAAAGAAATATTTTAATACAAAAAACATAACAAATCCTCCAACCCGGTTGGTCACCGTGGAGGATCATGACCATAACCCTCCAAAGAAAACTACAATCACTAGAAACAACAACAAGAAACAAAACCATCAACTAAAAAATTCCAACAGTAGATTAAAGGAAAAATATGAATTATTTCACGTAGCAACATATAACGTTAGGACGTTATCAACCAGCCACCGCCTATTGGAGCTGATGTACTCTCTGAAGAATACAGAATACGATGTAATCGGAATTTCAGAAGTTCGACGTCTCGGTACATCTATCCAGGAGTACGACAGCTTCATATTTTGTTATATAGGAGAGACAAGCGGATTATATGGTGTGGGTTTCATCGTTAAAAAATACCTGAAAAGAAACATTGTGAGCTTTTGTGGAATATCGGAAAGAATAGCTCTCCTAAGACTTAATATGAATGGGTATCAACTAGACATACTCCAAGTCTATGCACCCACAGAAGCCTCAAATGATAATGAAGTGGATTGCTTCTACAACACTGTCAGCGAAACCTTGAAAAACTGTGCAAAGAATGTGATAGTCATGGGAGACTTTAACTCAAAAATAGGGCAGCCTAGAGCCGAAGAACGATTAGTAATGAGAAATTACGGATACGGAGTTAGAAATAGTAGAGGGGAACGTCTGATAGACTTCGCAAATGAAAACAAGATGAGTATAATGAACACCTATTTTAAGAAACCCAAAAACCAGAGATGGACCTGGGAATCCCCAGATGGAGTCACTAAAAATGAAATTGACTTTATATTAACAAACCAAAACAAAAATGTTAAAAACGTACAAGTTCTAAATGTTAATTTTCCCTCAGATCACAGACTTCTAAAAGCATCTTTTCAACTGAGAAACATAACGAAAAGCCGTATAAAATACAGAAACAATTTTAAAAATCCACTAACGACTGCCTCAGAGAGAGCCAACTATAGACTATTTCTAGGAAAACACGAAGACCAACTTCAATTTCAAGAGGATGTTTCCGTCCAAGTAAACTACGACAGAATCATTCAAAGCATAGAAAGAAGTCTACATAACACCAAACAACACGCCACCAATCCAGGTGTGTTATCAGCATACACCAAGAGTCTTATTGCCCAGAGGAAACAACTGCATGAATCTAAACATAAAACACGAGCACAGAAAAATCAACTAAAAGCTCTATACAAACTCATAAGTAAAAACATAAAAAGGGACTATACACTTCACCGATCTAAAACATTTGAAAAACATATAAGTACTGCTTGTAGCGTTAAAAGAGCATATAAGGAACTCAATATGCATAAGACATGGATAAAAGAACTAAAAGAGACAAATGAACTTTTATGCAATAGGCCTGATATTATTAAAATGGCTACAAATTTTTACAAAAAATTGTATGATTGCCAAGAGAAAAATAATATGGGAAAACTTGACAATGTCAGCTTGCAATATATTACAGAAGATGTCTCTGAAATAGAAACGGTAGACGAGCTGGAAGTTTCAAAAGCAATCAAAAGCTTGAAGGTTGAAAAGTGCCCAGGCCCAGACGGTATTACAAATGAAGCGATAAAAGAAGGTTGTCACTATCTTGCACGCCCTCTGGCATGTCTTTTTAATTCTATACTTGAGTCAAGTATCACCCCCTTTCAATGGTCAGAATCATTCATGATCCTGCTCTACAAAAAAGGCGACCCAAAGGATATAGGTAATTATCGCCCCATCAGTCTACTGTCATCACTGTACAAACTTTTTGCATCAATAATCGAGAAAAGGATTAGTAAGAGTATAGAGATGCACCAACCAATGGAACAAGCAGGCTTCAGAAGTGGATATTCTACGATAGATCATATCCACTCAATTGAACAAATAATTGAAAAATATAGCGAGTATCAGAGACCACTGTATGTTGCATTCATCGACTACCAGAAAGCCTTCGACACGATTCTGCACTCTTCCATATGGAAAGCTTTAAGCTCACAGCACGTAGATCACAAATACATAGAAGTTATTAAGTACATATACAACAACTGCAGTAGCAGAGTGAAGCTTGAGTCGACAGGTCCGCCAATAAGCATTAAAAGAGGGGTAAGGCAAGGGGACCCTCTGTCACCGAGAATTTTTCTAGCGGTGCTAGAGATAGCCATCAGCAAAGTCAATTGGAACAGAACAGGACTAAACATCAACGGAAAATTTATCAGCCACCTAAGGTTCGCTGACGATATTATTCTTCTATCTGAAAATGCAAGAGAACTAGAGTCAATGATACTCTCACTAAAATATGTGAGCGTTGAAGTAGGCTTGCAAATCAATCTAAATAAAACCAAAATTATAACTAATAGCAAAAAATATCCCTTGTATCTTGACCAAAATTTATTAGACTACGTGGAAAGTTACATATACTTAGGAAAGCAAGTTTCTTTCGACAAGCAAAATAATGAATTAGAAGTTAAAAGAAGAATCTCAGGCGCATGGAAAAAATTCTGGAGTTTAAAGGAAATATTAAAAGGAACTATGCCTATTAACCTGCTTGCTTCCCTCCATCACCTATGGATGCCAGACATGGAAGTACTCACTGAGAGTGAAAAACATGATTAGGTCATGTCAACGAAGTATGGAGAGAAGCATCACAAATGTGAGAAAAATGCAAAAAATTCCAAATAGCACTATACGAAAAAATACAAAAATTATAGATGCACTTCAATTCTCACAAAGGTTGAAATGGTGCTGGGCAGGACACGTGGCCAGGATGGAGGACGGCCGTTGGACTACCAGAGTGACGGCATGGCGGGGTTCAGGCATTAGAAAAAGAGGAAGACCAACAACTCGCTGGGAAAACGACATGATTAAGATAGCGGGAAAACAATGGAAAATAAAAGCTAAAGATAGGGACAAGTGGAAAAATCTGGAGGAGCCCTTCACCCTAACATAAGAAGGGGTTCTTGCATGTCAACCTATTAATTAAAAATATCAGTAACAAGGTAAAACAGAATACTGACAGAATCAACTGTATTAAAGATAAGAATGTACCTGTAATGTGATTACGTAAGAAATATAAGGCTTTTTTATTTTTTTTTATTTTTATTTATTTACTTTATAGTATGTTACTCTATAGATCAGTGTACCTTCGGTAGAAGGCGCTGTCATATGTTTTAGCTGCCACTGTATGTGGAAGTCGCCACAAAATTAGTTTGTCCTAGTTTGAATATATGTGTTTTTATTTATATGCGTATCTCCGAGTGTGTGTATAGTGTGAGTTTAAATGTACAGGGTGTCTCAAAAGAAATTTTATATTTGTTTAGCTTACTGCGTGAACGCTGCGTACTTGAGGGGTGCGGGGGTTATGTCAATTGGTAGCTTGGCTCTTGGGGATTCAGTCGCTATGGAGCGTTTCTCGGGAGCAGACCGCGCGTTGTGCGTGCGAGAGTTTTACAAGATCGGTGATTCGACAACTGTCGCGCGTAGAAAATTCTGCAGTATTCGAGGTTTTCGCCACTTAAATGATGCGCCAAGCCTTCCTCTCATTCGACATTGGGTTAAAAAGTTTGAAGAGACTGGATCAACGCTGGATAAATCAAAATCCGGGCGACCTAGGTCATCAAGAACGGTAGAAAACGTGGAGAGTGTTAATCAATCTGTACGTGACGACCCGAGCCTTTCAATTCGGAAGCGCGCGAGGGCTTTAAATGTGCATAGATCATCATTACATCGCATTATGCACAAAGATCTAAAGCTGCACACCTACAAAATTCAATTGGTGCAAGAATTAAAGCCCCAAGATGCCGGTCAGAGGCTTAATTTCGTAAATCAGATGATTGAGCGATTTTCAACGTTTACCAACATTTTGTTTTCGGATGAAGCTCATTTTCATCTTAATGGCCACGTAAATAAGCAAAACTGCCGCTACTGGAGTTCAGCCAATCCGAAACGCAAACATCAGAAACCCCTACACTCGCCTAAAGTGACCGTATGGGCTGCCATGTCGGCGCGAGGAATTATCGGCCCTTACTTTTTTGAAGACGAAATGGGGCGTACAGTTACAGTGAATTCAGAGCGTTATGTTATGTATGGAGATGTTAGACAACTTCTTGGTACCTGAACTGCAAAACTTTCCTGGCTATAACCAAAGAACATGGTTTCAACAGGACGGAGCAACTTCACACACGTCCAATATATCTCTGCCACGTGTTCGTGAAATTTTCTCAGGAAAATTGATCTCCCGGAGAGGTGACATAAATTGGCCTCCACGTAGCCCAGATTTAACCCCTATGGACTTGTTCCTATGGGGTTATCTTAAATCTAAAGTTTACGCCAATAAACCAACTTCACTGGCGCATTTAAAAGAAAATATCCGTCACGAAATGGCAGCCATCCCTCACTCCACCTGTCGAGCAGTCATAAGTAATTTTACTGTTCGATTAAATGAGTGCCAACAACGTGAGGGTTTACATTTAGACGATATTATTTTTAAGAAATGAATTCCCAAAAAGTGTATTTTAACAATAAATAATCATTTTTTCTATATACCGCTTCCTTTTTTTTTAATCAATCCACTAAATATGAAATTTCTTTTGAGACACCTTGTATAAAGGAAGGTTTACTACGTATT
This sequence comes from Spilarctia lutea, assembly GCA_916048165.1. Lineage (NCBI taxonomy): Eukaryota > Metazoa > Arthropoda > Insecta > Lepidoptera > Erebidae > Spilarctia > Spilarctia lutea. The sequence goes on from OU696490.1 coordinate 15,201,710, forward strand.
GTAGACAATTAACCATTATTAGACCACTTGGAGCCTTTATGTAGTATTAACTTAAGACGTACTGTAGAGATGTACGTGTACTTGGATGACAGGGTTTGAGTAGGGTTTGAAGTTGAACAGGTTTTTTTTAAATATATATGAGCCTGCCACAGTATCCGTGAGTAGTGATAAACAATGCAATAATGCAGCATGGTGACCCACACATGGTGACCTAGTGATGCTTTGGTATCATTGGGCCTCCGGTCTTCCATTTATCAACGAAATGTCATTTTAGGTTGGTCTTCTATGAGAGGGAAGCGTAGTGTGGCTGCCCCAGTCGAGCCGGCCCGTTCGAACAGAAATGATTGTGGCTCTACTAGCTTTTAAATTAGCTTCAGTTAGGTTTAGATCGTGGTTTAATAAAGTTGAAAGTGTACTTACTGATGCCCTTAACGCGTAGTCTAAAATAGATTACTATATTTGTAGGGGATTTGAATAGTTTACAAGACCATATTCCTGTATATATTTTGTGTTGATAAATCTGTAATATGAAATTAAACATCATTGATGTTGACAGATATTAGTGCTATTTTTTTGTTGACATCGCTAAACTAAAATTCACTAAAATTTGTTGTTGGATTATATAATTTAATCTCATTTGCTTATAGTAAATTTTTCGATATCTCACATATTAGCTTTCACTATATTTAGTTCAGTACCAAATTAAATAATTGATCAGAGGTACACGCTTGTTGGTAAAAATGTAAATATTTCTTTGGCGAAACCAAAATTAGTTAAATTACTTTACGTAAACGACAAAATTTCATTTGCTATTCTTGTGTTGAACGTTTACAACATATAACGTAAAATAAAACATGTTGCATTAGACTTAGACGTCGTTTAAATGCATGCCAACTAAACTAAACTCTAAATGTAAAAATATAAGTAATAATTACGTAAGTAATTTGGTCGACATGTATTTAGACGACATCTAAGTTTAGTACGACATGTCAAGTTTTACATCTCACGTTACACGTTTTAAACGTTTAACACAAGAAGAGCATAAAAACTGGTGCCCTTAATTGACTAATTTAACTAATTTTAGTTATACCAAAGAATATATTACTTTTTCAAGTAATGAACAAGCGTGTGTCTTTGATTAACGTTTATTTGGTACTGAACTAAACATAGCGACAGCTAAAATATGAGATGTAAACAATTGAATGTAAAGTATGTAATCCAACAACAAATTTAGTGAATTTTAGTTTAGTGATGTCAACAACATTATTAGCACCAATGAGGAATGTGGCAGAACAAAATCTGTTTAAAATGAAATAATTGAAATACATTTTATACGCAAACACACGAATGAACAGAAACTAAGTATGTACGAGGTGTGTTCAAAAAGTATCACGAATTTTGAATTTTCGCGGGTTACGTGTATTCGAATTTCGATTTTTTTGTGGCGTTATGTTGGTACTCATGTCTCTCACTTATGCCGACAAGCTCGGCCATTTTGAATGTTCACTTAATTGTTGACAGCTGCTTTGCTTGCACGTGTTTTGGATCGTCTTCGATTTTTACTTATTCAAAAAAATGGATCAAAGAACCTGTATCAAATTTTGTGTGAAAAACTAAATTAAGTGCGCAGATGCATTCCGAATGTTGACTGTGGCATACGGTGAAGCTACCTTGGACCGAAGCAACGTTTATCGGTGGTACAAAATGTTTTTAGAAGGCCGAGAAGATGTGAACGACGAAGAGCGTGCCGGACGCCCGAGCACTTCAACAACAGACGAAAAAATTAATGAAGTGGAGAAAATGGTATTGGCCAATCGTCGAATCACCGTTAGAGAAGTTGCAGAGGACCTAAACATATCGATTGGCTCGTGCCATTCGATTTTTATCAATGATTTGGGCATGAGACGGGTCGCCGCGAAATTCGTACCAAAATTGCTCAATTGCGACCAAAAACAGCATCGCATGAACATTGCTAATCAGATGTTAAACTCTGTCCGCGACGACCCAAATTTGCTCCAGAGGGTCATAACTGGTGACGAATCGTGGGTTTATGGTTATGACGTGGAAACCAAAGCTCAATCATCTCAATGGAAGCTGCCGCATGAACCAAGACCGAAAAAAGCGCGCCAAGTTCGGTCGAATGTGAAAGTTTTGCTGACAGTTTTCTTCGATTGCAGGGGCGTGGTGCATCATGAGTTCTTGCCATAGGGAAGAACGGTCAATAAGGAATACTACCTGCAAGTTACGCGTAATTTACGCGAAGCAATCCGCCAGAAACGCCCGGATTTGTGGAAGAACAAAAATTGGCTTTTGCACCACGATAACGCCCCTGCTCACACATCGTTGCTTTTGCGCGACTTTTTGGCCAAAAACAACACACTAATGATGTAGCAGCCACCGTATTCCCCAGATCTGGCCCCCTGTGACTTTTTCTTGTTTCCTAAACTGAAGAGGCCCATGACAGGACGAAGTTACGCTACGATTGACGAGATAAAGACGGCATCGAAGGAGGAGCTGAACAAGATAAAAAAAATGATTTTTTGAAGTGCTTCGAAGATTGGAAAAACCGTTGGCACAAGTGTATAATATCACATGGGGATTACTTTGAAGGGGACAAAATAGATATTCATGAATAAATAAATAATTTTTGAAAAAAAACAAAATTCGCGATACTTTTTGAACACACAGCGTATGTGTGCGCGTACGTCCATGAGTGTGCATATGCGTGGCTGCGTGCATATGTGTATATACACACATATGTACATATATAAAATATTATCTATAGTAGATACATTTTCTCTTAATAAATAATATTACACTTACTTGGATAGTAGGCCTTTCCTTTCCGTAACTTATATCGATAATTTGATGCTTCTTGAACTCAGTAAGTGCTTCACTAAAATTTAAACACACTTTTAAAATTAAATCACTCTAAGACCACTGTACAAAAATTCAACTAGCCGTTTATAAATTGTTTTGAACTGTTTATGCTTTTAAAAGCATCAATAAATGTTTGTGTTATTTTCTACTTCTTTTTCTAAAAGGTACAACATTAGTTCCGACTCCCTTGATTACCGCTTAAAACAAAAAGCGGTTATTTGTTATTATATTATCCTTCCAATTTGTGTTTGTATTCTAATACAAACACAAATTGACAGCCGACAGTCGTCATATTTTGTGAACTAGAGTAACCCAAAATCCCTGATCTGGTCAAACATTTGTCAGCATAGTGCATGAACACTTAACACATGATTTAGTTTGGAGTAATATCAATTGTATAGTGAAAATATAACAAACTCTACGCAGAGTTTGGGATAAGATTACGTTGTGCAATTACTGAAGATTAACACTTTTAATACACAGTTATTTGATAAATACCTTGGGACTATTGTACACCCCTCGCAGTCGATAATAAGTTCAGTTACTTTGTACTCTGGGCATACCTCGTACCATTTTTCTACGTATTGATAAAGTGTATTTGTAACTTCTTTATAAAAGAAGTCTTTTCTTTCATGACGATTAATTTCAACTCTATTAATGGGATCTGGATCTGAAACAACTTTAAAGCAATGTTGAAAAGTATTAGTTTAAAAACAGATTTTTTTAATTCTCTTTTATGGAGTCACAATTAACGGATATTAAAAAGTTGAGTATAGGAGGAAAACAAGAGATGTGAGAATTTTATCACGCATGGTACTCCTGCTGATACTATTTTGATTGTACGGATGGCGAAGTGGTATAAACGATCACCCTCCCTATCTCATCTGCACCGAATACACTTTGTGTGATTCACAATTTTGTGTTCTGACTTTGGATGTTATTTTGTGTCTGATTCATGTATGTTTGTATAAAGTCTCTCGGTACACAGAATATGTTCCAAGTAATCTGTTTACAAAGAAACCCAGTATTAAGTAAGTCATCGTTATTTTCACACACATAGATATAGCTTGCTTTTAATGAAAGATATAGGAAAATGAAAGATAGAGGTTGGATTCCTGGGACCTCTTGATTGGCAGTCGCATTTGGATGGCGGACCAAAAGTAGTGTTGGGGTTTTCTTAGAAGAAATTCTCAACAACAAATCAGATCTGAATAAAATGGTCATGCTTATTACAAACACGACCCACCTGCTCGATCGAACTCGCTACCACTTGCATAGTAGTCAGGATCACTGCGATCACTTGCGAAGGAGATGGTGGAGCAGGACTGGGAGCAGTTTAGAACTCTCCCTGTACGCCAGGCCCGGGAACGGGCCAGGCACCGCATCCTGCACTCGGGCGCCGGTGATTACAATACGATCTCCATCCTCCATTAGCGCAAGCTTCTTGGTGACAGGTGAGGCCACCAGTCATCCTAGTAGAAGCAGACCGAGCTCTACAACGTGCTCGCGCCCTTTTCTAAATAGAATAGGAGTATCGGAGTTCCTACACAGGAGAGGGTCATCTACAAACCTTAAGTGGCACGAGGTACGTCAGGGTTTCAGGGATTTCCTTTCAAGGGTACCTCGAGACGGTATGCGGTTGTTAGTCGGTTCAAATCCGACATAGCCACCAGGTGGTATCCGTAAGGGTTTCCGCACAAAAAAAGGGATGACTGTTTGTGATAGTATTTTTTTTAATATATGTCACTGCTCAAATGACTCTATACTGCCTGATGGAAAGCATACGCAGAATCCAAGAGTAGTGGTCACCAAGATCTTTCTTTTTTTGTTGTCTGGCGCTGCCAAAATTACTTTACTTTGCCTGCATCATTTGGGCCTCCGGTCCCGCACTCATCAACGAAATACAACAGCACGAATGCTACCATATTACGTTGATCTTCTGTGCAAATAAGTGACGAATTGATTTGATCACTAAAGGTAAAACAGGAAACCATGTTTGGTTTCCTGTTCCTATATCTAGATTATGGTATTCTGGTTCGGCGTGGTGCGGTTTGACTACCAATTTAATCAGTATATTACCATATGCCATTCGTGTAATTATAAATATGTCTAAATATGTACATTGTTATACTTATCATTTATTTATTTATCCTTCTTGCGTACATAATACAAAACATTACATAAATTGAGTCACAAAATACATAAATACAACTATTGGCGGTCTTATCGCTTAAGACGATCTCTTCCATTCAAACAGACAACCCAAAATTTTTTGGGTAGTTAACAGACAGGTAACATATTACAATGATAATTTTCAAAAAATCAATAGAGATTTATACCTTCATAAATACACACTTATTCACCTTACACATGTATTATTATGCAAATATACATTAACCTACACATTTACATATAAATATATAACAAATATATCTACAGATCTAAGTGAGTGACCCCAACCCCTCCCTCCATCCCCTTTCCCATCCCTCAAAGGTCGGCAACGCACTTGTGACGCCTTTGGTGTTGCGGGTGTCCATGGGTGGCGGTAATCGCTTACCATCAGGTGATACGTATGCTCGTTTGCCCACTATTCAATAAAAAAAAAAAGCTATACGAGTATATATTCTATTCAAAACAAAACCGAAAGTATTCACAATAACACGTTGTAATCCTTCCCCAGCTTTTTAAACACAGTCAAGTTTAGTAATTATATATACCACTAGCTGAACCCCGCGGTGTTACCCGCGGTTATTGTCGTATCGTGGGTAACGCCGCGGGGCGAAGCTAGTCTAAAAAATGTAAGCCTAAGTTACTCCTTGTACCATCAGCTACCAACCAGTGAAAATCCCGTCCAAATCGGTCCAGCTGTTCCAGATATTAGCCGGAACAAACATACAGACAGACAGACAAAAATTTTAAAAATATTTATTTTGGCATGTGTACCGTATATACATTCATATGCATGTAGTAGAAAGCGGTCATTTTAATATTACAAACAGACACTCCAATTTTATTTATTTATATAGATATAAATATGTAATTATTCGAAATTGACTCTTTTAATATACCTGAATCCATGAAAAATGCCAAGTCTGAGTGGTTACATTGGTGAGGTGTAATGTAGCCACATTACACCTCACCAATGTAACAGATTACATTGTCTAAGAAGAGATACCCATCGAAAATGGCATTTTTCAGGGAGATTCGCCAGTCCATTATGGTTCTGCCTTGCGTTAAATCCTCTATCCACTCTCCTCAATAGCACTGCCACTAACGGATATAAATTAGACACTAATACATATATTACACACCGACGATATTAAGCTGTTTGCTAGAAATAGAATGTGCCTTGACCATTTATGGACAAAAACAACACAATATAGCCAGGATATATATATGTCATTCGGACTTGACAAATATCGAACTTTACATGTACATAACGGGAAAATCGCAACTAATACTGACAAAACACTTGAATATAATCCATTTTTAAATATGGAACCAGCAGCCAACTATAAATATCTAGAAATTCAACAATCTCATAACATTAACCACATTGAAATTAAAAGACAACTCTCATCCGAATACGCTAGAAGATTAAATCTGATATACAAGAAGCAACTTCATTCCAGCATTCTAAAAATGATCTCCAACCGACTGGACTGCGCGATTATAAACCGGTGCTGCGGACTGCTGGAACTGCAGCAATTACGTAATTTTTAAAATGTATTTCACTAACATAGATGTAAGTTAAATTTTTACTAACACAATGAGTTTTATAACTTTAAAAAAGGAAATAATTATTATTATACCAATCCTATTGGAGAAGCTTGAGTGCCTCGAAATTAGGGATAGACAATTAAAATTATTCGAAAGTTTCAGAACACAGTGCGTGAACATTGGGAAACTAATAAGTGACGAGGTTCAGGTTGTTTATGGGGTTTCTCAGGGTAGTAATTTGGGCTCGACCTTGTTTCTTGTGTATATCAATGATCCGTATCAAATGGAACTTCCAATGGCCAAAATGTGGGAAATGGGCAAAAGTGATATTTGCCGATGACAAGGTTTATATATATAAGTCTTTTCAAGCGCACAAATTGGTTTTAATGACGTATCAAGATAATTGAATGACAAGGTATTAACTTTGAATAAGGATAAAACAAGATATACACACATTAAGGTACCCTGGCCCTAAAGTTGATATATGTGTTATAGAGTCCCAATGTCTTGATGAGGGTCCTGACAGTTTATATTCTACTACTACCTGCAAAAACTAACTTAATTAAATACTTAGGATTTGTTATTGACCATAGACTTAATTTCAAGGAACAAAGAACACGTAAACTTATTTATATGTTTAAAAACCTACGACATGTCACCGATTAAAGCCTCATAAGAGCGGTTTATCTTGCATTGGGACAGTCTCATCTTGGCTATTGTGTTTCAGTCTGGGGTTTAACGGCGGAAACTTCCTTGATCAGATTCGAAAGAGCACAGAGAGCTGTTCTGAAAGTAAGCTTTGTTCTGCCTTTTTGCACCCCACTGTAGATGTTTATAAGCAGAGTTATGTGCTCACAGTACGGCAGCTTTATATTCTGCACGCTGTACTATGGCACATTCTATCAAACCGTGGGAGAGCCACGCTTCAGCATGCATGGGCCGGCTCGACCGGACACACTCACAAACTGGAAACTGGGGTGAAACAGTGCCTGCGCTGTATTTCACCGAGTGAGTGAGGATATCGGAGGCTCATACACCGCCCCTCTGCTCACCCCTCTCCCCATCCCCCAAAGGACGGTAACGCACTTGTTCCGCCTTTGGTTTTGCGGGTGTCCGTGGGTGGCGGTAATCGCTTACCATCAGGCAATATGTCTGCTCGTTTGCCCCCTTATACATAAAATAAAAAAAAACATATATGCTGAATAGTCGCAGAAAGTATATAGTGTGCTCAAACAAATAATTTCGAATTAGTTTAGCTCACCGTTTCTTTTATTATCAGAATCGAAATCTATATAAAAAATAAATAGGATCTTAGCAATATATCATCTGCTAAATACCAAATATAAAAGAGTTGTCAGAGGCTGGTTGCAAAAGCTTGATTACAGAGCTACGTAAAGCTAACTTCGTTGAGAGTTTACATACATTAACACAAACACAAACACACACACACACACACACACACGCACACAAACACACACTCATACAAAAGAAAAATAGAACACATTTCCATTCAATAAATTTTATCAATGACTTGCAGCTGGGGAGCGAGGACCTGGTGATCTGTAATAAAGGGTATACCTATAATACCGATGATAGACACTAGCTCCTTGCAGATACTTCAGTTTGAATCATATTTTCTACCAGTATTTGTTTGACATTTTTTTTTTTTTTTTAAAGACAACTCCCACATTAGGAATAAACATCCTGTGTCGTGGGGGACTTTACAAACATACATGAAACGGGCACAAAGAACATCCAGACTCGGGACAACAATTCGTGGATCACACAAAGTGTTGTAGGTACCGCGTGGGATTTGAACCCACGACACTTGGCGCAGTAGCAAGCGGCATGGCGACCGCTGACACCACTCGGCCAACCGTGCAGTTGTTGCCAAGTTGCAGTGTGCCATGTTGTTTTGTAAGGAGAAATAAATAAATGTTATTATATTATTATTCTGAGAATGGTAAAATATATAAATGACATAACATGAAAAAGGTCACAGCGGTTGACTTGATCGCCACTCTCCTTATCAATTGTGTGTGTGAGTGGTTTGATGACTGGTTCCTGAGATAGCCGAAGAAAACCAACAATAACAAAATAACAATAATAAAAGACCGACCAAATTATTTTTTAGCTTTTAGTACATGAACTACTACTATCTTAATTCCATTACAACCGTTTAACACATAAATCATTAATTCCCAATTTTTTTTTAAAGTTTTTAGTTATTAATGTTACGAAATTTAATATTACATACAATGTTCTACCAGTCAAGCGCTTTCATTTGACACCCATATTAAATTAGTAGAAAAAAACATATATTCGGGGTGGCCAAAGATTTGTATCAAAATATCAGATCAATCTGTAGAGAGGAATTGAATTGAACTTCAATTATTAGATTTGACCTAAAAAAATAAATAAACACGTAAAGCAAGCTAAACTAAACCGTTTAAAATAACTTTGAAAATATAGAGGCCACTGACAGAAGCTAATCTATACTAATATATTAAGCTGACTAGTTTGTTTGATTGCTTGAACGCGCTAATCTCAAGAACTAATTGTCTGATTTGAAAAATTGTTTCAGTGTTAAATAGCCGAGTTATCGAGAAAGATTATAGGCTATATATCATTACACTAAGACTAATAAGGGCGGAGCACTAATAAAAAATGGTTCAAAAAACGGAGAAATACGAGTATATTCATTAAAAGACACAGACGACGACGTATAAAACAAAAGTAACTCACCATTGTTAGGACAGAAGAAACAAAGAAAATAAAAAATAGTGGATAAGTAGCTTCTCATTTTGATAGCTGAATAATTAATTATCAATATTCATTTGTATGTAGTTTTAACACTATAACCGCTTGTCTGTATGGTAACAATAACACTGAATATGTCATTAACGAGAAATATTGTTAAGGAAAAATATATACATTATTATAATATGATCGGTTATAAATACAAGACATAATCATAACCGAACGAATTCAAATAGAAATTGTGTGGTTAAGACTTGATTAAGATATTTAGTCTGTATTGTTTAACGCGTGAACTGTGTTTTGTAATCAGCGATAATGACTATTTTCAGAATACATGATAAAATTTTGGCTTTGTGATTAGCCGAATGTCAAATTTTAACGTTCTTGCTGAAAGATATACATATATTTAAATTCAAATTCAAAATCATTTATTATATTAAGTGCCTAAGTGACATTTATGAACGTTAAATTAAAGCTACAGCTAAAAATCATAGATCGACACAAACAGACGCCACAGCATGTACTGGATTGTCAAGTGAAAACACCAAAATCTCTCTATCTAATTGACACAAGAAGTCAATTCATGGAGGGTCTTTAAATTTTGTTCGTAACATCATAATCTATATACATATATAAAAATTAAACCCGTTTTCCGTTGTCACGACATAGCATGAAAACGGCTTGACAGATTTGGCTGTTTTTTTTTTGTAGTTTTCTCATACTCTGTACAAGGTTCTTACGGAAATAAATATTAAGAAAAAAACAAAACAAAAAAAAAAAGAAACATGAAAAAAAATCTAAACAGCAAGTGCGTTGCCGACCTTTGGGGGATGGGGAGAGGGAATGGGGGGAGGGTTTGGGTTATGGGCCTTCGGGATCCTCATTCACTCGGTGAAACACAGCGCAAGCGCTGATATTTGTTCAAAGTATTTTATGAATGTTTTTTAGTATTGCCACTGAAAATTATGAGAATAGTATTTGTATCAAAAGTTGCACTAATAGCATTTTCTAGAATCATATTATTAATCATATTATGCTAGTTTGTCATTAACATGCCTAAACCTTTACCAATTTTATCGCTAAACATTATTATATTATTGGTACAGTATATTTATTATTGCTGTTAGCATTACGTTACAGGCAAACTGTTTAAAAAACTAGTGGTTGTCAGAAAACAATAATGAATCATTCCTACAATAACACGAATTAACTAATTTACATATTGCCAAAACATGTTTTCTACTTTGTTTTTGTGAAATATCATATTTACTACTAATAGGTTACTTCTCAAGTTTCTTAATTTCTGTTTGAAGAGTTCGTGTGTAAATGCATCATCTGCCTATTTAAATCACACACTATTTATAAAGTACTTATGTTTATAAATAAGCTTTTTTGTTTTAGTAATAATTGTTTTAATACAAATAACTTTTTTAATTTGTTCTTACTACATTTGATAACATGACTGCACGGTTGGCCGAGCGATTTCAGCGGTCGCCATGCCGCTTGCTACTGCGCCAAGTGTCTTGGGTTCAAAACCCACGCGGTACAACACTTTGTGTGATCCACGAATTGTTGTCCCGAGTCTAGATGTTCTTTGTGTCCGTTTCATGTATGTTTGTAAAGTCCCCCACGACACAGGATGTTTATTCTTAATGTGGGAGTTGTCTTTAAAAAAAAAAGAAAAACAAAACTTCTTTCTTCTCTTCTTTGTCCTAGCCATTTCCCATTATTTGGGGTCGACTCTCCTCGTTCTGGGGCGCCAAAACAATCTGTACTGGCTTGTCGAAACATTTGTTTGGGCAAGTTCTAAGTCCTTGGCCACCGTGGACCACCAGTTTGCTATTGGGCGTCCTCTATCTTTCCTAATATTTGGTAGCGCAAGGCTTGTTTCACGACATCGCCTTCAGGGCGTCTCATGACATGACCGTGACTACATTTGATGACGTTTTTGAGATTTATTTACTCTGAAGGAGTCATTTCCATTTGCATGATCTATATACCTCTGAATAAACTCACATCTATTCCGTATAATAACGGATTAGGAGTAATAACTTGTCACTATCTCTGTTCATCTAGTGGGTGCCTTAAGAAACGGTTTTAGAACCACGCAGGACAACATTGCTGAAAATAGAATGAACAGTGGAAAAAACCCTATAGCAACACGTCTGGCGAAGTGTTTTAGTAGGCCAATACCTCTGTTTTAAGGACAGGACTGATGTCCTTAAAATAAAGGCTTTGTCCAGTGGTATATTATTATTGCAGCGTTAGTAGTAGCGCCATAAGAGGGCGTGACGACCTCGTGAAGTTCATGGGAAGCTGTTCGATGAGGCTACAAGTAGAACGTATGTCGAGGAGTACCTTGGGAATGGCTATGTCCAGCAATAGATGATTTTTGGTTGAGATAACGTGTGAAAGCTCCTTAGCGCCGTCATAGTAGCCCCATGGCCCTCAACCAGGTAGTTTTGCAATTCGTGGGAAAATTTCAATTCAATATGGAAAGTAAAGTTGGAAAGATGGGAGTGAAACGATAAGAAAAAAATGTTGCTGATAAGAATAGTATGATAAAGAGCTTGTGGTTAACGTTCAATGGTGTAGATTAACACATTGCTAAGTTAAGCAACCCTAGCCAGGCCAATATGTGAATGGGTGGCAATTCTTAACACATTGATATACCTCCGTGCAGTTTGTGCTAAAAAAAGTCTGACAACTTTCTATCCTTTTTTAAATATTGTGTTAATATGTTTATTTTAAATTATGGAGCTCGTTATCATCATTTTAGTTCATACACTAGTAGGTGACTTGAGGCTGGAATTCGACGAGGGCTGATGAAAGTAATCGGCTGTCTATCGGTTTAATCAACTACCTAATTGATCAGCATTATCCAAGTTCTGACTCTCAGCCAGTGTTGAGAGACCTTAACAGTAGTTTGGATAAGTTGTTTAGACGTTTTGGCCCCAGAATAAAAATATAGCTCTTATGTTTCTTTGACATGTGATAATCCCTATCCTTGTAATTCTGTAAAATTTCCTGTTATGGAGTCTTGCTTGACGAGTGTACTTATAATTACAGTGTGAAATAAAAATAAACACCTTGCCTTAAAATGTGTATTCTATAACAAACAAGTAAGAATATTTAAATTTACTAGTGGTCGCCCAGTGGCTGCAATTCGATCTAAACTCATGTTTCCTTTGTAATTATTTTATCTTTCTGTGCTTTTTCTCCAAATATACTTTAACAGTCCCATATGGCATACTTTTTCATTTACAGAATCTTCTTTTTTTTCTTCCTAAAATGTTATAAAACATTCCAAACATGTCTTACACCAGCTACAATGCCAGCCCAAGTTTCCACTGCTGCCTGTCTAATAAAGCTCGGATCTACTAAAAAGCCATTTATATTATTTGAACCAGCACCTAAAAGTGCTGGCAATTCGTAAGTGTAAGAGAATGGGATGTCACTTGCTTGCGCAAAATCACTAGCTCCACCAGAAGCACGGTACTGTAGTACAGCAACAATGTTTCCAACTCGATAGTTAGGTTTCGCTGGCCATTTGACTGCGTCGATAGCTTCTGCCATCCTCACAGCTCCCACGTTAAGAGATAACGCATTAGGAGCAAGGGTTCCATTGCCCCACCCAAACAAAATCATGCTGCCAAAACTATGCAAATCTATGTACATTGCAACACGGCCTCTGAATCTGTTTAGAATATTGACAACGACTTGAGTTTCTGGTTCAGAATTCGGTCCACGTCCATGGAATGTATCTGTGCATACGTTATTGCTGGATGCTGTACCCCAGTTAATGTTGAAGTTTCTGTTTAGGTCGACACCTTGGCAGAAATTACCAATCATCAAGCCGCTGCGGCGATTTTTGCGCCAGAATCGTGCCTAAAAATAAAAATTTAAATAACTTTCAGTGTTATGCATTTTTAAGTAAAATTTTAATTCTATTTTTATTATTGAAACACAAGAATCCGTGCCAATAGAATTCTTGTTGGTTTTCTTTTGTCTTTTTTAGATATCGTAATATCACGTAAGTCTACTTACATTTGAGTGTGACCAAGCATATCCATCAGGGTTGGCAACAGGCAGGATGATCCAATCAAAGTTATTTAGCACATCAGATTCTGTCACATCTACCACTAACTTGTGGATGGCGTAAAGAGCTGGTGGCAGCGTTACCCACTCACGAGCGTGCAGGAGAGATTGTAACACAATGACGGGTTTGCGTGTATTCTATGAAAGGAAATAAAAACTTTTTAAAAGAAATTTAGGTATTCATTGTCTGCAAAAGATTTTCTTTAGTTCTTATGAATATCTCTGAAGAAAACTCGTTGTTTCTTAAGGTTATAAAATGACTTACCTGTATGCCAGTTGTGGAAATTTCCAGGTACTGAATAGTGCGGCCTTCGACGCTGCTTCCTCCGTTAACAAGCCTGGTGACCCTAGGAAACCTCCTGGCTATATCTGCAAGGTATTGGTTAACCTACGAATAGAAACAGAATATTAATTATGGCATAACACAATTGGACACCTTAATAAAATCAATAGAGATAATAGATCACAAAAGGAATCTGCTCATACACACTTAGAAAAGTACATTTGACATTTAATGATTTTGGGAAACCTAATTTTTTTTTAAATTTCATCGAACACTAAATTAAATTCATAAACTTTTAACTTCATCAGAAATTCCTCTTTCTAAGTTAAATACCACAATTTTACCTCGTTCAAAGTATAGACTTCATCTAGTGAAAGACGGGATGAATTGTTGTTTTTCGGTGAAGCAGCTAATTTTTGATCTTCCAATTCCAGCATCCTAGAAAAAGATTATATTTCTACTACACTTTTTTCACCCTTATTACAATATAAATATATACAAATATATATATATATATATATATAAACAATAATTAAAGAATATGATAGGTAAAAGTTACTTACTCTCTGATGTTCTCATTGGTAACCTTGTATGATATTCCAACTGACTTCATAGCATTTTCGAAGGGCACCTTTTGAGCTTCAGAAACGAAAAATTCTCCAGGATTGACTAAGTTAGCGAATGACCAAATGTCTACCCCCAATTCATTTGCTACGTCATTAAGTAATTCAATTTCTTTGATGCTGTTCGGATATGCTTCGTAAACCACGTATCTTTAACAAAATAATTTAGTGTCATTTATAGTTTTAATTGCAGCCTTTTTAGGTACACGTTGTGAAAGAAATCCAATTTAGACTATTAACGAGAAAAAGTCAGAACGCTTAAACTTTAAGTTTTGCAGAAGTTAATTAACTTTGAAGACTTGAAGATTGTTTAACAATTGTTTATTATTATTTATTTTTTTAATTTAATTAATTAAGAGATCAAAAATTGTTACCCATCGTAAATTTCATGTTTGGCAGCCACCACATATAAGGACAAACAGAATAGTAAAAACGACTTCATTGTGGGAATCTAGCCCGCAACTGACGGTGGGATTGTAATTAGGCTTTAAATAATCTTTACTATAGATATAATTAATCACGTCATTTGATTATTTTAATTCTACTCTACTAGTTTTAAAACAATCAATCAAGTGATTATCTAATTTATAATAATCCAATTTTTTTTTTAATTGATCGATGTCTTTTAGTTAATATTTAATAATAAATAATAAAGTTTATTTCACAAGTAAAAGCAAAAAATTACAATAAAGGGGTATGCTACAATTTTCACACAACAACATATTAACGAAATATTATTCTACCGATGCTTAAAAAAGGATAACCTGTGCTTTAAGCATCAGCAACCTCCCAGTGACACATGATATCTGTTAAGAAAATTACAATTACTTACATGAAACATACACCGAATCTATGCATCACACACATCATACACCAGAACAATCAATAACAATCAACTCAACTACAAACAACTCAACTGACTCGAAACTCACTTCTTTACTATACCAATATTATAAAATTAATTTGTGTGGGTACTCAACCTATCGACAAGTGCAGACCAGAACATGAATATACCCTCGCATACCTGTCAGGAATGCGGACTCATGGTCACAGTATAGCAAGGAAAGCAGTAGTCCCACTCTGTTTCGCAACATCGTAACAATTTTTTTTTTTTTGATTTATTCTTTATTCAAATTACATTAGACAGAAAAAAAGAAGCAACAAACATCAGCACTATTTTCATTTTTTTTTTTTTTTTTTTTTCATTTTAAATGCGGCTGTCACCTAAGTAGGTGAGACATGAGTTGGTACCCAGTCAATAAAAGTTACATAAGTTCACAGAATTCACGTTACCTAGTAAGGCACTATAAGTATTTAACATACAAAACATTCACAATAACATGTGGAATGTAATAGATATAATACACATAATGTTATGAGTGTGTGTGTGTGTGTGTGTGTGTGTGTGTGTGTGTGTGTGCGTGTGCGTGCGCGTGTGCGTGCGCGTGCGTGTGCGTGTGCGTGTGCGTGTGCGTGTGCGTGTGCGTGTGCGTGTGCGTGTGCGTGTGCGTGTGCGTGTGCGTGTGCGTGTGCGTGTGCGTGCGTGTGCGTGTGCGTGTGAGTGTGAGTGTGAGTGTGTGTGAGAGAGAGAGAGAGAGAGAGAGGAAGGGTGAGGGAGGGGGTGCTACTTGCGTGCGTGTCATTCCGGAGGGTGCAAGACATCCTCAGTATCCTCATAAGATAGGGTAAGGAGATAACTCGTAAGTACCCTTTTGGATTCATGTTTCGATTTATTGTGGAAAACCAAAAGGTTGTTTATCTTGTTATATAAGTAACGTCCTAAGAAGAAATAGAACCTATGTCCGAAAGATGTTGTGCAAGTGGATGTTATTGGAATCTTATGTTTACAATTTCCACGTACCCGAGTAAGTGGATTTAGTGGTGATCTTTCGATATGACTTTTATTAGTGTGCTGCTTTAGTATTATTTTCAGAATGAAAATTTGGCGCACCGTGAGTACCTCACAATACTCATACAATCTTTTTGTAGGGAAACGATAAGCTTGGTAAGTGCAGACCTTGAGCACTGCTCTCTGGGCTCTTTCAAGGTGAATCAAGTGGCTCTTTGATGCACCTCCCCAAGCAGAAATGCAGTATTCCAGTATAGACTGGCAAAGTGAATAGTAGACCATTTTCATGACATTCGGATCGGCAACATGTCTCAAATGTTTAAATATGTACATTAACTTGCGTACTCTACCACATAAACTGTCAATGTGTTGGTGAAACGACATATGATCGTCCAGTATGATACCCAAGTAACGAGCAACAGACTTCTGAGTAAGTGAGGGACAGTTGCAAACATCACTACAAACTTCATGATTGTGGACAAAAATTTTTTTGTTGTGGTTGACTGAGGAAGAATTTCTAATTTTAAATGTCATTAGGGTTGTTTTGTTAATATTTAAGGTAAGTTTATTGTTTGTTAGCCATTGAGTAACTTTATTGAATCCAAGTTGCGCAGCTTCATAAGCTTCTTGATAGGTTTTGGCCCTAAATATTAATGCAGTATCATCTGCAAAGGCCACCATTTTACCACCCTCCAGAACAAGGTCGCACATCTCGTTAACATATACCAAGAATAGTGTGGGCCCCAAGATACTCCCTTGAGGAACACCGTACGAAATAGGGAGTTCAGAGCTTGTATACTCACCTACCCTCGTACACTGTGTACGATTACTCAGGTAGCTCTGAAATAGCTTTAGTTGGTTCCCTCGAATCCCTAGCCCTTCCAATCTAACACACAACTTAGATAGGGAAACCGTATCGAAAGCCTTGGCCAAATCAAGAAAGATTGCCAGACACTTCTGTCCTCTATCCAATGATTCGGCTATAAAGTTTGTAAGATCATGGACCGCGTCGTCTGTAGACCTGGAATTACGGAACCCGTATTGTCTATCAGATAGAAGGTTATTGAATTCTAAATATCCCTTCAATCTCTTATTCATTATTCGCTCTAAAATTTTTGAGAGCGATGGAAGTACAGAAATTGGTCTGTAGTTATGTAGAACTCGTCTGTCTCCTGATTTATGTATAGGAAGAACCAGGGCTTTTTTAAAGTGATCTGGGAATACCCCAGTACCAATACAAAGATTCATAATGTATGTAATAGGTGGAACTAGAATATCTTTGAACTGTTTCAGCACACACATCGGAACGCCATCAATACCAACAGCACAGTTAGAGCGTAGACTCATTATTATGCTTTCGACTTCTGCTTCATCAGTTTCAAGAAAGACAAATGACCTTACGGTGGAAGGTCTAGCAACGTATTCCCTCTCGACAAACGCATCAGTTGACGTTACTAGACTCTCAGCTAAGTTTTTTCCTACGTTTACAAAGTAATCATTTATTTCATCCACAGACCTGACAGGGTTTCCATTCATGGCCAATAAGTCGTTCGCGGTTTGAGTATCCTTGGAGGTGTGAGTAATTGACCTAATTGCATTCCAGAGATGTTTCGGGTTACTATTTGCTCTGGTTAACATGTCCCTTTCATACTGTCTCTTAATATGTTTAAGCAGATTATTGCAGAAATTTCTATATCTCGTAAATGTGATCTTTAATATCTCATTGTTGGGGAATTTTTTCATTTTTTTGTACATTAAGTCTCTATTCCTCATACATCTCAACAGTCCCGGAGTAATCCATGGCTTACGTATTTGTAAACGGGATGGGACTGTATGAATAGTAGTGCTCTTGCTGATAGCTAATGTCAAACAATCCATGAAAAGTGCACAAGCATCGTTTGCATTATTTGTTTGATATATTGACGAGTAATCGACGGAGGTAATATACTGTTCAAGTAGGATAGGATCTATTTTTGTCGAGGTTTTTGGGAGAGCAATAGTATATGAATTCCTAGATATGGACAGTAAGACTGCACGATGGTCAGTTACGGTTGATTCTAGTACTAATACTGTGCTTTTAAGTTTGGTTTTTAAAATGACATGATCAAGGCAAGATTTATCACGCGTTATTTTAGTATGGGCTGGTAAAAGGCCATGGCTAGCTGTAATATTTAGATATTCTTTAGAATTAGTATTCGTAGGACTCTCAGTAATATCTATGTTTATGTCCCCTACCAATACTAAATTTTTATACGTAGAGTTAGTTGTCAAGAACGAGTCAAGAGATTCCAAAAAATTTGCAACATCCCTAAAACAAGGCGGTCGGTAAATTCCTAATATGCACGTTTCTTGATCCACAATTATCGCCACACAGCTGGCATCTCGGAGCTGCGGTTCAAAAACATGGCAACTAGTTATATTGTTTCGTATATAGACAACTACACCATCATTTTTATTTATTCCATTTGTACTGTGAAAGCTATTATACCCTTCGAGTGCTGGAATATTGGGATTGCAAGATAGCCAACACTCTGTCAGTACTATAATATCCTGGGAAAGTTTTGTTCTGGTTAATAGCGTCAGAAAACTAGGTAAGTTGGCTGAAATGCTGCAAATATTCTGCGTTATGATGTTCAAACTCTTCCCAGTTCCACTCAGAAAAGAACAACATCCCTCAGGCTCACAGACATATGAGGTGGACACCTGTATGTTATCCATGTCCTCTAGGGTCTCACATAGTGGATTGAATGTCAAAGTATAATATTAAATATGCTCGTAGACTCTGATCATAGATGTGTGCTACTATTAACTGTATGTGAGCGTGTTTGTTGACCTGCTGCGATTCAGATCGAACAACTATTTCGAGTGTTAATTGCGTGTGTTGCTGGGCAGTATATAAATTTAAATGTAAGTGCCAAAAAAGATTTACGGTAAAATACCTAAATCTGACGTGACCGGTATTCTCATGTTCAGTGTGCAACCCATAAGGTAATTTCATAAATAGTTTACACATATCATAAAGCACATTACAAAAGAAGGAAAAATGTGTGAGATAACTATTAAGGAACAACTGAATCCCACATAAAAGCAGACCACAAAACATGCAAAAACACCCACATTGTAACAGAATTAGTCAAATAGCGCTTCTGATCTTCTGTAAGTCCGCTTCAGAATTTATGCGTATTTGAGGTAGGCCCGATGCTTTACGCAGATATATGACTCCCTTAGAAGTCCAGCAAAAGGCATACCCATTTACTTTAGACAGTTCTCGAGCCGCGTGAAACAACTTTTGTGCTTTGGTGGTCAAAGTTTCTGAGACATACACTGGTCTTGGTGGTCCTGCGACGTTAACATGGGTAGTATTTAATTTTTCTCCCTTTGGCCTGTCACCATTGAAAGATTTAACCGCTGTCAAGATGTTATCCTTTACCAAAATGCTATTAAGTTCCACTATGAGTGGTTTAATTTGATCCCTGCTCGAGTTAATTCTATATGTGTCCCTAATTTGGTCGTTTTGCAGTGTTACCCCAACAGACTTCACCAAAGATTTCACTAAGACACACATGTCTTGCTTAGATTCAGGTGTCTTAATATTTTCAGAAAGCCTTGGTAAATTACGTATCTCTAGTCCTGTTGACTTAAACTTGCGCTCAAAACCTTCAATCTTATCTTCCAGGAATTGTATTTTATGTTTGCATTCTACCCTCTCCTCCTCAAGTTGTTGAACCTTTGCAAGCATATCGTCGTATTTGTCCGACATAAATTGAAGACTCTCCCGCAATTCTGTGTTCTGCTGCTTAATAACCCTGAACTGCTGTTCAACCGAAGACGATAATTTAGAAAACAGTTCTCGCATTTCAGTTCTTAATTCCTTAATTTCATCATCCTGTTCACGCCCCTTCTTCGCGCGCAATTTGCTATTTCTTCTACTACTTCGTTCCGAAGGAGTGTCTGAGTCGTCCACCTTCAGCGTGACACCGAACGTTGGATCACCAGTGACAGTATCAGATAGTTGTCGCGGCGAGTGATTTAGCGGCATAGTGTCGTTTAATATAATATTTACAATTTATCAGCACCAGGACATCAGCAATGTCACATCAATTATGAACATATGCGGGGGTTTGCGCTCTGGTCAACTATCGACGGTTTCACATAAGTTTTTTTGTTTTTTTTTAGCAGCCACTCTAAGTTGATCCATGCGCAGCTCAATTGAAGTATTTGAATCTCCGTCCTTATTTATACGGACACAGGGTAAAAAATTGCTTGGTGATTCGTCACTTAACTGCCTACCCACACCAACTCTTACTCAATTAAATTCCTCTACTAATATGTTATGCGACAAAATTATTTTTATTTTGATTGTCCTTTATTGTATACAATATTATCAGCGAAAAGGGCACGTCGATGGTATGTTGATCATATAATGAGATTGATTTGGAGTAGATAGTTGGTTGTTTGCACGGTAATTGGTTTCCTAGGTTTCTCATAAAAATAAATATGGTAGGTATAGCAAAAATGAATAATTTTATCAAATTTGCCGAATATACCTCACGTTTTTTTTAAACACTCATGTCAAAACTTTACACTTGTGGAAGACCAAATGCTCCAGTACAAATGAGTAGGTTTGACCGGTGACGGAAATTTGGTGTTGTTTAATGTTTTTATTGAGTGAATGAGGTTACCGGAACTTAAACTGCACATCTTCCTGACTACTTTTATAGTGGTAGAGCCACACTTCGGTATGAATGGGCCGGCTCGACCGCAGTGATACTACGACCTCACAGAAAACCGGTCTGAAATAGCGCTTGCGCTGTGTTTCACGGAGTGAGTAAGGATAACGGAGGTTCATACCTCCAACCCCTTCCCCCATCCCCTAAAGGCCGACAATGCACTTGTGACGCCTCTAGTGCTGCGGGGGTCCACGTCTGCTCGTTTGTCCCCAAATCCATAAAAAAACTCTAGGGAACTAGTCCAAAAGACGACAATGCACTTGTGTCTCTTGAGGTTTCGGTTTTTATAGGCAGTGGAGTCACTTGCTATTAGCTAACACGTCTGCTCATAGCCTTACCAGATCAACAGCGTATACAAGTACACTGCTAGGCAAAGGTCGTCTTAAACCATACAAATTAGAGTAAAAGTGTAGATAGATCACTAAAACTTTTGTTAACTTCTACATATTTAATTTATCTATAGTGTTTGGGTTTTCAAAACATTGTCACTAGTTTTGTGTTAGTGAAATTCCAAATTATTTTGTATTAGCCAATAATAAATAATTAAAATAAATATTTCGGACATTTAACACACAACGCCATCTAGACCCAAGCTAAGCCGAAACAAATATTTGCAGATCATGCAAACATTTAGTCTGACCCGGGAATCGTACCCGATACCTCAAGCGCAGCAGTTGCATATGCTACTACTGTGCCTTAGAGGCAGTGTAATTCAATAAATCATTAGTCTCAGTAATTTATTGATATTATTTACATGTTACCTAAGCAAATATAGTTTTAGTATCATCAAAGATCACATTATAGTGATAGCTGCAAAAGTATGGAGCTGCAGCTCTGCTACCCCCTCCTTGATAGGAAAGTATGTTGTTCCAGATTAAAACTAAGGAATGATCAGTTAAATTATAAGTTCTCTTAACACTAAACGAAAAATTAGGAAACAGTTAGCAAAAAATATAGTGAATTAGGCATTGTCTGTGTGTGTAAGTGTGTGTAAAATGTTATGTATCCAGGAGTTTTGACGTTGCATCATAGTCGGGGGATTTTAAGTAAATTTCGAGTTCTTTTTTTAGAATAACCATTAGACTAACAAGCACGTTACATTATTTTTATGGAGTCTTGCTTACTCAGTTTATAGGTATACACAGTATCGCAGCATATGAAATAAAACAAAATCATTACTTGAATTTTTTTATTCAGACATTAATAATAATTTAGGACATTTAAGTCTATGAGAATTTATGTTCCTGAAACTTTATATAACATTCCAAACATGTCTTGCACCAGCTACAATACCAGCCCAGGTTTCCACTGCTGCCTGTCTAACGAAACTCGGATCTACTAAGAAGCTATTTATATTATTTGAACCAGCACCTAAAAGTCCTGGCAATTCGTAAGTGAAAGCGAATGGGATACCACTTACTTGTGCAAAATCACCGGCTGAACCGGAAGCACGGTACCGTAATATAGCAACAACGTTCCCAACTCGATAGTTAGGTTTCGATGGCCATTTGACTGCGTCGATAGCTTCTGCCATTCTTACACCTGCTACGTTAAGTGACAGTGCATTAGGAGCAAGTGTTCCATTCCCCCAACCAAATAAAATCATGCTGCCAAAACTGTGCAAATCTAAGTACATTGCTACACGGCCTCTGAATCTGTTTAGAATATTGACAACGACTTGAGTTTCTGGTTCAGAATTTGGCCCACGTCCATGGAATGTATCCGTGCATACGTTATTACTGGATGCTGTACCCCAGTTAATATTGAAGTTTCTGTTTAGGTCGACACCTTGGCAGAAATTACCAATCATCAAGCCGCTGCGGCGATTTTTGCGCCAGAATCGTGCCTAAAAATAAATGTTTGAATAACTTTCAGTGTTATACGTCATTAAGTATAATTTGAATTCTGTTTATATGATTAAAACACAAGAATTCGTACCAGTATGGTACGTTACGTTGAAGTGGTTTTACTTTTTGTCTCTTTTGTATATCATAATATTCCATAAGTTTACTTACATTTGAGTGTGACCAAGCATATCCATCAGGGTTGGCAACAGGAAGAACGATCCAATCAAAGTTATTCAGTAAATCAGATTCTGTCACATCTACCACTAACTTGTGGATGGCATAAAGAGCTGGTGGCAAAGTTACCCACTCACGGGCGTGCAGGAGAGATTGCAACACAATGACGGGTTTGCGTGTATTCTAAAAAAATAAAAAATCTTTTGATGACTTTCCGGACGAGACTAATTTAGGTATTCGATATCTACAAAATATGTTATTTTGTTTTGTTAATTTCTCCGAAGAGATCACATTACTTTGATTAGGTTATAAAGCGACTTACCTGGATGCCTGTAGTGGAAATTTCCAGATACTGAATAGTGCGACCTTCGACACTGCTTCCTCCGTTAACAAGCCTGGTGACCCTAGGAAACCTACTGGCTATGTCTGCCAAGTATTGGTTAACCTGTGAATAAAAACAAGATTTATATTAGGTATGTCATAATGTAATCATAAAAAAAACCTTCTCATTCATAAGTAAAACCCATTTGGCATTTAATGGCTTTGTCAAACCTCAAATTTTTGGATATTTCATGCACCACTATATAGCCAAACCATAAAATCATAACTTCTAAGGAATTCGCCATTAGGTCTCCAAAGGATAATAGTACAATATTTACCTGGTTTAAAGTATATACATCATTTAGTGATAGACGAGATGAATTGTTGTTTCTCGATGAAGCGGCAGCAGCAGCTAATTTTTGATCTTCCAATTCCAGCATCCTTAAATAAAATAAATAAATAAAATCATCAGTCTATCGCAGTCCATTGCTGGACATAGGCCTCTCCAATTGCACGCCACTTAGTTCAATCCTCAGCTTTTCGCATCCAGCTCCTGCGAGTTCAGTGTAAATGCGTAATTAAAATTTCTGTTTTACTAAATATGATAAGTAAAAGTTACTTACTCTCTGATGTTCTCATTGGTAATCTTGTATGATATTCCAACAGACTTCATAGCATTTTCGAAGGGCACCTTTTGAGCTTCAGAAACGAAAAATTCTCCAGGATTGACTAAGTTAGCGAATGACCAAATGTCTACCCCCAATTCGTTTGCTACGTCATTAAGTAATTCAATTTCCTCGATGTTGTTTGGGTATGCTTCGTAAACCACGTATCTAAAACAAAATAATGAAGCGTCATTTAAAGTTTTAACAGCAGCTAATTAGGTACACTGTTAAAAAAAAATAAGTAAGATAGAAACAGTAAGGGATTTAAACATGTCAAAGAAAACTAGTGTGATACAGCGCTTGCGCTGTGTTTCCCCGAGTGAGTGAGGATCCCCTAATCCCCCTCCCCAATCCCTCTCTCCATTGCCCTACAGCCGGTAACGCACTTGTGATGCCTCTGGTGTACATTACATTATACAATGTATTTGCTTTTTACATATTTGGACTTGATTATTTGTGTCTACCGATTTTGTCGTCGATTATTTGTGTGACCGCGTAGTACGAGATCCATACGATCTCGTACTACGCGGTCCACTCTGAAAGCATTGAAAGTAAACACTTTTAATGCTTTCAGAGTAATAGCATTTACAAACAAACACCATATCTCCACGAAGCCCCTACGACTCATATTTAAAATGTTACAACATGAACTCACAACGCGAATGCAGACGGACACACGGTCTAGCTTTTTTTTAGTAAACTGGAAAATAATAGATAAAATTGAACAGAACTTGTCTCACGAACCCGAATAGTTGTGCCCTATAAAATACCTAGACATCTTATTACAAAACAATATCATTTTCAGATACACCATTACACGATAAACTAACTAACTTAGATCCAAGTTCCCGAAGTTGCCTCGTTGGTCTAGTGGTTCCACCTTCTTGCGTCGTTGTCCTCAATTCTGAGGGTCGTGGCCTCCGTTTGGAGCTATTGTGAGAGTGATACCTCGCCACCTGGATCTATCCTAAGCAGTGTGTAGGACAGCATGGATCGTAGTGCCGAGAGTAGTGCGAACTTGGTCCGCCTCCTCCCCTCCACCTTACCCGGTCTAGCAGTTAGCGTATGCAATTGTCGATCAAGAGATCTCGGGTAAAATTCTCGGTTCGTACCAAAAGTATTATTGGAATTTTCCCATAAGACATTCTTATTAACATATCGGAATGTAGAAGATTAAAAAAGTTTCACAAAACAAAAAACTAATATTCAGGTAAAACCCATTGTACTAGTAGGCTCTTAAAGAAGATGATGAGATCCAAGATCCTGAAGTATCAAAAAGGTAATAAAGGAGTCCTGTGCAATTTGCAAGGATCTCCATCATGTGGTGAAATGTTTTTATTTGGATGTATATGTAGGCTTGTCAAAGTGACTCTACTCTGCCTGACAGAGCATTAGCAAAATCCAAGAGTGATGGACAGTGAGTGTATGCTTAATGTATATAATAATGTATCATAGTGACCTACATTATGCCAGTCTATGGAAGTGCTTCTGCATGATTATATCTCAGATTTCGCACTCACCAACTAAATACATAACGCATTAAAATACGTCGAAAAAAAAATACGATAGTTGCCCAAAAAAAGAGAATAATCTGTGACAAAAGTCAGAACATGTTGGAATTATACACTAAATGTTGTTGTCGAACTGAGAGTAAAGAGCTACTCCTATAAAGTTCTACAGTATGGCAGTGAAAAGGTAAAGAAAGTGCTCGTTTTAATACTGCTCGCTGTGTTCGTTCCAGTTTTAAGAGTGAGATTTTCAATTTACATGAAAAAAATCAGAACGGCTAAACTTAAAGTTTTTCGGTAGTTCGTAGTCTTCTCAAAAATATATATTTGATGGAATAAATGTTAAATTAAATATTAAAAATGCTTACCCATCGTAAATTTCATGTTTGGCAGCCACCACATATAAGGACAAACAGAATAGTAAAAACGACTTCATTGTGGGAATCTAGACCGCAACTGAAGCCGGGACTCAAATCAGGCTTTAAATAATTCTTACTATAGGTAAATAATCGCGTTGATTGATTATTTTAAGACTAGACAAGAATTGTATAGACAATCAATCAAAAGTGATTACCTACCTAAATAATGATAAAATAAAGATGTCAATCAATATACTGCAATAGACTGCACGGTTGGCCGAGTGGTTTCAGCGGTCGCCATGCCGCTTGCTACTGCGCCAAGTGTCTTGGGTTCAAATCCCACGCGGTACATCACTTTGTGTGATCCACGAATTGTTGTCCCGAGTCTGGATGTTCTTTGTGTCCGTTTCATGTATGTTTGTAAAGTCCCCCACGACACAGGATGTTTATTCCTAATGTGGGAGTAACCTTTAAAAAAAAAAAACTTTTTTGTATTAAAATGCTTTACGACAATATGACTTCGACTTATAATGTTTGTTGATGATATAACGTAACCGATTTGGAAGAGGTAGGAAAACATTTTATGAACCCCGAAATGTGCATAAAATGTTTATAAACACTGCTCGCATTTTTTTTACATGCGACTCGTCCATAGCTACTCTAATCTGCCTGATGGGAAGCATGAGAGAACCCAAGAGTAATGGTCAGCATACACATTGCGAATGCAACAATGCACCATGGCGACCGATTGACATACTTCTGCATCATGGGGTCTCCGGTATTGCACTCACTAACGAAACAAGAATGTTAAAAAGGTTGGTGTTCTGTGAGACTGTATAAATATAGTTTAGCAAAATTCTTAAATTTCCCTTTAAAACCTCGCATCATATGGCTTAAAAACAAAACTCAAATTAAAACAAATCACCATAAATCAAATCCTTTAACCATTCCATGGAAAATCGGTGCTAAACCATTCCTTCGTTGCTTTTCACTGAGTAAATATGGCTACCAGAACCAAAATTCACTCTTGCGCTGATCCTGGGGAGGACTCATAAAGGCGACAATACACTTGTGACTCTTCAGGTTCCGGTTACTATAGTCCAGTCATTTAAGCTTAAATTAGGTAAGAATCTTGGAATTCGAGATACCCAGCTGTAAGTCTGTAAATACTTGTATATTGACACCCTAAAAGTTGTCTCAAAACCTACATATGGTACGTGTAAGCAACTATTAAATTTCAAGGTCAAAGCTAACAAAAATCGGCTTTTTGCGCTTTTTTGGGAAATATCTCATTTCCTATGGGTTTTTTGCTATTTATATTTATTATCAATATTGTAGAATACATAATTCTCTACAAATTTTGTTTAAAAAAGTTGGGAAAGGAAATGTAAAAACGGAGATATACTCGACTAAAAGTTTTGATAATTATCCTCATTCCAAAAAACATATTTTATTTCTGCACGCATTAAGTGGCTGTGACACAACTTCTGCGCTTTTTAAAAAGGGACAAAAATCATTTTTAAAAGTTTTTGAGAAACTTACAAATTTGGATGAACTAGCTGCAGCATTTGAGGAAGAAAATTGTTCGGCCCAGAGATTATTTGAGAGTGGAACTCAAACCTTATTGGCAGTCTATAATGCTCCGAAATCTGTGAAAAGTCTCGATCATCTTCGTTATATGCATTACGTCAAGTCTACAAAACTTAATAAACCTGTGCAGCTTTCAAATATTCCACCAACAAGTGCAG
Source organism: Spilarctia lutea (assembly GCA_916048165.1). Classification (NCBI taxonomy): domain Eukaryota; kingdom Metazoa; phylum Arthropoda; class Insecta; order Lepidoptera; family Erebidae; genus Spilarctia; species Spilarctia lutea. The sequence goes on from OU696490.1 coordinate 15,229,275, forward strand.
CTGCTCATCAACATTTCAACCGTGTATATTATCAAGTTCAAACTTGGTTAGGACATGATTTGGAACCCCAGGTATGGGGTTGGGCGATGCGAAATGATTTTCTGGAGCCTCTCATGACAGTTTTACCACATGCTCCAGAAGATTTGCTAAATACAATTTTCTGCAACTGCAAAAGTGGTCGTGGTTCGCGATGCGGATGCAGGAAAGCGGGCTTGCAATGCTCTTTAGCTTGTGGCCAATGTAATGGGTAAGCTTGTCTCAAAGCTCTACCATATCAGAGCGACATTAACGAAGATGGAACCTTTGATCCCGAAATCATTGAAGAACTTGAGACAAATGTCGTTGAAGACGATAATGAAGACCAGTTTGAAATTTAAAAGCAGCCAGAAGATGACGATGAAGAGGAAGATAATGATTAAAATTATAAATTTTAGTTTTTGTACCCTATATTCCATTTTTTACTTTCAATAAAAAAAAATGTATTCAATGATATTTTTTAATAAAAACATTAATTCATAATTTATTTGTTTTTTTTTTCATCATGTAAGAAGTTATTAATATTAATTAGGTTAAAATTCAAATATAATTCTTATATTTTCATTAACAATTCGGCAATTACATGGGCAGGTAAGTGTTGTTAAATAAATTAATACTGAATAAAAAGTGGATAAGTGAGGAAAAAAATGATAAAATATAATATAATAGTTAATAAAATTTTAAAAATATTTATATTCATTGATTTATCGATAGTTCATCAACTATATATGGCGCGTTTTCGACCGGAGGCACCGGTTGACCTGAAGTGATGCCTCCGGCCTTTATCTCGAAAACGGTTCACCGTATTAAAAATTTTTTAACAAAATTTGTAGATAATTTTGAATTCTACAATATTGATAATAAATACAAATTGCAAAAAACCCATAGGAAATGAGATGTTTCCAAAAAAAGCGCAAAAAACCGATTTTTGTGACCTTTGACCTTGAAATTTAATAGTTGCTTACACCCTACCATATGTAGGTTTTGAGACAACTTTTAGGGTGTCAATATACAAGTATTTACAGACTTACAGCTGGGTATCTCGAATTCCGAGGTGAACTTACTATAATGACTGGACTACTATTAGCAGAAGTGGTTGCTTAACCGCACATCTGGTAGCTGCCCTGAAAATTCAAATAAACCTATCGCCGTCTACTGCTGAACGAAGAGGACCCCCAAGGTGCGCAGCCATCACGGTCTAAAACCGCCCGCATCTATCCGCCTGCCTCTTTCTACAAAACGTTGGACCATCATGTCGCAGGGCACCTATATTACGTATACCTAATCATGTATGACCAGAAAATTTTAATTTTGGAGTTGGGGTGTTTTCTTTCATCATCTTCCTAGTCTTTGTTATTCAAGATTTATTGGGGTCGGTTACCAGTTAAACTAGTTTTGTTTAAATATCAGTTTATCCACGGAGCGGCATCGGACCTCCGCTACCCTGAGGGTGAACTGAATTAGAAAATTGATCTAGTTGTCAGCATATTTGTAGGCACTGACTTCCCAATAACGACTATCATAGATGTTCATGACAATCGGGACCGATTTAACGTGCTCTCCGAGGCACGGACGGGAAACACCCAACAGCAATTCGACCCGCGAATCGAACCCGAGACCTCTTGATCGGCAGTCGCTCACATTAACCGCTAGACCAACGACTATGTAAGTATAAAATGTACTGAAAACAGTAATTATTTATTCTATCAGTAAATCTAAAGTCTACTTAGTTTGAAACTAGATGGCAATGTGTATCAGATGTCCGAAACGAATTCCGAACGCAGATCGTTAAATTTAATGTTGTCTTACAAAATAAATATATTATAATCCAAATTTGGAAATTGATATTTATTTACATTACACATCTGACGTAATTACAAATATTTATATTTGTGCGTATAAACTGCAGATAATAACTGGTAATGAAATATCTGTCGCAATTCATTAATAACATAATTATGATATCATTTTATCATGTGTCACGTTTTCTGATTTTGGACTTTCCCATTATCGTAATTATTTTCTGAATTATATTTAAAGTTTACTATTAAGGTGTAGTTTAGTATTAAACTAGCTAACAGCCCCGGCTTCATACGGGTACGACTTGTTCGTGTATCAATTTAACTGTTCAACACATTTTAGTGAAGCTGATATTTCTGGGACCCGTCTCTATAGTTGCATGATCAGCGGCAGCAACAGTTCAGGCAACATTTCTTATCGCATCCTAAATCACAAAACATCACAACATATATTAGATAAAAGGAATGCATAATATGAATCATATACCATTTTGACTAGAAGTAAAAATAATTAACTTGAAGTAAGCGGATGGTAGCCGTTAGATGCGAATTGCCCAAAACTGGAATAGTAGGTCTTGGAGGAGACTTTCAATTGTTGTATACATCGTCCAGAGCGAGAGTGTATGAAGTACCGTCTCTTCCTTCTGCGAGGAGGTGATGCCCTTAAAAGAAGCGGAGGGACGGGATAGGGAACGTAACACTGCACTCTCTGTCTGCCCCAGAAAACGCATCGGACGCCGGAGGGCATTTGTTGATCTCCGATCACCATATTGTTATCCGAACAGATACAGGAGTTTTAGAACATTATGCGAACAGATGAGTAAGAATTTTTATTAAAACTACGTGCGCTTAAAACGTGATTTTTTACTCGTTTTTGTTAGTTAGATAGATAATGGCACGGAACCCGTCATACGCGAATTCGACTCGCACTTAGTTGATATTTTTTATCCGACTACAGCGAAGCCAAACGGAAGGGTTTCTCAGTTTCAGTTCTCATCTATCTTCGTATGATCCATCGTAGCATCTAAAATACTGAATGAGGTGTAAATAGATTTGAATTAATGACCCAGGTGACCTACGCTATAGACGGGTTATAATTTTTAAACTTTTTCTTGTTTAGATCGCATTTGGTATTTTAAGTACAAACGTATTGAAAAATTATGAAATTAATTTTTAAAAATGCGTGTACTTTCTAGTTTTTTTTTTATTATATAGCGGGCAAATGAGCAGACGCATCGCCTGGTGGTAAGCGATTACCGCCGCCCATGGACACCCACAACACCGGAGACGTTACAAGTGCGTTGCCTGCCTTTTAGGAAGGAGTACGCTGTTTTCTTGAAGGTTTGAAGGTCGTATTGGTCCGGGAACACCGCAGGCGACAGCTCATTCCACAGTTTTGTTGTGCGCGGCAGAAAGTTTGGGGAAAATCGCACAGTTGTGGCCTGCCAACCATCTAGATGATGGGGACGAAATATCTGTCGCGTAGGACGATGGCGGAAAGATGCGGCAGGGATCAATCCGAACAATTCCTCGGAGCACTCCCCATGGTAAATGCGATAGAAGATGCACAGCGACGCGACATCTCTACGCAGCGCCAGAGAGTCTAGCCGAATTGGAAGATCCTGGCAATCGACGGTACGAGTCGCCCTCCGCTGAATGCGGTCCAGAGGGAGGAGCTGGTATTGGGGTGCCCCTGCCCTAAGATGAGGACAGTATTCCATGTGAGGCCGAACCTGCGCATTATAAAGCCGAAGGCGGTGGGCCGGAGTGAAATACCGCCTCGATCTGTTGAGCACACCAAGCTTTTTCGAGGCCAATTTGGCCTTGCCCTCCAAATGGCCACGAAACACGACATTTCATATAAGTTGGTACTTGATTGAAATTTAGCTGCATTTTATTACCTTTTGTTTAAACTATACTAAAAATAAAGTACACGTGCTTTATTTTCAGTATTGTTTTTCAAAACCTCCTTTCGAATATGGCTAAAAACTATTTATGTAATGTGTAATGTTTTTCAACGTTATGTTCAGTCTTTTTTATCAATTAGCAAGTAATCATAACATTATAAAACATGCTTAATATTACTAACACAACATGATTATAATAATCACGTGAAATCAATAATGGTTTGTATTTTTTTCACACGGTGAAAAGATACCACATTATGTAAATGTCTGCATCTGATAGCGGGATGATAACTGAACTACGTAATCATTATTTTGAGTTCCTCGTACCTCGGCGAGCAAGTTAAGCTGTCGGTCCTGCACCTGATCTCTGCTGAGTCGTGTCGGATAACCGTCCCCTCAGATTATGACAGTAAGAGTGTATACGCTCACACTTGTGCACTATAATATCTCCTGCACAGTTGGCCGATATTCATCCTCCAAAGGACGGCAACGCAATTGTGATGCCTCTGGTGTTATGGATGTCCATGGGCGGCGGTAATAACTTACCATCATGTGATACGTGTGCTCGTTTGCCGACTATTCCATAAAAAAATATTAAACATTATATATACATACGCAAATAGCATTTCAGAAATTGCTTCACTAAAATAAGAAAATAAGAGGATAATTTTAGAGAAATTACAGAACATTAACAGAGTTAGGATCAATGTTGAGCGTGTGCGTCAAATACTTTTAGATCTTACAAACATTTGGTCCAACCTGGGCATCGAACCCGAGACCTCATACACAGCAGTTGCGTTCGCTACCACTGCGCCAACAAGGCAATCAGTATTTAAGTCGATTTTCTCCAAATAGACTTGTATGTTTGTAGTATAATAAAAGTGACATACCAGCTTAATTAAATTCAAGTTCCTGAACAATTCGATATTGCAATTCCGTCACACTACAAATTGACAAAGGGATTTATAAAATATTAGAAGCTTTTAATATGTTTAATAATTTGATTTTATAAAGAGTTTTCCTTTTTTAAATTATATTATAGTACTTTTTAGTATTTTCTTCATAACGACGATGATGAAATTCCTACAAATCTTTTGTATGGAGAACGGAGAAAAACCATATGAAACCAGTAGTGTTATAGTAGTTACAATACATTAATGTGGGAATTCTATCTCAAATAAAAGACACTCTTATCTTATCTTATCATTTATTGCGTGTATTCGACAAGGAAGCGTACACGGGAAGGGACCATAGACAATATTTTTGGGGTTCCAATTAAACATACATCCAAGAATTGATAAAGTTAATAGTGACGATATGCCACTAAATTTTAACGCACTCTTGACACTAAGCTATGATGATTTAGAGAATTTTAACCAAACATGTTTTCATTTTTTTTAAATATTTCTTGTGTTCTTGTTAGGTTCCATTTTATCAAAAGTATATTTTATCTTCGCTGTCTTTGTGGTTACATAATTTCAATGTTTATTTAAATATATTTATGCTGTTGGTATTTAAAAATAAGGTCAAATTAATAAAATAAATAAAATATTTAATAAATATTTCGGACACCTAACACACAACGCCATCTAGTCCCAAGCTAAGCAGAGCTTGTAGCTCTCTAAGCTCTCTAATAGATACATATATATATTGTAAATACATATATATTGTACATAGAAAACACCCAAACTCCGAAACAAATATTTGTAGATCACACAAACATTTGGTGCGACCCAGGATTTGAACCCGAAACCTCAAGCACAGCAGTCGCATTCACTACCACTACGCCACCGAGGCAGTTAAATAAAAATACTACTTGCTATGTTTTACCATAAAACATGGGCTTTTTCTGGAACTTTTAAATACTGAGTGTTTAGTGTACTCTTCGATCTCGTGTTCTATAAGAAAAGTACCGCAAGTTGATTTTTAAATTTAAAATAGACGATTTAGAAAAGACTGGCACCAAAAAGCTTATCATAAACTTAAAAGTCTTTCCGAAAAAGGACGGCTTGTCCGAACAGCTAAGCAAAAGGTATAAGATTTGTTTTCAGTTTTCTTACTTTTTTTTTTTATTGAATAGTGGGCAAACGAGCAGACGTATCACCTGATGGTAAGCGATTACCGCCGCCCATGGACACCAACAACACCAAAGACGTCACAAGTGCGTTGCCGACCTTTGGGGGATGGGAAAGGGGATGGGGGGAGGGGTTGGGGTATGGGCCTCCGGTATCCTCACTCACTCTGTGAAACACAGCGCAAACGCTATTTCACACCGGTTTTCTGTGAGGCCGTGGTATCACTCCGAACGAGCCGACCCATTCATGCTGAAGCATAGCTCTCCCACGGTTTCTGTTTTCAGTCTTATTGTCCAGCACGGTTCGATTTCTTAGTCGGGACACGTAGTTGTCCTTACGTTAACTTCGGGATGAATAGAGCTGGAGACACTGGTGCTTCTTAATCCATTACCACCCTGGCAGTCTATACCAAATAAATTCTACATTCCTTTTCCATGTCTGGAGGAATGAGTGTCATGTCTCTCTAATATAGAGGGAGGAACCTCGGACTTGGTGAGGTGATCGAAGCTCGACGGTTGATATTGTAAGGTAGTAGGTATGCTAATTGGTTAGAAAATTTCTAAATCGCAACACAGGATTAATAGTCACTCCGTAGTTTGTTACTCGGCGGTTGGATTGGTTTTCGGTAGATGACGCTGTAATATGCTTGTGTTTGCGCTGTATGTGGAAATCACAACATCATCTGATCGATATACTATCTTTGCAAAATGATAGAGTACCAGGTATTGATGACTACTTATGCTATAATAACGGAAATAAGATAAAAGTATAATGAAATATTTTCAATTATCATAATTAACATTGACATTAATAAGCTTCCAAATAGGTATAAATTAATTTACTAATTAATATATTAATAATTTTTCAAATCGGACCAGTGGTTCCTGAGATTAGCACGTTCAAACAAACAAACAAGCAAATAAACTCTTCAGCTTTATAATATTAGTATAGATAACTATAAGCCAATTTGGTTTCAGAAGAAAAAAAAATGAAATAGGTAACTGTCTTGCTTTTAACAGGTCATTTAATCAGTCAGAGTATTTAGACAAGAACAAAGCTGCCATTGACCTTGTTGTCAACATCACTATTCCAATGCTTCTGATAAATTTGAAAGGGCACTTTGAAAAAGTCAAAGATTAAATTTATAATAAGATCCCTATCACATGTACCGAAAATCTTTTAGTACTATTATCGTGCAATCTAATTACATATAAGCCATCAAATCATTATCTATGTACATATTTGTATATACATATGCTACTATATACTTATCTACTTATTCTCATCGCACCTGGTGCCAATATTACTGAATATAATGATGATAATATAAATTTATTTCTGAAAAATTAATTTAACAAAAGCCTTAAATAGGGCTTTCCCCCTTTGAGAAAAGATTTCGGTTGATTTTGGCAAAGTATAAGCAGAATCCAAGAGTGTGGGCTACCATAATCATTGCGAATGCAGACAATGCAGCATGACGACCCACACAATGACGGCTTAGTAAAGGAGTCTCGAGCACTTGTTCCAGTTACAGTAAAAGAGCCAGTTATTTACGGCACAGCAGCCGAATAGTTTGACTTGAGAGCTTCTTCCGTGGTTCTTCTCGTAGACCCCGTGGGGACTCGGGGTAACTAACGAGCTATCTGCTAGTAACGCCCAAGTCTTATCCAGTATGGTGACCTGTGCTTAGCATGGTGGAGCTCCTAGGGGTGTGGACCCTAAGAAGCGCCCGTCAGCCAGCACTTGGTCGGGTGTTGGAGATGGTTAGGGAGGGGTTGCCACGGAGACGAGATTTCGTGGCAAGCCATACCTATCCGGTGGTCGCCGATGGTAAGGCGCGAGTTCCCGCAAGTGGCGGGCTTGCGATCCGTCAGCGCGCACGAACAGGTTGGTGCTCAGAGTCCCACGAAGTCATCCAGGCTCTCAACGCGCAGGTCCCTGGAGATCGTCCTGTTTCGCACAAAGCGGGCAGCGTTTGCAAGTGTCCGTAGTGTGAGTGACAGCTGCGCTCGAACCAGGCCGGAGCACCATTGGTTTGAGGGTGTTTTTCTATCACTCTGAAGTGATGAACGACTTCCAAAAATATTTTCCTCAAAGGAAATAGAGTAGTCTATCTAGGATCTAAACAAAGAATATAATTCATTGGAAACTTGATAAATTTTAAGTATCTGTGATTGATGAACTCGTATATCTGTTAAAGTTGTTTACTGACGCAGCTTACGTGTGTTTCTGTAATTTTTTTTACGTGAATCATGTTGCAAAAAAATGTAAACATATTTGGAAGGTAAATAATACTGATCAACTATAAAATCAATTCCTACAGAAACAAGGAAGTTATTGTAGTTTAGATCTTAGGCTAGAAATGCAGAAAGTTGTTTGTTGTTGTTGTTGGTGATAAATGGTGGGTAATAAAAACACATTTTTTAAAGAGTTGTGATTATTTTGTTGGATTGTAATGAAGACATATTCCGATTAAGTATGGAATGAAATATCCGTGAAATGGTCCACGGCTGTAATGAGGGGCTATTGTTTTCATGAGTTTCCATGACTTTTTCTGGATATGGCTGTATATTGGCCGCCAATGACACGTTGGATTTTTTTTAATTTTTTTTTTTAAAAAAGACAACTCCCACATTATGAATAAACATTCTGTGTTGTGGGGGACTTTTACAAACATACATGAAACGGACACAAAGAACATCCAGACTCGGGACAACAATTCGTGGATCACACAAAGTGTTGTACCGCGTGGGACTTGAACCCACGACACTTGGCGCAGTAGCAAGCGGCATGGCGACCGCTGAAACCACTCGGCCAACCGTGAAGTCAAATCGGATTTCGGCTTTGAGCTCAAGAATTGTTTCTGGTTTATTTGTGTAAACCCGAGATTTAGAGAGTGCACTATCTGTACCAAAAGTTCTTCGAAGATCGCAAACGGCATAACTCAGTAGGGCTCAGAATAACTTTTCGAAATTTCGTAATAAGTTTTCACAATTATAACGCATTATTCCCTCGTAACGCGTTATATTTTACAAATCGGCATTAATATATAAACCAGCTGCAATAATTTGGAATTCACGCGGCTAACAGTAAAATTAATCTTTTTTCTATATTGAAGGGGTGGAAAATCCTGTTAAATCCCAAACACAACACAACATACTTGATCAGAGCATGTGGTGTTTTTATTAAAAATCACCCGATAGCATGAACTAATAGAACAGACATCGCGGTAAAGTATTTTTACTCCATACGTTTATATCTCGTTGATGTCTAATTTCTAATCAATGGGAACGTTCCCACCCAATAGAACGACCCGCGTGCGCTAGCGTTTCCCTTCGTCATGAAGTTGCATTATAGTTTTTGGTTGAAATAACTGCTCTATATATTATTCCTCAATTCCCGACGTCTCACCTTTGTCGCCCGGTTTTGGGATAAATTGGACCATTTGATTTCACTTCCTCTCTAAATCGAGGCTCTGTCCCAAAGGAAAATATTTCCTCCAAGCCTACGTAACTAGCAAATAAAATTTACGGTACCATTACATAAAAAAAATGTAAGACACTTTGTCTATTTCAAAATGTTTTTTTAGCAAGTTTATGCATTATTATTAACATAATATTTATTAAAAAATATGAAGCAATTGAAAAAGTATTCATTTAGATAAGGCAAGGAGACGGATCTATAGACTTAAAAATCATAATGGTTTGACGTAAACTACTAGCAAATATATAATGACTGGCACTAATTCATGATAATAATTAGAATGTAATGAATTTAAAAATGATTAAGATAAATATTTGAATAATTACCTCTAATTGAAGTTGACTGCCTCGGTGGCGTAGGGGTAGCGTATGCGACTGCTAAGCTTGAGGTCTCGGGTTCGATTCCCGGGTCGGACCAAATGTTTGTATGATCTGCAAATATTTGTTTCGGAGTTTGGGTGTTTTATATATATAATATGTATGTATTTACAAAAAAAAAGTATATTAGTATTTATATCAGTTGTCTAGAACCCATAACACAAGCTCTGCTTAGCTTGGGACTAGATGGATTACCTGGCAACACCGGGTTTGTTTACATTGCACTCGTATTTAAATTTTAATAATAAACTATATATAACTCTTATATCTATAATAATAGTGAGAAATCAATGGTAAACATATAAAGATCATGTGATATTATTGGTGACGGCTTTAATCCAGTGTTTTAAGTTTGTTTAGTATTATGATGAACAAGCAAGTTTCAAACAAAGTGATTGTAATTCTTTAAAAATAAATTCTTTAGTGATTAACAAATAGATAATAAAGTGTAGTGCTAAACAAATTAAAAAGAACACTATGTACATAAGATGAATCTATTTCAAAATATCTAATTCTAAAAGTCGTTATGAAAATTTTGTTCTGAATTGTACAATCAGCGCGCATACCGGTGATTGGCTGAACTAAAATGTTGCCCTACGGAAAATAAAATTGATGTTTTGTGTATGACAATTAATTGCCATTGTTTGCTTCAGCGGAGAGTAGCGGTACTAAAAGGGATACCACACAAAAAATAAAATTACTGTATTGGTAGTTTTTGTTACTGACCGCTTTGAGTAATTACAAAAAAAAAAAAAAAACCTGTGTAAATTGCAAAATATTATAATATAAAATAAATAAATAAAATAATATGTCGTCAAAGATTAAAGTTGCAAAACAAAATGGGCGCAAGGCGAAACAACCTGGGTTGGGAAAGGTACAGGTAACATCACCTATTGAACCATGCTTTGTCACAGCAAGGAAAAAAACGGTTTCGCCTAAACATAGCAAAGCAATGTCACAGAACACCACATCATCCTTGACACCAACGAATGCTCTAAGTGACAATGATGAATCTTGTCCATATTCAAATTGCACGCTTGATCTGTCACAGAGTGATCCGGTCTTGTCAAGAAGTATGGACCATACAACTACCACTAATATCATTTCAGCCTTGGAAATGAAAGACACTGTAGAACAACTACAGTCAGAGCTTACTACTTCACAACATGAATTAGAAAATATTATACTGGAGAACAACGACCTCCGTATACAGGTATCTAGGTTGACTAAAGAAAACATTACATTAAAGGAATTCTTATCGCAATCGCCACACAAATTTGCATCAGTAAAAACATTTAAACCGTCTTTAGTATATTTAGATAAGCACTCATTCTTCACGCCGCCGAGACTATCAACAAAACCTAACAAAGAATCTTGGCCCGGTGAGACTGTCTCAACCTTGCAACAGAAAGTGGCTGACCTGCAAAATCAGCTACAACTAGCAGAAAGCGAAATATCAGTCCTCACTGAGAAAATTGACATTCTGCAGAAATCTTTTCAGGTGAAAGAAATTACTTGTTCCAGATCTTCTGTGTCGTTTATAAAATCAGCTGTTGCTGAGCAAAGAAAGTGTACAAAGAATAAATTGTGTATTTTGACAAACAGTAGTCACGTTGGAACACTCTCAGATTTGGACAATATCTTTGGTTTTAGGTTCGATTACTGTCGTTATATCACTCCACATTGCACTATCAAACAACTTCTTCAAAATATTGAAACTAAATTGATAAATTATAATATGCACGATTATTGCATCGTAATGATGGGGGAAAGAGATTTCAAACGTAAATGCAACTATACTGAGCTGATAAAGTCTATTAGAGAATCACTACAGCACATTACTCACACCAATATTATACTATGTACGCCCGTTTATGTGTACGGAGCCCTTATACATATGTAATTATAAAATTGAATTATTCAATAACCTGTTATATTCTGACATTCAAAACTATTCATATGCCTATTTTTTTGACTCAAATCATAATCTTTCTTTTGACATGTTTTCTTATAGAACAGGGAAACTCAATAAGGATGGCATTAAAAATATTAATATGACTTTAATGAATGATATTAATTTTGACATACTCAGTAAAAATAACAGCTCTTCTGTAACTGTATCGTATAAATGTAATAAAAATGAATCAAATTGTGATAGTATTCAGTTATATCGAAAATAATATTAACCGTAAAAAGCAAACGCAAATCAAATTGATACCACGTCGAAATAAACTGACTTGTAAGAAATATAAATGTACTAAAAAAATTATGTTATATTACCAGAATGTGAGGGGTCTGCGATCAAAAACAACTATGTTCTTAAATGGCATTGCGTCATGTTCTTATGACATAATTACTGTTACCGAAACATTTTTAAACAGCTCTGTTTGCGACGCCGAATTGTTTCCTTCGGATTACATAGTTATCCGAAAGGATCGCGCTGGTGACGCCGGTTGGGGCGGCGTCCTGCTGGCTGTTAGGGACTGCTACACCGTTAAAAGAATTACTGATTTGGACGAACTTACAGACGATAAAGAGTTACTGTTTGCATTGGTTACATCAAACAATGTTAAAATTTTAATAGGCGTAGTATACTTACCACCTAGCTACAATGATAAACAATATCTTGACGTGTTAAATTGCCTTGAGAGTGCTATAATAGCATTTTCAAAGTATCCGTGTGTGATTGTAGGTGATTTTAATTTAAACTCCTGTAGTAAATCTGTAAAACACCAGTTTAATAACTTTGTTGATTATTGTAAAGTTACCCAATGTAATGGTATCTGTAATGAGTATGGGTGCATTTTGGACCTGGTCTTAACGAATCTTGAACCTGAACAGATTGGTGTAATGTCGGATGTTGAGCCTCTCGTACCGATGGACAAGTATCATCCACCGCTAGAAGTGTTGCTGACATTGCCTAAAAATAAAAAAGAGGAGAAACCACTCACTAAAATTCAGTCACTAAATCTCAGTTCTAAGTGGAATTTTAGGAAAGCGAATTTCCACAGTCTATATTCCGATATAGCCGACATAGACTGGTCGGATCTACTAAAACAGCAAAATGTTAATGAGACCGTAAACGAATTGTATGATAAGTTGATTAACGTTATTAAGGCACATGTCCCTGTGAAACAAGTAATAACTAATAGAAAATATGTTTATCCGTCATGGTATACCAGTGAAATAATTAATTACGTAAAATTGAAATATTATAATTTAACAAAGTTTAAAAGTCACGGACTTCAAGTTAATAGAGAACTATTCAAATATTATAGAACTAAAGTGAAAAAATTAAGCGAAGATGCCTTCAAAAAATATATTAACACATTAGAAAATAATATAATTCGTGAACCATCAACGTTTTGGAAATATGTTAAAGAGAAACGGAAAAATAGGCAATCTACAAAATACACGGTTAATAACAAAATCATCGAAGGACAGGCAGCTGCCGATAGCTTTGCAGATTACTTCAGTTCTGTTTTCCATAAGAGTGTCCCGACGTTAGACCCGGAGTCAGCAGAATTGGCATTAACTGGCAGTCATTGTGTATCGCAAATAAAGATAGACCACGTTACCTTGGCTGAGCTGAGACACGCATTGTCACGTCTGAAACCATCTTCTGCCTATGGGCCTGATAACATACCCCCATTCTTAGTCAAAGACTGCTCATCCGTCTTAGAGGAGCCTCTTCTGTATTTGTACAACCTAGCACTACAACAGGGAATCTATCCCAGTAGATGGAAGGTCTCACGAGTGACACCCGTACACAAGGGAGGATCATCGACGGATATAAGTAGTTATAGACCGATTGCAGTGTTGTCCGTTTTTGGAAAACTCTTCGAGTCTGTTATTAATAAATGCCTATTCCAGCAAATTGATGGGCTTTTGAACAGCTGTCAGCATGGTTTTCGTCCTGCTCGCTCTACACTGGGTAATCAGATCAATTTTATAATTAATTATATTTAATTTAATTATATTAGTACCCGAGTGAGGAGCGGGTGCCAAGTCGACGCTGCATTTTTCGATTTTCGGAAGGCTTTCGATCTCGTAGATAATGACGTACTTCTCATGAAGTTTTCGTCTTTGGGATTTTGTTCAAGGCTGCTTAGATTCATGGCTGACTATCTCAGAGATCGTAGGCAGTTTGTTAGAGTCGAGAACTATGAGTCACGCGAGTATTATACACGGTCGGGGGTAAGCCAGGGCAGTACTTTAGGACCCACTCTATTTCTGATCATGATCAATGATTTGCCACGTGTACTCACTAAGGTGCAATGTCTCCTGTTTGCTGATGACCTCAAATTATTCCTGACAATCACTAAAAGTGACGATTGTCTGGCACTACAACATGACATTGATGCGGTGGTCGATTGGAGCCAAGACAATAAGTTACTATTTAACCCTTCCAAATGCAAAATAATAACCTTTAGCCGGTCTCGGTCTCCGATCTCAGCGATTTATAAAGTGTCGGGTGCTCCTCTTCAACGTGTCACGACAGTACGTGATCTTGGGTTGACTGTTGACAGCAAACTGAACTTCCATGAACATATTAAGGAAGTCAGCAAAGACGCCAGCAAATGTTTGGGGTTTGTAATCAGAACAGCTGCAAATTTTAATAATGTTCACGTTATTAAATTACTGTATAGTTCATACGTACGTAGTAAACTAGAATACAATGCAGTTGTTTGGGCTCCACAAGAAAAAATATACATACTGATGCTTGAAAAAGTCCAACGTAAATTTGCTAGGTTTCTATATAAACGTACGTATGGATATTATCCGTTTTTGTATCCGTCAATATTTGTTTCTGGAATGGTTGGCTTGGACACTCTGGAGCTCAGACGGAAGCGTGAGCTCATAATGTACTACTATTTACAACTAAATAATAAAGTGGACAATCCATCGGTGCGTGAGTCTGTTCATCTCTACGTGCCTGATAATTACTTGCGTGGTTGTGGTCGTAGACAGCATCCACTGCTCGCGTGTCCGCCATCTTGGCATATTACAAAAGCAAATAATAGTCCCACCGTTACAGCGATCAATCTAATAAATGATCTGTTAAAAGGTAACTCAGCTGTAGATATATTTTGTGACAGGACTAGTGTATTTTGTGGTGGTGTGATGACATACTTAAATAACTATAACTAATTGTATTTTAATTTTATTGTGACAGTTATTGATATGACGTAGACATATGATTGAAATTGCTGACTTTGTTTTTTATATTATTTATTGTTTTTTATTTAGGATCGTTCTTTTTGACATTATTTATATGTGACTTACTTGTAATATAAATTTATTTTGCTTTTCTTTTATTGTAAATGTGTATCCAAAAAATGTTTTTTTTTTTTTTTTTGACATAACATGTAAGCGTCTTGGTGTAAACACTGTAAGCTTTGTTGTTTAATAAATAAATGAATTATGAATTATGGCGTTGTGTGTTAGATGTCCGGAATATTTATTTATTTATTTATTTATAGAATATCCAATCATTATTTTTTTTATTGAAATTACAATTTTCATGCAAGCAAAAACAGTAGCTTATCGCGTTCTGTGGCGTGCATCGGGAGTATTTCATGTCCAACAATAGACGGAAACCTCAAAATCCAGTGACTTAAAAACCTGAATCAGTTTTGGATGATGTATTCTGAATTGAATAATATGTAATCTCACACAAAAAACTTGTGCCCATTAGAATTTTGGATAGGTAAAAACAGATATATCTCACAGCCGTTCAGATTTTTGTGATGTAGAATATCTAGATACAGTTCTCACACACGGATCACTCACAAAGATCCAGTTGAATAGGGTCATGAAGAATGACCATCGATAATAATAATTGGACACAGTTACAGATACCGTTGAAGGTATGAACCTATTAAACATAGAAATAATTCAAGGTGCACATCTACTTACATTAATCGCGACAAAGCGATTAATACATTGAGGGACCACATTGAAATTTGAAGGTTTTGAATGCACTAGGCTTTAGTAAAGATCTTAAACAATTGTAAATCAAGTAATTACTTTGTAAAAGCAGTAACTAAAAAGTTACAAGTCGTCAATGTTGGTCCCTCAATCGTGACTCATAGATATCCATATCTTCTAAATAAGTCAAAATTTACAACTGTTTTAAGTGACTACTCTTAGCTAAAGATATGTAAAAACCAATTGACTAAATATCTTTATCGTTCACTTTATATAAATATATAGCATGCGGAATGTGGTCCCTTATTATGACGTGTTAGTCAATTCCCTTCAATGTCATTATGAATGGATTCCACTGTACCTTTTTTGTCTTTGCGGAAATTCCCCAGTATACCGACTCAACTGGTTATGTCGGACTCGAATAGACTCAGGTACAAGTAGCTGGGGAACCAAGTGTACTCTAGCAAAGAAAGCCCTGGAAGTTTGGGTCTAATGGGCCATCCTGAGGATGGAGATCATTTAGCGACCTCTGGCGCCTGAGCCATTTGCAGTATCGAGCTCGTTCCCGGACCTACCGGAGAGGCTTAGAACTCTCGCGGTTTCACTTCCCCACCTCTTTGCATAACTTGCTCGCAGAAAAATATGCCGGAGTTCCACGTGCTCTCGCTCCGTACTATATCCGCAATTATGTTTGCAAGAGACTTCCCACCACGATGTCGCTAATCACCTCTTACGATATCCACGGGGTTAATAGGGCCGAAGGTTGACACTGGGAACTGCCTTAATTTATTGCTATATTGAAAAATTATGAGAACTATGTGAATGGGTAGGTAGTGTATCGAGAAGTCGCAACACAGTTCTCCAATGAGATAGTATTCTGTAACGGCGTCAATATGTCGATATTGATGATTGACTTTATCTTAATAACATTATAAGTACGACATCACATGATAAAAATTATCTATAAGTATTTACTATTTACAAGGTATGAATAAAATAACTTTATAAGCAACTTTTACCATCAGTTGATCGCTAAAACTCCACGATGAAGTGGTTTCTACTATTTGCTTTTTCTCTATACGTGGTATCTGCTAAACATGAACTTTATGATGGGTACGATTATTATTATCATGTAAATTACAAATAATTATTTAATTATAATTAATGCTTATACGTAAATCGTTTATATTAAATTTTCAGCGTATCTTTTACAAGGTGTGAGTGTTTCTAAGAGTTAATGTGCTTTATTTAAATGAACCTGGAAACAGGAACAGTTCCCTCCTAAGTTTTTTTTTAATTACAGTTGTTTAATTATCATAAATTAGAATAGGCTTTCCATCGGGTTTTTATTGTTATTGGACTGTACTGTCTATTTATACCAATTGGCTTATTTTAATTTTTGTAACTACATTGTAAGTTTTTAAAACGAAAAAAAAACTGTTAATGTGTGGACTTCCCCTTAGTATGAGCATTTTTTTTATATTGTGTAGTGGTCGAACGAGCAGACGTATCGCCCGATGGTAAACGATTACCGACGCTCATGGACACCCGCAACACCAGCGACGTTACACGTGGGTTGCCGGCCTTTGGGGGATGAGGAAGGGGATGGAGGAAGAGGATGGAGGATGGAAAAAGTTAATATAAAAACATTTTCAAAACGATATTACATATTTATTATATCAACGAATTTGAGACAGTGATATATTACTCAGAACTCTCTTTTTAAAGGCACTCCTTTGTACAGTAGTGAAGTTTTAAGTAACTGTTGACGTGATGTGACATGATTACTATTAATATTAAAATATATATTTCATTAACTTAAAATTTTTCAATACATAAGAAAAATTCCAAATTTTGTTTAACTATATTCATTTTAATTTTTTCAGATATGTCGTTTATGAAGTATACCCAAATGATTTAAAGGATATTTCGTCGCTAAATGATGTTGTGAACCAGTTAGCTTTAGATATCTGGTCTTATCCAAATCTGGTTAATCCTGGACAAATTTTTGTACCAGGACCTCAAAAAGAACTCTTTGAAAATGCTCTAAAGAAGGCTAGAATACAATATAAAACTACAATCGAGAACATCAAAGAGTAAGTTATTTCAAAACATTTATGTTTCAACTTATTTTCACAAATGTGCTAGTTCCATACTAAAGTTGTTGATTGAATTTCAATTATAATTCAGTAATTAATTTTAACCAATACTCTTTTGGCATCAACTTGTAAGTATTGCAGACAGTTCTTCTGAGTTTCACTCTAACATTCAAATGTATATGAATCATATCTGTATTTTTATATGTTTTAACATCTATAAACAAACATATATTTTGTTTTGTAGGCTGTTGGAGCTCGAAGATCAATATCTAGCAGCAGCTGCCGCAAGACAAAATCATACAACTTCTAACCGTGCAGTAAATGAAATATATAGCTTCGATCAGGTATTAGATTAGAATAAATACATTCCGTACTTTAACTGAAAATCGTAAATGTAAAAGCATTGTTTTATAATTTAAGTTTTAAAAGCGTTAAACCATTAAAGGTCAACTATGACATCGATTCGGTGTTAAATGTGTTCCATTTGTGTAATACGTTTAAATTTTTTTAAGGTTACTGCCTATTTGGCAGATATAGCCCGAAGATTTCCGCGTGTGGTCAGATTGGTCAATGGAGGTAACAGTTTTCAAGGGCGACCAATACAGTACTTGGAAATTTCAACAACCGCTTTTCAGGTATTTTATTATTATCAAACGTATTCTAATCATTTTTATATCTCCTATTAGATTAAAATAGAAAAAATAGTAGGTATTTATCGCAATAATACTTGAGCTGTGTTTTTTATTAACAATGTAAATTTTGTAATAAAATATAGATTTTTAGAACTGTGAGTATTTACCAATGATAGAATAAAAAGGCTAAGATAGCCGTTTACTATCAGTTTTTAGGACACTACCC
Organism: Spilarctia lutea; assembly: GCA_916048165.1. Taxonomy (NCBI): domain Eukaryota; kingdom Metazoa; phylum Arthropoda; class Insecta; order Lepidoptera; family Erebidae; genus Spilarctia; species Spilarctia lutea. The sequence goes on from OU696490.1 coordinate 15,247,840, forward strand.
GCAATTCGTCTACCTGGATTTACAGAAATTCGGTTCTCTTTAATGAAAATCTTCATAACTTCCGCATTGATATATGTATCAGACTTTAAATAGCTCATATTTACCATTTTAGTTCAGTTATGATCATCTAAGAAGATTCTTTTTCTTTCAGAACTCACGTAAACCTATTATTATGGTGCAATCTCTCCTGCATGCTCGTGAGTGGGTAACTTTGCCACCATCACTTTATGCTATTCATAAGTTAGTGGTGGATGTGACAGAATCTGATGTGCTGAATAACATCGATTGGATCATCATGCCTGTCGCTAATCCTGATGGATATGAATGGTCTCGTACAAATGTAAGAATTCTTCCAACTATCTAAGAAAAATAACAACTAACGAATTTTAAGTGTAATATTTTACACAGATTTTTTTATTTTATTGTTTAAAATTTAAAGTAATATTGATACAATTGTTAGAGCAGTCCTGTTTTTTCCTTCATATTTTTAATATCGTTTTTTATTCACAGGCTCGTTTCTGGCGCAAAAACCGTCGCACAGGTTTGACAATCGCCAACAGATGTATCGGCGTAGATCTTAACCGAAACTTTAACCTCAACTGGGGCACACGCTCCAGTAATAACCCCTGTCAGGATACTTTTCACGGCAGTGGACCTAACTCTGAACCAGAAACCCAAGCCGTTACTAAAGTTTTAGAGAAATATCGAAATCGCATGGCTATGTATATAGATTTGCACAGTTTTGGAAGTATGATTTTATATGCGTATGGTAATGGAACTATTCCTCATAATGCTTTGTCACTCAATGTGGCTGGTGTTAGAATGGCTCAAGCTATTGATAATGTTAAGTGGGCAAATAAACCTAATTATCGTGTTGGCAATTCAGTCGCCGTGATACGCTACATGGATTCTGGTGCATCAAATGATTATGCCCAGTCTATTGGCATTCCATACTCCTATTGCTACGAATTGCCAGGTATGTTAGGTGCTAGAGGTCTAAATGGATTTTTGGTGGACCCAGGTTTTATAAACCAGGTTTCAATTGAAACTTGGGCCGGTATCGTAGCTGGCGCAAGATATATTATAAGAAGTTAAGTTTCAAGTGTGATCTTTAATACTCAGTAAATTTAAGGTAATTTATTCAATAAAATATTGTTTTTTAAATTTCTTGTTTATTATTCAATTGACATTTTCATTTAAAAATGGTAAATATTTTTGGGTTGGTATCTAAACGATTTCTAAAGAAAAGTCTTAAGCAAATACATGTTAATATTGATATAATATAACTGCACGGGTGGCATAATGGTTTAGCGATCTCTAGCCCTTTACTGTTTTGAGTCTTGAGGGTATTCAACAGACAACACTTTCAAATCAAAACAAACTACCTACATTTTGACAAATTTTGTAAGTAAAACTATTTTCTGATTAGCTATACTGTATTATATAAATTATATTATGTGGATACTGTGAAGTCTCGTTGTCGTAGTGGTAGCATATGCGATTGCTGGTCTGAGGTCTCGGATTCGATTGCAGGATCGGAGTAAATGTTAGTTTGATCTGCAAAAACTATTTTGAAATTTGATTCATTTCTATGTAAAATATGTATCTATTTACACAGAAGGTATATAAGTATTTAATACATGTAGTAGCAGTTAATCTAGCCCTCATAGTACAATCTCTGCTTAGTTTGAAGCTAGATGGCGCTGTGTTTCGTGTGTCCAAGTACGTCCTATTAAGGGGGCACGACTTAAATGTTAATTAACCATGAAAGAGCCATGCTTTGACATACCCATATAGGCAAACTCGGCCGGAGTGATCCTTTTAAATCATGACAATATTAATCTGGGCATTAATTTTATTATTATTTGTGTTTAGCTAAAATAAATCTTTTGTCATCTTAAAGAAATCTAACCGTTCTGAAAGATATTTGAGCAATTAAACAAATAATGTGCATTAATTTTATTTATAGTTGTGACTCACAAAACCTCGTCTTCGTCTTCTATTGATGGTAATTATATATATATATATATATATTATAATTTATAACAGCGTGAACTATAATAGACTGAGATCTATATTCTTGAGAAGTACAAATGCCTACGCTAACTTATATAGTAATACACATGACGCGTATATCTGCCGTAAATATAGCAGAGGCGTTAGTTCCAATGAATTTAAAACGAGTCTGGAAGTAATAATGGCTATATTAGTCTGGCTACTTGAAAAATATTTTATAATATTATACATAATGACATATATAAAACTCAATCTTGCTAAAATAACGTAAGTTAGCATGGTTTCTTTCCACCTTTGATTCCTGTTAACTGTAAAACGGCCTCACATTTAGCTTAGCGAGTATTCATTTTTGAGTATATGTTAGACTACTGATCCTATAATTTTCATCTTTCCTAAAATGACGTGAGTCTGGGCTGACTGGAATCTTGGAATATAATTTGTATATAAAAATGGTTATAGTAAGTCAACCTTAAAATATACTTTCTTACATTGTTTTTATGTAACTTTAACCGTTTAAGCAGCACTCGCAATTAAAGACTGCCTCGGTGGCGCGAGTGGTAGCGTAAGCGACTGCTGTGCTTGAGGTCTCGGGTTCGATTCCCGGGTCGGTCCAAATGTTTGTATGATCTGCAAATATTTGTTTCGAAGTTTGGGTGTTTTCTATGTATAATATGTATGTATTTACTAAAAAAAAGTACATATGTATTTATATCAGTTGTCTAGTACCCATAACACAAGCTCTGCTTAGCTTGGGACTAGATGGCGTTGTGTGTTAAATTGTCCGAAATATTTATTTATTTTTTATTTAAAGATCTGAAAAAGAATAATTTTCCCCTGTTTTTGTAACACTATTTTGGTGATACAAACGCCCCTCTCGGTACCCGAATAGGACGTCCGACAGGTCGAGGCCCACCTCACTGAGGTGCCGGACGATGCGAGCCGAGAGTATCCTCTCATACAGTTTACACGCCTCGTCCAGTAACACGAAGGGCCTATAGGGCACAGCCGAATCGGCAGGCCGTCCCGGCTCTCCCAACACTCAGGAAAGCGTCCGGACGTTAAGCTAACGTCCAACACCTACCTGAGGTGGTGTCACACGTCCGACATATGGCGGCGGCCCTGTCCGTCGTCGTAAACTGTTACAAGAACAACGACTTACATTGATATTTTTGTGCAAGGCATATAGGACGGTTAGCACTGAAGCTTCCGGTCGATCTCGAGGTGCAAAGACGTGCAGCCATTCCACATTTGAAAACATGGGATTCGATTTTTTGGACGTACGAGGCCGCAATAAAATCATAAGACTGTTTCAACAGTAGTCTAATGTCTATAATGACCTTATGGATGAATGGCAACATTGATGGACCGAATCATCTAAGGGACACCACTTTTACCAGCTCTTTTCATCTGTTCGCAAACGGTTGACGAAGACATGGCTCGAGGTGGATCACTGTGTTATTCAATTCCTTACAGGCCACGGCAACTTAAAGAGCAAACGATACTCATACCGTAGCATACTACTGAATAGTTTATAAATTACATCTAGGGCGGTATACTATTTTTAAAATATTTATATTTCGAACATCTAACTTACAACGCCATCTAGTCCCATGCTAAGCAGAGCTTGTGTCATGGATACTAGACAACTGACATAAATACGTATATACTGTATATATTTGTTTTGGATTTTAGGTGTTTTCTATATATACATATTATACATAGAAAACACCTAAAATCCAAAACAAATATTTTTAATATCATACAAAGATCTGGTTCGGCCCGGGCATCGTATAGTATAGCAATCGCACACGCTACCATTGCGCCAACGATGCTGTTTCTATAGATATCAGTCGATTTTTTCCTGGAACTTCCCGAGCATCATAACACGGTGTGTTCATTTGTCACTGCTGTTAATCCTGGTGTACAGGAGTTACAGTCGTGCGCGTGTGGGTGGGATTAGTCCCATAAAGACACGCATGATATAGACAACTTTTTCTTGAAAATATAATTTTGCTAAATCATTAAAAATTTCAAAAAGCTAATTAGTTTTACAGCTGGCTTATATTAACCGATTCTAACTCATGATAATTCAGAAAAACCCATTATTAGTGTAATTTACACTGATTGATTACCGTTGTAAGAGTATGTGAAGGACGTCAACATTTGATAAACCTAACCTGTAACTATAGATTTAATCTATTGTAAATACCCTAAATAAAAATAGATAAGAAATTTCTTGGTTTCCTAGATATATTCAAAAAAAAGAATATATGAAACAACAATAATTACAAAGGAAAAAAACCATGAATACAGAGCAATGTCTATGTTAAGAGAAATTTGATTAAAAATTTCAAGTGTTGATCTAATCCAGTGTTATTTATACAACCGTAAAACAAAAAAGACTACACCAATTGAAATTGACAAATACTGAAGAAATTATAAACATGTCTAAATTATAAGAAATTAAAATAAAAATTAAGATATCAGACGTTGATTTTATCGAAATTAAATTAATTCTGTTATTCATTTCTGTATTTTTCACACCCAAACACCCATGAATTAATCGTCAATTTGTCCATCCAAAGGTTGCCAATGAGAAATTGCTTTTTAGCGATAAGGCCGCCATTTGTACATTTGTAAACCGTATTAACTGGTGACCATTATAGTTTATTCTAATATATCATAGGCCAGCATGGTAAGTAATGCTACAGAAAGAGACCGCTGAACGGGATTGGGAGAGGGCCGATTCCGATCGTAGACGACTTCTCCGGCGACACCAGCCACCGACAAGACCCCAAGCTGCCAGAGAGTGGGAACTTCTGGTAGCTGAGTACTTGAATACAAAACTACCCTGTCGCTGACCGCATCTTCGCAAAACTACAGTCAGGCCGCAACATATAACGGTTGGGCCAACAGGCAGGGGGAAGCCCAGGCTTCCCCCAGGGTAGAATCTATAGATGCGGTGTTGTTCCTGCGGGGGATCTGAAATAACTTGGTCCGAGTCTTTCCCAGGGCAGGGCGCCTGAGACCGGCCGCCGGGGTGGTTTTTATTGGACTCACCACATACCTGGCTCCTCAGTCCCCGAGGAGCCGGAGATCAGAAGTGATTTTACACATCTGCAACAAAAAAAAAGGCCAGTGGTATAGTGGTCAAAAGTTCCGTTTTAAGGAGGGGCTTATATCCACTAGTGAATTGTTATAGACTGTTGATGATGACGCTCGCAGACTATTGTAGTTATGAGAAGTGGAACAGCAATTTAAGCTTTCGCTCTCCTCTCATACCGTGCTGTTGTTTTAGGTAGTACGTAGCATAGTTTATTTAAAATAGTAGTCATACATTCTTAGCTACATTAATTTTTTATTATATTTGTTTCTCTTCTAATTCTTAAGTATGGCCTTACATTTCTCTGCTATTCTTTATTCACGCAGGGTTTGCTGGAAGAAAACTCAATTTTGGGTAAAACGCCTTCGTATATGACACTTCCTTATATTTATTTAATATTTATAAGTTATACATGTACAATAAAGAATAAATAAAAATACAACATATCAAATATAGTGAAACTGCGGAAATGTGAAATTCATTTCTCTTAAATACACCCACATTCGCGGGAGACATTGTAAATACAATGTCCTCTGCGTGGTGATGTATTCAAAATTGTACTGTCACTACCCCCTTTTTTTTTTTTTTTATTGTGCGGAAATCCCCTCGCATACCATCTACTGGTGGCATGTCGGACTCGAATTGACCAAAACCGCACGCCGTCTCGGGTACTAGATGCCGGGGAACCAGGTGCACCCTAGAAAGGAAAACCCTGGAACCCCGACGTACCTTCCAGTTTGTAGATGGCCCCCGACGGTGTGGGAACCCCAATGTTCCCTTTAATGTTATTATTTGGGAGTTTAAAAGAAACACACGTTGTCGTTTTAACAGTCAGCAACGGAAGGGCTTTTAATATCTCATATTGTACAGACTATAACATCATGTTTGTTTGGTGTTACCATATAAGTAATTTTACATTTCAACAAATGTCCCCCAGGGCGCGCACGCTCAGCGTCCGCGCCATCACCCGGGCCTGCTTCTGCTAGGGTGACACATGGCCTCATGTGTCACCCTCAGGCTTGCGCTTATGGAGGACGGAGATCATTCTGCGATCTCCGGCGCCTGAGTCGCCTGAGTGTCACTACCCCTAATTACTCCATGGATATCGTAACAGTCGACTAAGGGATCTAACAACGCAGGCTAACAGCAGTACAAAGAGAAGAAAAACTTAAAACTAACCCAACACCTGTTTGGCCAGCATTGTTTGGTAGATGAAAATATTTCTAAGAAGAGGGCTATGTCCAGTAGTGGACTGTTAAATACTATTGATTTGACAATGAAGATGATTTACACACGATCAAGCTAACTAACAGTATATCGACTCAACTTTCCATCACAATACGATATAATCACATTGCAGAACGTTGAAAGTTTTATAAATTTCTACGAGTATTGCCTCGTTTGCGTCTTATATTGCCCGTAACGTGAAATTTTTCCCCTGTTTTTGATACATCCTTCATTGGTGCTCCACTCCTATTAGTAGTAGCGTGATGATATATAGCCTATAGCCCTCCTCAATAAATGGATTATCCAACACCGAAATATTTTTTAACCAACGGTGAGATTAGCGCGTTCAAACAAACAAATAAACAAGCAAACAAACTCTTCAGCTTTATTATTAGTATAGATTACTATATTATACAAGTGTAGATCGTATGAATTTTTACGACCAGAAATCTCATGAAATACTATCTGTCTCAAAGATTACGCGGTGATTCGTAATCTGCCATATGTAGAAAGGTCTCAACATAGTTCTCCTGGAATATAACCATCTTGCAAATGCAAGGTTTTACTATAGCAGCGTCCAGTATGTTGATATTAGTATTTGTCTTTATCATAATAACATTAGATGTACGTCATTACATGACGATTCTTATCTATGGGTATTTACTATTTTCTATAGTATAAATAAAAGAGTTTTCCAAGCGACTTTTACCAGTAGTAAGAAGCTGAAACACAACGATGAAGTCGTTTTTGCTATTTGCTTTTTCACTATGTGTGGTGTTCGCTAAACATGAACTTTACGATGGGTATGATTTTATATTTTGTTTATTTACTTAATTTAGCTTAATATTTAAGTAGATCTATTGCTAACAACAAATAATTAATAATCGCTATTAAACTTTTACTGATTAATTTGCAGCGATTATTTTTAAAAGGTATTAATTTGAAGATTATAAATTTATTTCGTGAAACTTTATAATTAATTTTTATGCTTATTCGACTGTATATTTTCACTGTGTCGTAATTCTTCGGCATACCACTGTTGATGATTATAACATTCGCTGTTATCCCTACGTACCTCGAACCATTCTACGGTTTGTAGATGGCCCCTTCATGTGTGGGGACCCGATGTTCCCTTGCTGTCCCCAAAAAGGGGCGCGCGCGTTTTTCATATGTGATACATAGCTAGACTGCACGTTTGGCCTAGTGTTAAGGCGGCTACTACGCCGATCCCTACTTCGCCAAGCGTTGTGGGTTCAAATCTCACATGGAATAACACTTTGTGTGATCTACAAATTGTTGTTCTGAGTCAGGGTGTTCTTTGAGTCCGTTTCATGTATGTTTGTAAAGTCGCCCGAAAGACAGGAATTATTCGTAGTGCGAGAGTGCGGTCTTTTTAAAACAATAAAACAAGATGGCCTCACCGGTCACCCGTATTGGACTGCCCTGTACTAATTTTTCTTACTTATTAACTTTTTTCATTCCTGTCACTACTAAAAATAGTATTCCAATTTAAGTATTATTATGATGAAATTTAACAATTATTCTTACTAATAAAATAGGTAACAACTTCTCCTTTCAATACAAAGAATATATGTCAAACTTTTAGAAATTTAAAATGTTACTACAAAAAAATGTTCTAAAATCCTCCAGTCTTTCAATAGTATTTTTTATGTAATATGCAAACGAGCAGACCTATCGCCTGATGGTAGGGGATTACTGCCGCTCATGGCTGCCCGCAACACCAGAGGCGTCACAAGTGCGTTGCCAGCCTTTGGGTGATGGGGAGATGGATAGGGGAGGGAGGAATCACATCGCAGGCGCTGTTTCACAACAGTTTTCTGTGAGGCCGTGGTATAGCTCTGGTCGAGTCGGCCCAAGCGTAGCTCTCCCACGGTTTCTTCTCTCTCACAATCTAGTGACAGTTTTTTTTTTATTTATTTCCAGTTATGTGGTGTACGAAGTATATCCAAATAATTTAGAGGATATTTCATCTCTAAAAGATGTTATTAACGAGCTTGCTTTAGATATCTGGTCTTATCCCAACCTTATTAATCCTGCCCAAGTTTTTGTATCTGGACCTCTAAAGAAGCCTTTTGAAAATGCTCTAAAGAGGGTCAAAATACAATACAAAGCTACAGTCGAAAACATCAGAGAGTAAGTAATTTTACACATTTTTTTTATTCTTTACTTTAAATTCAAAAGGTCTGTTCAAATTATTCTCAATACTTAATCTAGCAGATAGTTTTTTTAAGATTCACCCTAATTTAGATGTGTATGTTTAAAAAAAGAGATTACTAACATCATGTGGGGGAACGAGTGTCATGTTCCTCCAACACAAAGGGAGTATCCTCCGACCAGGCGAGGTTAACATGCCTGGCGGGCCACTGCCCAACAGTTGATGTTGGGATGTTGTACTTATGATAATCGGCGCGAGAACTTCTATTGCGTGATTCATGATTTATAGTTTCTTCGTGTTGTACGTTGCTCCGTAGTTCAGTGTATCTGCGGTAGATGGCGCTATAGTATGTCGCTGTGGCGCTGTATGTGGAAGTCGCCACAATCATTTGAAATGTAAATTGGTTTATAGAATAAGTGGTTTTATTATTATTTAAATAAGTATTACATGTACTATGTATATTATATATACTTATATTCGAAACTTACATACTGTTATCACATTCAAAATTCCAGTAGTAATTAGCACTACATATAATTTTTATTTATTTTAGACTATTGGAGCTTGAAGAACAAAGCCTAGCTGTAGCTGCCTCAAGACAAAATAACACCAGTTCACGTCACGCAGTAAATGCAATATACAGTTTCGATCAGGTATCTGTCTAAATTTATTTCTTAGATTATCATCGTTGCAAAGTTTTTCTAAAGCCTATCAGTGGACTATTTGAGGCTATTGATGATGAAATTCACATCATTATACTATCCTCAAGGTAGTAGAGCCACGTTGATTTAAGCACGAACGAGCCGGCTCGATCGATCGAAAATCAACTTAGACCCAATGATGCAGAAGCATCGCACACAGCCATGATGTTGGTCACCATGCTGCATTGTTGCATTGTCTGCATTCGCAATGAATAGGGTGACCATTAATCTTAGATTCTGTTCATGCTTTCCATCAGGCAGAGTAAAGCTTTTCTGGTAGAGCCAAACGTTCAGATTCTGTAATTGTAAAATAATCAATTTCCTAAAACATGCAATATTTATTATAGGTTAATGCTTACTTAGCAGACATTGCCAGAAGGTATCCTCATGTGGCCAGATTAGTCAATGGAGGCAACAGTTTTCAAGGGCGACCAATACAGTACCTGGAAATTTCAACAACTGCTTTTCAGGTAACTTATTTATTTAAACGTTTTTGGATCCTTCTTATTCGACGTACATTTAATAATTTTTTAACACCTTTTTGTTAAAAATAGGAAAGAAAAACAGCGTTTTTACAGTTCTACATATTCAATATTTCTCGTTAACAATGCCAATATTGTAACAATACAAATTCTATAAAACCATGAGTCTCTCCCAATAATGGAGTTTAATTTATGTCTACATGGCTGACTAGAGAATGCATTTAAAAGGCTTTTTCCGAGTTCCGCTTATTATTTTTCTTTGTTATCGGTTAAATATATAAATACTAGCTTTGCCCTGTAGCATTACCTACGGTTGTTGTTGTATCGTGGGTGACACCACGGGGCTCAGCTAGTATTTATATGATAATTCTTATACTTAAATACCATTTAAAATCTTTCTGCCATAATTACTTTAACTTCAATAACATTGGACTTTCATATAAACTAACATCCCCCGTTTTAACCCCAAAAGGGGGTTTTGATTTCTAAAGACACATTATTATTATACCACACACCTACTTACACTTACACTTACATGCACACCATCTAGAGAGCGTACATTTTAAATTTCAAGTTTCTTACTGTTGTAATTAAAACTGATTATGTATTTCATTTCATATATTCTTGGTGATGTGCTTATATGTATGTCTGAGGTAGAGAAAATGGTGTATGGCTTTTTGTTAATAAACTATTTTGTTATTTTTGTATTTGCAAGCTTTTTAATTGATAGAACACGGATCAAGTGATACAACATAAGATGAAAAGTCAGAGAAGGAAGTGAGCACAGACTATGAAATATGTTTAACTACAGATGATTTTTAGTCTATGGCGAAGGCAGCAATTTAGCATTTATTTCAACACTTACTTCAAAATCGAACTTTCTTACAAAATTCTACCCCCATTTTACCCCATTAGGAGTGTAGTTTCGTAAATTCCGTTCTTAGCGGATGTCTACATCCTGTTAGGAACCTACCTGCCAAATTTCAAGTTTGCAGGTTTTATATGTATAGTTTCTGAAATTCCGTGAAATTATTTACGGAATTTCAGAAACTATACTGAACTGATTACAGTGAGCGGTTTTCCGCTTTCATTTATATATATTATGTGAATATAAAAAATCTGTAAGTAGAGGGCCTTTAGCTGTGATGAGGCTAAAATGCTACTTAAAGGTTAAGTCCACCTACTTAACTTTCACAAAAATCATAATCATAATATTCTTGTTGCTCTTATTACACACAAAGCTATTCAGGCATTAAACTTTGCTTTCGATCCTCTCTCTCATAGATATACATACACACGCACACACGTACACTCACAAATTGCCTCGCTGGCGCAGTGGTAGCGTATGGGACTGCTGTGATTTTAACTGCTGTTTTAGCTGTGACTTAAGGTCTCGGGTTCGATTCCCGGGTCGGACCAAATGTTTGTATAAATATTTGTTTCGAAATTTGGGTGTTTCCTATGTATGTATGTATGTATATATATCAGTTGTCTAGAACACATAATACAAACGGCATAGTTTGAGACTAGATGGCGTTGTGTGTTAGATGTCCGAAATATTTATTTTATTTACTCACCATATTTCATTTGCCTATTGTTTTTTAAATGTTATTATTTTATATTTCGGTTAATATAATCTTTATTTCTCAATAGAAAATATCAATTGATGAACACCGCGCAACTTTCCGTATTAAGGCTCAACCTGTACAGTAGGGGATAGCGTCGGTGTAGGTCACACGGTTTTAACATGGCTTTAACTAAACGTCGTTTCACTCTATCGTTTAAGGCAATATCAAATAATCTTTAAACTGCTGCATGTCTAATGTTTGTTATCGAGAAGCTGTTCTCTCCAACAAAAATCTTCATAACCATACGATTTCATTTTCTTCATCATATTTCTTTTTCAGAATCCACGCAAACCTGTCATTATGGTACAATCTCTGCTGCATGCTCGTGAATGGGTAACTCTGCCACCATCCCTTTATGCCATTCACAAGTTAGTGGTGGATGTGACAGAATCTGATGTGCTGAATAACATCGATTGGATCATCATGCCTGTCGCTAACCCTGATGGATATGAATGGTCTCGTACAAATGTAAGAATTTTTCCTATTACTAAACTACTACCCCTGTAGCGCATGTAACAGCGCACAAAGTTGTAGCATACATTTTAATAGATGATACGATCAAGTTTTCTGTCAAGTGGTAAAAACAAGTCTGAAGTAGGTTCATTATTTATCAACACTTTTTACTGTTCTGGTGAGTTTTTTTGAAGTAAGCTTATGGGCATAGTCACTAGTTTATAGTCTTATAATTTTCCACTTGTAAGAAATCTTTTTTACTTTACAGGCACGTTTCTGGCGCAAAAACCGTCGCACAGGTTTGACGATCGCTAACATTTGTACCGGCGTAGATCTTAACCGAAACTTTAACCTCAACTGGGGCACTCTCTCCAGCAATAACCCGTGCTGGGATACATTTCATGGTAGTGGACCTAACTCCGAACCCGAAACCCAAGCCGTTACTAAAGTTTTAGAGAAATACCGAAACCGCATGGGCATGTATTTAGACCTACATAGTTTTGGAAGTATGATTTTATATGCATATGGCAATGGAACTATTCCTCGAAATGCCCCAGTACTCAATGAAGTTGCGGTAAAAATGGCTCAAGCTATTGACAATATTAAGTTTGCAAATAAACCTAATTATCGTGTTGGTAATTCTGTCAAAATCTTACACTACATGGATTCTGGTGCATCAACTGATTATGCTCAGGCTATTGGAATACCGTACTCATACTGTTATGAATTGCCAGGTCTTTTGGGGGTTAACAATTTAAATGGATTTTTGGTGAACCCAGGTTTCATAAACCAGGTTTCCATTGAAACTTGGGCAGGGATCGTAACTGGTGCAAGATACATTTTAAGAAATTGATTTTAAATCACGGTCTTTACAACCTAATAATTAAAAGTAATTTACTTAATAAAATATTATTTTTTTCTATTTATTGTTTACTATTAAAATGCCATTTTCACTTAAAATTGGAATTTTTTTTTTGTTATTCAAACGATTTTTACACAAAAGCCATAAGCAAATACATGATAATATTGATGCGATGTGGCATAATTTTTTTGAGAGTCACGCTGCTCTCTACTACGCTGAGTGTGGTGATTGTTCAAATGTCACAATATGGGACAACACTTTATGTGATCCACTAATTGTTATACTGACTCTAAGTAATCTTTGTGTCCGTTTCTTGTACGCTTATAAACGTACAAGAAACGGACACAAAGATTAAACGGACGTACGTAGGTATGGACCGGGGCTCTTCGGTCACAATCGGACCGGCTACTCTGGTCCGCCGAATCTGAGATGACGAAGATGGATCGAGATGTGCGGCAGAATAGATTTTAATATTATCTACCATGCATGACTGTTTAAGAAATGTCTGATCAGTTAGATCGTCAATATCATATACAAGTGGCGCCAAAATCATATGATGGAAAAAGTACTTCAAATAAATATTCTAATGCTCATCAAAGATTTGTCATGAAATTATTTCTAAATTAATATACCACCTATTGGAGCGGTGTTTATAAATCGATTACTCAGCAATATGCATTTATTTATGATTTTGAAATACAAGGTGTCTCAAAAGAAATTTCATATTTAGTGGATTGATTAAAAAAAAAGGAAGCGGTATATAGAAAAAATGTTTATTTATTGTTAAAATACACTTTTTGGGAATTCATTTCTTAAAAATAATATCGTCTAAATGTAAACCCTCACGTTGTTGGCACTCATTTAATCGAACAGTAAAATTACTTATGACTGCTCGACAGGTGGAGTGAGGGATGGCTGCCATTTCGTGACGGATATTTTCTTTCAAATGCGCCAGTGAAGTTGGTTTATTGGCGTAAACTTTAGATTTAAGATAACCCCATAGGAAAAAGTCCATAGGGGTTAAATCTGGGCTACGTGGAGGCCAATTTATGTCACCTCTCCGGGAGATCAATTTTCCTGAGAAAATTTCACGAACACGTGGCAGAGATATATTGGACGTGTGTGAAGTTGCTCCGTCCTGTTGAAACCATGTTCTTTGGTTATAGCCAGGAAAGTTTTGCAGTTCAGGTACCAAGAAGTTGTCTAACATCTCCACATAACGCTCTGAATTCACTGTAACTGTACGCCCCATTTCGTCTTCAAAAAAGTAAGGGCCGATAATTCCTCGCGCCGACATGGCAGCCCATACGGTCACTTTAGGCGAGTGTAGGGGTTTCTGATGTTTGCGTTTCGGATTGGCTGAACTCCAGTAGCGGCAGTTCTGCTTATTTACGTGGCCATTAAGATGAAAATGAGCTTCATCCGAAAACAAAATGTTGGTAAACGTTGAAAATCGCTCAATCATCTGATTTACGAAATTAAGCCTCTGACCGGCATCTTGGGGCTTTAATTCTTGCACCAATTGAATTTTGTAGGGGTGCAGCTTTAGATCTTTGTGCATAATGCGATGTAATGATGATCTATGCACATTTAAAGCACTCGCGCGCTTCCGAATTGAAAGGCTCGGGTCGTCACGTACAGATTGATTAACACTCTCCACGTTTTCTACCGTTCTTGATGACCTAGGTCGCCCGGATTTTGATTTATCCAGCGTTGATCCAGTCTCTTCAAACTTTTTAACCCAATGTCGAATGAGAGGAAGGCTTGGCGCATCATTTAAGTGGCGAAAACCTCGAATACTGCAGAATTTTCTACGCGCGACAGTTGTCGAATCACCGTTCTTGTAAAACTCTCGCACGCACAACGCGCGGTCTGCTCCCGAGAAACGCTCCATAGCGACTGAATCCCCAAGAGCCAAGCTACCAATTGACATAACCCCCGCACCCCTCAAGTACGCAGCGTTCACGCAGTAAGCTAAACAAATACAAAATTTCTTTTGAGACACCCTGTACTTAAACACTTTTACGCGATCATTTGCTTTGTTTTTCAATAATTGTTACAACAACTATTAATTACAAGAACTGTTTAAATTTGTTTTAGTATATCAAAAGTCACTGCTGCGTAATCCATTATATAATTCATTCGATAAAATATCATCGACATTCCATTTACATCACTAAAAATCTCAGCGTACGGGAATAGAATATTCTGAATTGGAAATTGATCCCGAGCTGCGCGGAAAGTTTGGCGCCAAGAAGAACGATGGTGAATTTCCAATTAAAAGCCCCAAGTTTACATGCACGGCGACCTCAGCGAAGAAATATGCAAATACTGATCATACTTTAAATTCAGAAAACTTCGTACCTAATAGTATTAAGTGAAGGAATATTAATGGGGCGGCTAATTTAGATTTGTTCGTACATTGCTCGCTGTTGCGAACCTTATTAAAATATACGCTTTGGTAATTTTATGTATGTAAATTGATGAAAAGTGCTAAAACTTAAATAAAGGCACCAGATTTTTTTTAAATTTATTTTCCAACACCTGCAATAAAAATAATACAAATCTTAACCTTTTTTTTATGGAATTGGTGGCACACGAGCAGATGTATCGCCTGATGGTGAGCGATTACCGCCACGCATGGACACCCGTAACACCAGAGGCGACAAGTGCGTTGCCGGCTTTCGGGGGATGAGGAAGGGGATGGGGGAAGGGGTTGGGAGTAGGGCCTTCAGTATCCTCACACCTAAACACAAAAACCTACCTCAGGTTTATCAGTGGTTATTAAGTCGCTGCTAGTTGAGTAAATAAATGAAGAGATAGTTATTAAAAGGTAATATCACTCGCTGAGAATTCTCTCAAGTCAATTATCCTGTCCTATTAGAAATCTTTCAGACAGATACTCTAAACATACAATAGTTATACAAAATTGATAATGTTACCACTCTCCTCACGAGTACAAAGCTTTGATTAAAAATAAAATCGTGAGGAGTAGCGGTACCTCAATGAATATATGTTAATGGCATACCTAATGATATCAGTGGGGTTAAATGTTGATAGAAATTTCAGGTGCCCCATGAACCGATTTTTTATTATATAAAGGGAAAACGGGCAAAAGGTTGACTACCCCGTGGAAATTATTCACAAATGCGTTGCCATACTTTGAGGTAGAAGTGGTTCTAGAAGGTTTGTAGATCCAAAATTGGCTGTGGAAAATAAGGAGCTTCTTAAAAGCTTTGCAAATTATTCAAGCATGGGGTCAAACGAAACTGCCTGATGGAAAGCATGAATAAAATCGAAGAGTGGTGGTCACCATCCTTATTGTGAGCGTGGTTGATGCAGTATGGTGACTCACACGTCATTTCTTTAACACTCGACAGCCATACTAATTTATAAATTCGAAAGTAACTCTGTCCGTTAGATATGCTTCTACATAGCTACACCGATTTCAATGAAATTTGGCATTGATGTATCTTGATTCTTATGGAAAGATATAAGCTATATTTACCGCGGTAACTGACATACACTCGAGCAGAATCCTAGCAAATGCTAGTAAGTGAACTGAAGCCGCGGACACGAAAAGTGAACAATTTTTATATCTTTTATTATCATTATTAATTACTACTTTATTATGTTTCGTAATTATTGAAGCCGTGTGAATTGGGGATTATATGAATGTGTTTTTATCATTTCTTTTGCAAGTCATTCATATACTGCATCATCGTACTACTACTTAGGTAAGCAGCCAAAACACATTCAGCTCTACGTGACTGATACGATTATTTTGAAAGATTTTATATTATTTTATACTACCTGCGTCCCGCAATATCACCTATGTTTTTTGTGGATATTGTTCTCGATTTAATTGGTGTTAACTTTGAATATTTTTACTAATAAAAAAACACGAATGCCTTTACATTCAGGAGATTAGTACGTATGTATATAAAAACTCATCACTTTTTAAAAAAACTTAACTGTCACAAAAATAAATTATAGATCTGTCAAAAAATTACTGTTTTACAAACAACGCACTGCTATGTAAAATAAAAATTCTTTCTGTAAGGCGATACGAATCTAGTTACCTAATTGCCTCAAATGTCTTAACTTGAACCAGTTCAGACGTAAATTATTCGACTTACTTTTAAGCAAATGCTACTATACTACCAACGAGTTTCTAAGTGATAAAGATATATTATTAAATGCTACTGTCTAGACCTAAAATAAATATATAATATATATGTGTGAAAAATTGCGATATTTTTAAATTAAAGTTACATCATATACCTGAATATCATAATTATTTGATTGATTTATTCTTTAACTAATTTTGACTATCAATGATCATGTTGATAAATATTTCGTAAACCGCTTTTTATCATTTTGATTTATCACTAATTATAATATCTAAAAGTACCTACTAAAAATCGTGAATGTTATTTTGTCGGTCTTATTTGGTTTTCTTTTTATGAGTATGTCTTCCATTATCTTTCTAACATATTTATTAAATAATAATAGTGGAAATTAGCCGTGTTAACCAAAGGGCTCTTGAGTCGAAGCTGTCTATGAGCGACGGTAGCCACTTACTGTCAGTAGCTCCAACCGCTCAGTTGTTCAATTATTCCACATTAAACGTCCTCATCTTCATAGCCTGAATTCCCATGATTATTTGGAGTGGGCTAGTTATTTAACCGGTTTTATCTGAATATCAATTTTTCCACTGAGTAACTGACATTGGACCTCAACAACATTTAGCCCGTTACGAGAATCGAACTCAAGACCTCTGATCGGCAATCGCATAAGCTAATCGCCAGACAAACGAGACAATTATCAGTTCTTCCATATTAAAACTACTTTACTCATCTTCTACAGATAGGTTAAGAATATTTTATAGTAGCTCCTTTACAATGAAACGAAATGTTACACTGTCGCCACGTGACGTATCACATGACTGTGTTATAAATCTTACATTATAAGAAACGTAATAGTAAAGTGCTACTGGAAATGACATTCAAAACAGTATTTCTCATTATTACAGCAAGTTAACTTCGGACTGTACATGGACACAACCCTTTGTTAAACAAATTGCAACTGTGTGCCAAAAAGTCACAGGCTCATTGCGCGCCATCTATAGGCTTAAAAACTTTATACTACTGAAAACTATGGTAATGCTTATTCAGACTCTAATATTCCCCATAATTGACTATGGTAATGTGTACTACTTTGGCCTGAATGCAAATTTGCTCAATGAGCTAGACCGTCTTCTCTATAATTGCATTCGATTCATTTTCAATTTACGTAATATGATCATGTGTCTCAGTATCACTCCCTTTTGAAGTGGCTCCCAATTTGCCAACGCAGAGAGGAACGGGCATTAACTATCTTATATTCTTTACTCTACTTATCAAGCTGTCCTTCTTACTTAACTTCCATACTTCAATATTTAGGTGCTAATCCCGCAAAAAAGCTCAGATCGCAAACAACATTCTTCTTTCCTGGTTCAATCTGTCCTATTATGGAATGCGCTCCCTGTCGAGAACAGGATGACTAATACTCATTAAACCTTGAAATACTTATTGCGGAAACATTTCACAAAAATATTAATACCACAATCCTAATTTTATCCTCACCACAACAGAAACAGATAATGTATTATGTACATTATCTGTTTTATATATATATATATGTGAGTGTATGTGAGTATTTCAATATCGAAATATTATGTGTACTAATATCCTTATGAATATGGTATACGTTATAAATTAGTATTATGTAATTTATATATTTGTAATTATTATAAATATTATGGCAGCTCTCTCTCTCTCGCGCTCTGGAAATATAATATGCCATAATTATTTATAAATAAAACACAAAACTTTTTTAGGACAAGCTTTAATTAAAATGCTGTAATAATAGGAAAAATAAAGTATTCTTTGAAAACGTTTATTATTTATACAAAAGCAAATTAAATAAAAATCTGGGGATTCCCGAGTGTCATAACTTGGTGTGTTCATTGGTGTTCAGTGGTGAGCGACTTGTCGTCTTTTGAGAGTTTAATACCTGTTTCCTAACTAATATCCATCAAATTACAATTACTCTTACAATAAAAGTAAATCAGTATTTAGCCAGAGTACAGTGCTGTCTGTACTGTACCTTCATTTTTCTGTAGATCTATGTCCGACCACCGCAGGAGGACTAGATAATTAACTAGGAAGGTTTTAATGAAAATTATTATTGGTTCTGTTCTGGCAAGCTGTTTGCATTTAATAACTCTGTTCCTCCACAGCCGTCTCCGTTCACTGTCTGCTATGATGATATTCCTTTAATTTCTTGGACATAAAATTCTAGTCTACATTGTTATTGCTTGCCAACTGTGATTAGGTCAAACTATTTATTTGCCATAAATGAAAGTAGCTTTACTTTCTTTTAGTAGTAATATCAGCTATTGGAAAGTGATGGACTTATCGAAATATGTCCATCCGTTCCAGAGCTCATTCAGAGAAACTCATAGAAAATTGGCAGAAAATGTGTCAAAGGATTGGCTAAAAGGCTCTCAAGTCTGCATTATGTGTACGGAATCATGGTTCTCTAATTATTTTGACGGTTTTATCAACCAATCCCCCAAGGAGCACCAACTATCTCGGTCTGGAGCAGTCCGCATCTATCTGCTGCCAGCCACATTTTACAAATCGTCGGTCCATCGTGCCGCAGGGCGCCCTATACTACTTTTATATATAAATACTTTTTTTTGTAAATACATACATATTATACATAGAAAACACCCAAACTCCGAAACAAATATTTCCAGATCATACAAACATTTGATCCGAGCCGGGAATCGAACCCGAGACCTTAAGCACAGCAGTCGCATACGCTACCACTGCGCCACAGAGGCAGTCATACTTATAGTAGATACATATTATTAATAATTGTAATCTATAACTGCAATTTATTTGTAAATTTGCCTCAAGCAGTTGAACCAATCTGATAACTGAGAACGGAAAGGGTTATTGGTCCGCATTTTAATAAAACTTCGACTAAAGCGCACTGGAAGTTCAATAAAGAAAAATTTTATTGGTATATACTTGCGAAAGTTGAATGAATATTATGAAATTCGCATTAAAAATTGATTACGTTTTGTTATAATACTTTTTATAACTTTGGCTTAGTTTTGTTAAAATTTGTACAAGTATATATTTCAGATTTATTTTAATACGTTAACTCACCTGTGTTATGATCATGCTGCTCAATTTGTGTTCGTAGATTCAGTTCCTGCCCAGTACGTAGAATTGTAGGACGATGACAATAATTTTGTTCAGTATATGGGAATAATAAAACACAAAACCCATTATACTTATAACTTTTAAACTTGAGAGGCTCCAGAATTTCTGTATAAGATTCATTTTTTAATTACGCAAATATGATCATATATCCAAATTTCGTACAAAACTCAAGTGGCTCCAAATTCAGCTACGCCGGAATACACATATCCTGTCACTTCTATATAATGTCTTACTTAACCCTACTACGCCATCCTACTTTAAGAACCGATTACTTTTG
The DNA here is from genome assembly GCA_916048165.1 of Spilarctia lutea. NCBI lineage: Eukaryota > Metazoa > Arthropoda > Insecta > Lepidoptera > Erebidae > Spilarctia > Spilarctia lutea. The sequence goes on from OU696490.1 coordinate 15,268,045, forward strand.
TTCATGACACAAATACGATGCTTAAGGTCATCGGAAAATCGAACCTCAGAAATACCAACACACTCCACAACTTTCACTGATAAATCATTAACAGTGCTAGCTGCACACCTGTGGAACTCCTTACCGGAAGCCGTATGGCAGGCAAATTTTGTGAATACTTATATTTATGTATGTGTATGTTAGTATATATGTATATATTTTGGTAATAATAGTTTTATGCGTGATTTGTAAATGTGCACCACAAATTACACACTACTTTGTATTATTATCTACCTACAGGCTCATTGTACCATTGCCCATTCGTGTACATTCGACATTGTATTTTTAAAACTATTGTGAGCAATAAAGAGTACCTATCAATCTATCTTTTGTCTTTAAATTGAACAAAGATAAAATTAAAAAACGTCACAAATTTAAAACATAAACAAATAAATATAACAAGAAAAAATCAAGTATGCAAAACAACGGTAAAAAGATAAAATGAAACAATAAAATTTCTGATACATCACACACGCAACATAAATCAGTATGCAGAAGTGTCTCGTGAAAAATTTCGATCGGCACTGATCTTATAGTCCAGATTGCCTCAATACATACATACATTTTGTTTCTTTATGAACATGTTAAAGTGACACTGCTCTTCCTGATAAAAAGCAGGAGTAGAACTTGACGAGTCGTTATCACTATACTCATTGCAAATGCAAATAATGCAGTATGGTAACCAATATACCATAGAAGCTTATTAACATGCTTCAGCATCCTTGGGCCTTCGATTCACCAGGTTTCGCGCTCACCAACGAAACACGACAGCACGAATGCTGTCAGTTTAGATTGGTCTTCTGTGCGAAGGTAGTACAACAAGGAAAAAAAAATTCTTACTTTCTTTTTTAAAAACAAATTTATAATTACAAAATTAAAACACATTAAATCTATTTCATTGTAACCACTTTTAATTCTCTACGTGCGAATTAAATTACCAAAAGATTATTTATTTTCCTCAAACTAAATTAACCACAAAATACGAGACCATTGTCAGTTCAATTTGTACCATTACCTGCCAATTATTAAAGAATTTAAATGATCCCATTCACTCAAATCTAATTCAAGGTGATCTCCAAAAATCCTTACAAAATGGAGGCTCTACCTTCTCGCAGACACCGTAATTGGACTGCTTAGAGAAATATTATTTTAAGAGATTTCCGTTGGGTTCAGTTTAATTTGAAAACGATCTCGTGATATTGAAATGGTGATGATATAAGAATAATAACTTTGAAATGTGAGTTCTTTGTGATTTTTAATAAAGGTTCGGAAATTAACAGTTTGTTTTACTTATCTTCACTATAGGCATACTATATATACATATTATATTCCTAAAACTACAATATTACGATATAAAATCAACTAACAGGTTTTTAGGCATTTATGTACTTATTTTTTTGAGTTTCCCCAATTCGTTTTTGTTTTCAAACTACCAAATATCAAAGCGAATAAAACAAAAAGAAATATTCAAATCGGTCAAGCCGTATTCCAGTTTCAACAAGACTAACGAACAACAATGAATTTATACTCAATATATGTAGATTATTTCCAAATTCCGAGCACTGGGTTACCATTTTTGAAAATATGGCAATTTTGAAAATATATACGGCATAATGCCACTACTGCGCAGCCGACTGTTATTCTGTCCAGCACACGCTGGAGAACTGCCCTGCATGAGCGTCTGAATAAAAAGTCCTGGTCGTCAAATTGGACGAGACCTGTCTCCACCAGCAATGATTACTGACATGCTGGCGGATGAGAAGGGTTGGGGCGCAGTGATTTCTAACTATGAAACTGTTATGTTCTAGAAAAAGACCGCTGAACGGGATTGGGTGAAGGCCGATTCCGAGCGAAGAAGACGTTTGCGATAGAAACCGTACACGGTACCGCGAGCTGCCGGAGGATGAGGTCTTCTGGTGGCAGATTGAATGCTGCGGTCGGGATAGCGGCATGACTGCATAATTGTGCAATAATCCTATCACGCTGCGATTGAGGGGGGAGGGGGAATTTCTCCCGGGACAGGGCCTGATAAGGCACGGCGTCGATTTGGGGAGGACCTGTTATAACATTGTCCGGGTCCTCCCAGAATAGGGCGCCAGAGGAAACGTTTTTTATTGGAAATACCACATACTCTTGGCTTAAGGTCTCGTCCAATTTCCAGCGTGTGCTCCTCGGGGAGTTATAGATCTGAAGGGAATTTTTACCCCAGCAACCATATCATAATTTTACTGAAAGATAACGATTGTAGATTACGAATACATATATACTTATACTTTGCTAGAAGACAACTCACGCTCTAAAGATAAGATGAAGAATTTGGTAGTGTATTATAAATAAATAAGAGGTTAAGAGAATGACTGAAATACGTAGAAGAGCCCTGTTACGTCATATTTACTGGCTCTACAGTTTGATAGCCTTTTTTTTGGTTTACCAGATTTGATGGCTCAGAGACCACCACATGGCATGTCGGACTCGAACCGTCTAAAACCGCACGCTGTCTCGGGTACTAGATGCCGGAGAACCAGGTGCATCTTAAAAAGGAAAACCCTGGAATCCCGACGCACCTCGCGCCACCTACGCTTAGTAGATGGCCCCCTCCTGTGTGGGAACCCCAATGTTCCCGCTAATGACCCCCAGGGCGCACGCTGCGCATCATCCGCGCAGTCACCCGGGTCTGCTTCTGCCAGGATAACAGATGGCCTCATCTGTCACCCTCAGGCTTGCGCGTATGGAGGACGTCCGGCGTCTGAGTCACCTGCGGAGTCTGGTCCGTTCCCGAGAAGGGTTGATACCCTGGCCTCACAAAAAAAGATGTTCAGGGGTTTTTTTGCTATACATAGTTTACATCGACAATCGGTATAAAAATGTAAAGCAACCACAGCGTTATTCACAAGTGCGTCACCGCCCAAAATGAGAGTGTTGAGTTGCATGTGTGCAATATTATTTCAGGTCAAGAACAGAGCTGTATTGATGTATAATTTACTATTGTGTACTATTTTAATCTGTACAGTTACAGTAAATTATGTTGTAAGCACATGAGACTACAATGAACAGTGAACAGCGAGTTGCGATTATCCTGGGCATCTACTCAGGGACAGGTATTTAGACAAGCAAAGTTAGTTCTGGTAGTGTTTTTATGTTTAAGTTAGTCTGCCTTGATGGTCTGGCGGTTCCATTCCAAGTCGAACCAAAAAGTGTTATACTGATTATAGAAATGGTTAATAACAATTCGGCGTTTCGAAGTTGGGATCTTAAAACTCGGAGAGCACGTTAAACTGTTAGTCCTATGCCTGATCTCTCCTCGATCTTTCCGAATAACCGTTCCATCGGATTTTGTTTGGTTATAGGAATATAGCTAAATCTGGCAGACCTGACTCTTTATTTCTACAATGTATATATCTTTTGTATTGTTTATTCGCTTTTCTGGCTTATTTGTATCATGACCTGTGAAAGATTTCTTTCAATTCATTTATTTTACTTTAATTATTTTTTTATTTTTCTTTATTTAATTTTTCTTTTATAAAATAAATAAAATGTTTATATTGTTATTAAAATAAGTAAATAAATAATAAATAAATATTTCGGACATCTAACAAACAGTGTCATCTAGTACCAAGCTAAGCAGAGCTTGTGTTATACAAGCTACTACTACTACTTTTTTTGTAAATCCATTCATATTATGCATAGAAAACACACAAACTCAATTTCCGAATCAAATATTTGCAGATTATACAAACATTTGGTCCTACCCGGGATTCGAACCCGAGACCTCATGCACAGCATTCACGTACGCTACCACTGAGCCGACGAGGCAGCCAACTAAAAAAATATGAGTTATTGATCAAAACGTACATTAATTTTCTTTTTTAAATAGGATGCAGGATTGGTTGTTTCTTCGTATAGTACGTTACTCCGTCGTTAGGTGTATATCCGGTATATGATATTGTAGTGAGTTTTCTTGAAGCGCTGTATATGGAAACCGCTACAGACAAACGAAATGAAAGTAAATACGAATTTTTTCTAAGCTTAAGCTATAACCCATGCTCCAACTTGTAGTTTTCCAATTGTTCTGCTTGTATGTATCGAGCAACGCACGGTGTGAAATGCATTTCACGGTAGTAGTCACAGTACTCGCTTGGCGTAATAGGGGTAGCATGGGTTGGGTCACTCATGGCTACATTGAGTACCTAAGGGTATAAAAATAGTACGAGCAACGGTTTTACAGTTCACTGGATAAATGAGTGTACTTCGTAGAAGGTTTTTAAGCGTTGCTGCAAAGTTTTGTTTCAATGCAAATATAGTTTTTTCTTCTGATGTGTTTTGCTCTCCGAAGATCAAAGAAGGACAGAATACGAGTATATTTAAGAAAATAAATTAGATAGTAACTATAATAAATAATAATAATAAATAATAATAATAAATAATAATAAATATTTCGGACAATTTAACACACAACGCCGTCTAGGCCCAAGCTAAGCAGAGCTTGTGTTATGGGTACTAGACAACTGATATAAATACATATATACTTTTTTTTTGTAAATACATACATATTATACATAGAAAACACCCAAACTTCGAAACAAATATTTGCAGATCATACAAACATTTGGACCGACCCGGGAATCGAACCCGAGACCTCAAGCACAGCAGTCGCTTACGTTACCACTCGCGCCACCGAGGCAGTCAATGACTAAAATGAATAAATGAATGATAACTATGTCTGTTATACTTTCATGGCTAAACCAATTTGTATAAAATTTATAATTGAGGTCCTTTGGTTCTAGAGGAAGGACACGTGCTGTTATTTACAGCTATAACTAACATAGACACGGGCGCGGCCACAAGCTTATAGGTCTATAAAGATAAAATTTGAAATAAATAATATATGCATTGCCATTCTTCCAGAAAAATACACAATAAATAAATAAATATTTCGGACATCTAACACACAACGCCATCTAGTCCCAAGCTAAGCAGAGCTTGTGTTATGGGTACTAGACAACTGATATGAATACATTTTTTTTTGTAAATACATACATATTATACATGGAAAACACCCAAAATCCGAAACAAATATTTGTAGATTACACAAACATTTTGGTCCGACCCAGGATTTGAACCCGAGACCTCAAGCACAGCAGTCGCGTTCACTATCACTGCGCCACCGAGGCAGTCGACAATTTATACAGATAAAAATCAAATGCACCTACCTAAAAATCACTTCCACGCAAGTTAAATCATTATAAACATAAAAGAGTATATACTAAATACTAAACATCAAGACAAAAATCAATAATCATAAAACAATCAAGTACCAAACATCAAGGCAAAGGCAAATATTACTTGACTGCACGGTTGGCCGAGTGGTGTCAGCGGTCGCCATGCCGCTTGCTACTGCGCCAAGTGTCGTGGGTTCAAATCCCACGCGGTACCTACAACACTTTGTGTGATCCACGAATTGTTGTACTGAGTCTGGATGTTCTTTGTGTCCTTTTCATGTATGTTTGTAAAGTCCCCCACGACACAGGATGTTTATTCCTAATGTGGGAGTTGTCTTTTAAAAAAAAAAAAAAAAAAGTGTTGTAGGTTCAAATTCCACATGGCAAAACACTCATCAAAGTCCGCGACATAGGATATCTATTTCTATTTCTATTTCTAAACTTCCTTAGTAATTGAGTGAAATAAATGGGCCAGTATATAATTGTGAATTTGTGATCACAACTGTAACGCAAGAACTTTGTAATTAAAACCACACATTAGATTTTAACGTTGAATTGGACATGGTCCAAACCGCCGACATCGTATTGTTCCCACAGGCTGTAAACACGACAATAAAAGATATTCTACATACATTCACGCCTAAATCCCCGAGGATGTAAGCAAAAGGCTAACACCAAAATGACTGACTCGGCATTGCAGTGGCAGCTTATATGACTGCTGTGTTAGGCAGCGGGTAGGTTCACGCCCGCTTCGCTGCTTGCTGACTTCGAAAAGGCGGCCTTAGAGTTCCGGGTCGGACCAAACATTTGTATGTTTTGCAAAAAAATATTTTGGACTTTGGGTGTTTTCTATGTGAAATATATATATATTTATGAAAAAGTAATAATTTGTATTTATACCAATTGTCTAGTATTCGTAGTATACAAGCTCTATTTAGTTTGCGACTAGATGGCGTTGTGTGAAGAAAATAAATCAAGAATATAATTTATATCCCACTTACGTAATATGACCACCTCTTCGTAGCGAGTGCGTCGCCTGAAGTCTCATTCAGAAATAAGGTAAGGGGTTTCGATATCCTCAGTGATTGACAACTAAACCATGTCTTGGTACCGATATTTTGTGAGACCGTGGTTTTCTTCTTGTCCAGTCTACTTTTGTGCTGGAATATGACCCTCGCACTGTAATAATGCCATCTTACTATGATATACACTTAAAGCTCAGTTCAACTATTGGCTCAAAACACACGAATTAGAACAAAAAAAGCACTATATTGAAAAACGAAGTAACAAATTGAAAATATATTTATGCTTCATTTCTGTGACTCCGTAACACATGATAGCACAGTATGGTGGTGATATATTTCACCAAGATATTTTACGTCTAACGCAAAACCTTTCTCAATAGCGTGTTTATATAAACATCTTATATCTTAAAGGGCAATTCGACTCCTCGGTGCGTACCTTAATTTCCGCAGACACCACCCTGAGTCAACACAGCCATCCTCGTTCATACCTTATCAGATTACGGTACACAGAATAAATTTAAATAAGTATTGAGTTGGCTGCGAGGACCAGTTGCGTTGATATTTTACCATCAAGCGTCTAAACAGCTTATGGAATAGTTTGTGCAAATATGGATCACGTTTATGGATCATGCAATCTTTCTTTACGTAAGTAAGTGGAAATTTCATGGCTCCCAAAGGGACTATATTTTGTCTTGGAATTTTGTATTCTATGACTTGGATTTTGATCTTTCTAGTTTCTGAAATTATTTAGTTATAGAAGGTTCGACGAACTGATTAATCTGGATTACGATGATGAATGATGGGTATGCGTTTATTGTTTGACATAATCTGTTTAAAACAGACTGAAGTTCTTAAAAATCTGGGCCCTCGGTCCAGATGCACGCGATGTCCTAACATATTTAACTTTTGAATTGTTCCAATTTCCAACCATTTGAATCTTGCAGTATTCTTGACTTGGCTCTCATTCACCATCTGTGTATTTTAATGCAATTTAGTTTTATTTTTCACGCCTGCAATTCTTAAATACGTTTACGTCAAATACTACCCATTCAAGAAAAGAGCCAAAACTTTATCATGCTATAGAAATCAAGATTAGGGAAGTGATGGTGATTTCTTAAAGCATTATAATAATTTACATATGATTGTTTTAACCAATGAGCCTGACATTTTTAGTAAATTATTTAAATTAGTACCAAAATGAACATCTGCAAGATGTAAATGTGTAACTTATAATACATGAACATCATGGATATGAACAAAGTAAACAAAACAAAGGTAACGATTGAGTGAATAAGATTGAACGCTCTTTCTATTAACTCAAGTAAACCAATATAGTGAAATCGATCCTACGGAATCAAAAGCGGGGACATAAATCGGCGGGAACTCAATAAAATCGACCGAATTGAATAGTGAAGTGAATGCCAAATATCGAATAATTGTTCATGTTTTTGATATGGTGAACATTTCATTAAAGAGATTTTTTTACTTTTAAGCTCAAAGTATTTTGGACGAATAAAAGAAATGATTTAAATGATCAAAAGTTTGACTATTTCAATTCACCATCTTTTAAAATTAAACATCAACTGTAAACAAAACGTTTAACGTGGGAGATCCACGCTTCGGCATGAATGAGCCGGTTCGACCGGAGTGATACACGGACAGAAAGCGATGCTCAAATTAAATTTGACGCGTACGTGGGTTGATGAATTGAATGTATATTTTTTTTTAACTCCTATTCATACCGTAGGTGTGAACAATATGCATTGTTATAAGAAAGAACACTTAAAATAAACGATATAATTACTTAACTGTATGGCCAGTGTGGTTTAGTAGGCCAATACCTGTTAAAAACTGTATTGATGACATACTGAACCCCGCGGTGCTACCCGTACGACAATAACCACAGGCAACGCCGTGAGGTGAAGCTATTTCTTTATAAATTGTAGCCTATATGTTATTCTGAAGTATAAGCTATATTATTGTAAAGTTTCATTAAAATCCATTCAATAGTTTTTGCGTGAAAGAGTAACAAACATCCGTTCATAGTTACAAACTTTCGCGTTTGCAATATTAGTACGATTATTTACATCGATAAACAACTGTTCGTAAAGGATATTTTGGCAGAAATCTACATTAAGATCAGTAGCAACCGTTCATTATCACTGAGGTTGTCACTGACGTGCGGTACATCACAGCGAAATGCAATAAGTGTCACGTGGTTTCAAAATGACGTAAATTATGATATAATTCATGTCATTTCATTGGTGGCTTGACATCGGTATTGTTTGTTTCTGTAGAGTCGGAGTTGATTCTGTTACAGTAACGTGTTCTGGTACAACAACGCTTTATGGGAGTAGGTACTTGATGATTTTACATAACATACGTTTTTTTTTACGTAATAGCGTACAAACGAGCAGACGTATCGCCTGATAGTTAGCGATTAACACCGCCCATGGACACCCGCAACACCGGGGCATCACAGGTGCATTGCTGTCCTTTGGGGCATGGGAAGGTGGATGAAGGGAGGGTTTTTTTTTTTTTTAATCTTTTTTATTCTACACCTCCAACATTATCGGAGCCTTTAGTATTACTAATACGTTCACGCCAGTTCTCTCTAGTATGCTTCTCGCACTTCCATTCTGCATCCCTGTATCTTCTAACATACATCGTCTGTTGAATCTACGGGTGGGACTCCCGTCTATTTGCCTACTCTATCTATTCTATTCCTATTGAAATTGGGTTGGGGTATCCTCACTCACTCGGTGTACCAGCGCAAGCGCTATTTCACACCGATTTTCTATGAGGCCGTGGTATCACTTCGGTCGAACCGGCCCGTGCATGCCGAAGAATTATACTGCGACAAAGAACAAATTTTAATAATTTCTTGACACACAATTGTCATAACTAAATGGCAATCGAGAATACGACATCTGGCTTAGAAATCATCCCTAGCTACTTGACAACAATCCAGTCAACAGTACAATTATACGAGGTAATATTTTAGCTAAACTATTAACTTCAGGAAGACGCTTCCCCGTAAGAGAAATGAAAACTATTCGGCCCAGTTTCGAACTTTTGTTTGCTTTGAAAACAAATAACAGTTTGTGTTCAAATTTGTTCCTTATAAACGAGAAATTACCTTTCAAAGTTGACTGCATGTCTGACGCCAAAATTCCTTGGGAATGTCGTTTTTCGTAAGTAGTGTGAAAATAAATACTATGTAAAATATAATAAAATGTTTATATTAAATTATATTGTACGTAGAATGTATTTAACTAATGAACTAATTATACCTTATATACCTTTACAAATGTACCTCTAAAATAGCTACTGGATTTTACTTAAATTTTAATATTAAATGTCTAAGAAATATTTCCTGACATTTACATTTACTATAATTTAGTTATTATTAATTGGCTTGTCTACTTAGCTTAGTTCAGGCAGATATTAAATCAAAGTCTTTATTAATTATATGATAAAAATATATTTTGAATGATAAAATATATATTTAAATTTAAGATGAATGGTTTCAGTCACTTGTGTTTCGGTTTTCTAAGGAGAAGGCTCTATCCATCAGTGGACAATTCAAGACCGTCGATGTGAACCTGCTGATTTTGTGGTGCTATGATCAATCCCCAGCTAGCATAAGTTGTGAGATAAATACAATCATTTGAATTGTTTAGAAGAATTTTATGCGAGTCTCAGATTCGACGGGTTTTTAAACATCCCCTAAATGCACTGATTAGCAGATTACTCGGTTAACATTGCGTAAAAATTGTAAAACAATTAATTTTATTTACAACTGAGTTCCGCGGTGATTAATTATGTTACAAAAGTAATACAAAAAATGATTGGAACAAAAAATTATACCATAAAAACAAGCTATTTTGTCACCCTTAGCACAACAAAACACTGTTTCCCAAGGTATCTTAGCCTGTATAGGCTTGGACCTAGTTTGGAAATCAACGATGTTGCTACTATTAAAACACTATAAATATTGTAATTATTAAAATCAATGAAACATTTTTTTTCCTCACTCAGTTTTCTGTGAGGCCGTGATACCACTCTAGTCGAGCCGGCCCATTCATGCAAAAGCGTGGCTCACCCACGGTACACGGCACTTAGTATCAGACAGTCTGTGTGGAAAAAAATTAAGAAAATAGAGTGCCACTATCCCTATTTATTCCACGGATGTCATAAGAGCCGGATAAGGGAGCAAACTGCAAACAGAAGGAACATTTGACAAAATCTATATAAAAATACGTTTGGCCAGCGTGCTATAGTCGACCTCATGTACCCAACAATGGCCTATTAAAGACTGTGTAATATCTTATCTAAAAGAAAAGAAAAAATATTTTATCCTACTACAGACTTCTGGAACATAAGTAAATATTGAATATTGTACTTCTATACGTGTTATTAAACAAGAATATCGGTAGGTTCAATAACATAAGTCTAAGCTCGATTCAGACTGAAATTTAGTCAAATCCAACCGAGATAATTTCCAGACCGTGCTGCGAGGACAAATATCGGAGACGCTGCCACCGCTCGGGGTAATACGGCAATCTCGTAACGGCATAGGTAGAACTAAGTTCTAGCTTTTATAAGCTACGCACGATCAAAGAATGTGCGATATTTGGGTTATAGGTTGTACTATTTTATTTTTAAATATGGTAGAAAGTTTCTAAAAAGGTACTTGATGAATTTTTCTATCAATCTGTCTGACGGTACCTTAGTACTAGAAAGAGAGCTTATAAATTCAGTACACATAAGCACAGATCTGCAGATTTTAACAGTACACTGTTGGACAATAATTAGCTTCTCTTCAGAGAGAAGGCTTTTGCCTGCTATAACACGCTAACCAGACGGATTGATATACTGAATTTGTTTCAAAATTTTCTTCTCTTTGCAGTGATGTTTTCTTGCGTAGTTTGCTTAATTAGTCGACATCCATGGGACGACAGAGGTGGTGATACTTCTTATTCTGAATCCTTAAAATAGCTTAAAATACTAAATAATAAGAGTTTAGAAGAATAACTCTGCCAAGTAAGTTTCTTCTGCTAGTTTAAGAGTAGTAGTTGCATAAAAATGTAAACACTTGGAGCATTGCGTACAAAATGAAGTGATCGCTATTAAGATGTGCAGCCATACACATATAATTACCTGTTTCAAACATGACATATGATATATAAGATAGGATTTTATCAATCGGCGATAACACAAAAGATTGCACCGTTGTCAATCGTGCGTATTAATCCGTATTCCGTTTGTGGTTAAGTGTATGCGCCTGATAACGAGCCCAGTGAGGCTTCCTTATGACCCAAAATAATACGTAGATATTAAGGATTAGAGGGAAGCTTTAAATATATATTTTTATTAGAGTTTTTTTAATCGAGGAGAAATTGTAGTTAAAAAAATTACTTCTCAAACATACCGTGATTACAGGAGCTGCTTAAATTCCGAAAATTCTCGTAAAGTTCTAAGTTTTTTTGTCGAATTTTATCATCCATGTAATACAGCGACATTTGAGTCACAGAAATTGATAGTGTACAATACATTTTGATCGGTCTTGTAAATTTGGAATAAAGGGGCTTATACAGACAAATAGGCGCATGAATAATATACATATATAAAAACCACTTCAATCCATTTTCATGAAATTTAAATTAAATTATCTATTATTATTAGTATTTAAAGTATGCATCCATTGAAATCAATCGTTCGTTTAATGTTAGCCCTGTTGACATGCAGGGCCGATGAAATCTGAAATTCATTGAAATGCGTCTACTGATATTAGCTGTCACTGCCAGATGCAGAACCTGCCAATAACAGACTTAGGCTTCGACGGAGTAACTCATTCTGATTTGTTTCAAAGCATTTGTTACAGCTTAACCATTTAATTATTTATAACTTCATGTATAAGAACATCGGAATTAATTCCCTTTTGTGTGAAAATCCCCACGGACCGTCATGGGTTTGCGGTTTGTAGCGGGGCGGAGGGTCAGAATCAGACCGACTAAAACCACACAGTGTACCATTCTGCGCCTGAGTAGGGAGGGATCCGGGAGATATAACTGGTTAAACTAGTAGCCGACCTCAATTAACCTTGGGAATAATAAACGCTGGGAAGATGATGAGAGATTTAGTGAGGTTGGTGCATTGAGGTCGTCCAGAAAATAAGCGATAGTACGAGTAATAATAACAATCGTGGTTATTCATAAATCAATGCGTGATGAGAGTTATATCTATACTAATATATTAATTCGAATATAAATCTGTCTATATGTTACTTTAATTCTTGAGAAAGGACATAAAATTCTTTTTACCGGGATAATCGACATACATGCGGAGCCGCGGACATAACGAGCATAACGCATATAAATTTTTAATGTAAATTACTAGTCTCTGAAAGTATAAGCACTTGTTCTAACTAAATAAACTTAAAGTTTATATAAAAATATAAGAAAACCAACCCTAATCTATTTTTAAAAGAGTGTATGAAAATTTTGTATATCCATATAAATTAAATTTATATTTTAACTCTCTATCAGAACCGTGGGAGAGTCATTCTTCGCCACGAATGGGCCGGCTCGACCGAAGTAATACCATGGCCTCACAGAAAACCCTTGTAAAACAGGTACCGAAGGCCCATACCCCCAACCCCTCTCTTCATCCACCTCCCCATCACCCAAATTCCCCAGATACGACTGCTCGTTTACGCCCTATTCCTTAAAAACAATGATATAATGAATTGAACCAGAACTTATAAAATAATATAATTGTATGTCACTTAGTAAATTAACCGCGAACCCGCTAATTGGCTTAGAAAACAGCTCTGTGGAGTAAATATAAAAAATACCGCTTCTATATCATTTTGCTCGTTATTGTGGTAAAAAAACGTCAACGTCAAAATCATCCAATGATATTCTAAAGTCATTACTATTTTACAAATTAAATATAGGAGAGTTTCTTTCTTGACTTTTTTAACACAACTCCCGCATTAATACATCCATACTTTTTAAGCATACATGAAACGGACACAAAGAACACACAGACCCCGGACGACAATTTGTAGATCACAAAGTTGTGATTCACGTGTGATTTAAAAGAGTTAATTATTGAAATAATTTTAAAACAGAGTACTACTACAGGTTACAGGACAAATTTTGACGCAATCAACTTTATAAGGCCTTTTATGGGTAGGCTAATTAGTTTTCCAAACATTTTAAATACAGTCTTCCCCAATGGCGCAGCGGTTGCCGTTTCCGAGTCGGACCAAATGTTTATAAGATCTGCAAATATTTGTTTCGGAGTTTAAGCGTTTTTATGTACTTAAACTATGTATGTCTTTATTTACAAATAATTATTTATGACTTAATATCAATTGTCAATTGGCCAAGGTACAAGCTCTGCTTAGTTTGGAACTAGATGGCGTTGTGTGAATCTTGTAAAAAAAGGCAATTTCGGCGCCAATTTTAAATCATTAAAAATATCTTATTCATTCAGTACCATAAATCGTTGTGGCATTTAACACTTTGTTCAAACATCATAAACTTTATAACAAGTACACTTTGGATTTGCGGTTGTTTGCAATATATTATGCTAATGAGCTTTCGTGTTATATACATAACATATAATAGTAATAGTAGATATAGATGTTTGTTATAAATATGTACACACTGTTAGTAAAGATCGCTGGCAATAACTTTAGAAAGATGAAAAATTTATCCATCTATAGATCAACCGTAGGAGAGACATCCTACGACATCAATAAGCCAGCTCAACCTAGGTGATAATATGACCTCATTAACTAATTACTTACAGTTCTCGAAAAGAGAGATTAGGAAAACCTAATTAAGCCTAATTTACTTTTTCACTGTTTTTAGGAGGAGGAGAACTCATCGAGCTTCAACGACAACGCACTTATGACGACAGTCAATAAGAATAACATTACCTGTTTGCTCATTTTCCTTCTATTCTTTTGTTTTAGGTGCGGTTATCCCCCGGATACTGCCTGGTTTCACGTCGGACTCCAGCCGGGGAACCAGGTGCTCTTGAGAAAGATAAACCCTGAAACCCTGACGTACCGCGGACCACCTACGATTTGTTGATAGCCTCCTCCCGTGTGGGAACTCCGATGTTCCCGCTATTGTCCCCAAAAGAGACATTCATCATCGTTTTCTCCTAACAGAAATAGGCTTGCTCAACTAAACTGATACTATGATACTATGGTCTCTCAGATAACCGGTGCTTAATTTTTTCCTTGTTTTTCAAGTGTGAGGGGTTTTCGGAGCCCAAACTCGACGAGGGTTTTAACTCAAGCGACCGAGTCATATTGACCTTGTGGTGATAGACTTAAAGGCTAGGCAACGTGGTTGCGATTTGATTTTTTTCATACAAATTCAGTAGGACATTGCTATTACGATCTAGTCTACCGACTAATGAGTAATTTTACTTTGACTTAAATTAATAAAACTAAACTATGAATTATGACGTTGCATGATTAACCTCGGGTGAGTCACCAACAAGCTGTCAGTTCTCAATAACACTGTGTCACAATTAATATATTGTTTGCACTCGTTATCTGCATGGAACACACCTAGAGTTACTATGCTACTGTTATTACCGCAGCGGCAATGAACCATCCCTGACTCATACATACGTTAAGTCATGGGAACAGATGCCTGGAGTTTGTTAACGATTTGTTTTACACACGTATATTGTGTCAATGGCATTTTAACAAATGTTTTAGAGATTTAAAGCTAGTTTGACTAGTTTCTGATAATATTAGAGATAGTTATCTGCCTTATAAAACTACTAGCTGACCCACGCAACCTCGTTTGCGTCTTGTATTGCCCGTAGCATGAAAATTTTCCCCCGTTTTTGAAACATTCCTCATTGGTGCTCCGCTTCTATTAGTAGTAGCGTTATGATATATACCCTATAGCCTTCCTAGATAAATGGACTATCCAACACTGAAATAATTTTTAAAATCGAATCAGCCGTACCTGAGATTAGCGCGTTCAAACAAACAAACTCTTCAGCTTTATTATTAGTATAGATATTAGTATAGATTATGATTACCGCAATGACAGTAATTAGAAATAAAAATAATGTGATACTTTTCAATTTTATGGATTAACATTTCTTAAATATCAATCGATATAACATTACATTCAATCATGTCAGTAGGTATTGCAGGGTATCCCTTCAGTACCTACTAAGTATACACTACTAGCAAGTATACACGTAAATATGATTTAGAAAGATAAGCATATTTTTATTTTTTTGCATAATTTCTAAGGATTATCAGACAAAACATTTAGGTTTACACTGTAATATTTGTGGACGCTGTTATCCGCCTCTGAGTTATGTTGCGTATGATTAATTAAGTGGCTTAAATGATAATGAGTGTGGTAATTTTGAATAACTTCTAAAACCTTAATGTGTCATTCATTGTCCCTCGAGTCATAACCACACACTGATTTTTGGGCTAGTTTTATTATACTCTAGTCTCTCTTGGCCCTTGCAAGTAGTTTTGATAAAATGTGTATAATAACTATTATTGTTATTTCTTTTCTCTATGACTATACGCGGTGCCATATTTAATAAAATGCTATTTATTTCTGTTTTTTTATTGTTAGATATATACATGTCTTACCTGAGAAATATTGAATTTGTAATATTATTGCGCAATGTGGCTGGCAGGAGCTGAATGCGAGAAGCCCGAAATCGATCACAGTAGCGTACTATGGGAGAAGCGTATATCCGACAGTGGACTGCAATAGTGATAAAAAGACAATGCAATAATAAATATTTTTTAATTATAAATATTATAATAAACCATGTGTTAGTTAGTTAGTTTGTCTGCCTCGTTGGTCTAGTGGTTAGCGTAAGCGACTGCAGATCAAGAGGTCTCGGGTTCAATTCCCGGGTCGGACTGCTGTTGGGTTTTTCCTACAAGAAATTCCTAATAGCAGCCCGGAGTATGGAAGATGGCGGTGTTTCCTGCCCGTGTTTCGGAGAGCACGTTAAGCCGTCGGTCCCGGTTGTCATGAACATCTATGGCAATCGTTATTGGGAAGTCAGTGCCCTCAAATATACTGACAACTAGTTCAACCTTCGAATTCAGTTCGCCCTCAGGGTAGCGGAGGCTGTCAGGCAGTCATCATGCCAGTCGCTCTGTGTAAAAACTGATATTCAGGTAAAACCGGTTGAACTGGTAGCCGACCCCAAATATTGGAAATAATAAAGGCTAGGAAGATGATGAATAAACCATGTGTTAGTAATAATAAAACATACATATTCAACTATCAGCATCTGAGCAAGGTCAAACCAAAAGTTTGCTGCAATTTCAATGACGTTTTCAAACCAATTTAAAATTATTAATTTTTTCAAAGCTGTGCTACTTATTTGTATCAACATGTAACGTTTCTGGAATTAAATCGGAGCTTTATAATCTATAAATGGTCACATTCCCAACAGTGGCATATTTCAAATTGTCTCTGCAGCAATGCAATACAAACGTAATGGATCACAATTGATAGTTTATTATGAATGCACTCAGTAAATGACCATAACAAACGCGGCTTTTGGTGACATACATGAACTGCGTAATTCAATATAATTCGCGTCAGTTAACACTGTATTTTGCTAATTATGTTCAGCTGTTAATAGAAAGCGATAACTAATATGTTGTGTAATATTATTTAGTGAAACAATCTGATGAGCAACAAGGTCTGCTACGCCGGACTAGCAGTTACCGTATACAATTGACAATCAAGAGCCCTCTGATTAAATTCCCAGGACGGGTCAAAAGTCTTGTTGAGTTTTTCTTACAAGTAATTCTTAATAACAGCCCGGCGTATAAAATTTGCCGTGTCTTTACTACCTATGCCTCGGTTAGCACATTAGGCCGTTCCGTTTGTCATGAACATCTATGGCAATCGTTATTGGGAAAGTGCCCTCAAATTAATAATAACTACATTCGAATTGCGTTCTCTCTCAGGGTAACTCAGTTTCAACGCCAGTCCCTCAATGAGAAATCTAACATTTGAATAAAACCACCCAAAAAAATATTGGGAACAATAGAGGTCAGGAAGTTGATTAGGCTGATGGACAGTAGGTAAATCAAGATTCTCAAGTAGTACCTCCAAAATCAAAGGAAGGGGAGGTTGGGCTTCGTTGATCTCACACACTCGGCGAAAAACAACGAAATAATGGTGATGTAGCCCAAATCGCTTGGTAGGTACCAGCGATGGTAAGCGATTTGGGCTACATCATAAAAAAAATGTTTAGAATCGTTGCTCTTATGATATCAAATTTGTCTCAGTTACCTAGAATAACTCAATATCGTGTATTGAGTACATGCTTAAAACAACTAACTCAAATCCCAATAATTATAAAGCATAAAGAGGATTTTCTTTAGACCAAAGATGAGTCTACGCTCTCAATTTTATGAATAGTCTCTGTGGAGTTTTTAAAGACTTTATTATATTCAAACAAGTTTCCATATAAATACACGGTATACATGTGAAATAACTAACTAAGACTTGGTATAGATATAGATTTGACGCAAATTTTTCAAACTCAAGAGTCACAGAGAGCATTATCACGCTTTAGTTCCCTTAAAATCAGAAGAAGACGTATGACCTTATGTCAAGAAGTTATCTCCATGGTTACTAGTCTTTTGCTGGTCATAAACGGAAGGTTTTGGCCTACTACATCACGTTGGCCAGACGGTATGTTGTATGGTTTTTAACCTTGGTCAGGCCTGTTTAGGTTTCAAGTTTTTCTTCTCATTGCAGTAACGGTATTTTATGCTTGTCTGCTCTTTAAGTCGGCTCTTGCGTTACCCATGGGATAAATTTAAGTGGTGACACTCTGTTTCTTAATGTATCACCACACAGACAGACGTTATAATATTGTCAATCATACTACAAAATTTGTTTAGTTAGAACAAGTTTATTAGCAAAACTAGAATGTATTAATCATCTTACTAAAAACAATAAGCTGGTTATTAATTGATATGTAGGATCACCCGTGAGTCAACTTCACTATTTAGTCGTAGTTATTGCTTTGCGTTGACACCAAATGCTGACACGTACAGCAATATCTGGGCGCTCTGGAAAGTCCGTCCTTTCAATGGGTGTGCAGCATATATCTCTTCAATCTGAGTGAGCTTTGAATACTGAATTTTGTGATACTTTATAGACACAAGGCATAAGACGTGAGCGAATTATCTCGTTAGCATATCACGGGCATTAAATAAGATCTAAATATGTTAGTATCTGTACAAATCGATAGAAACATTAAGAAAATGTATGTATGTATTTTTTGCACATTATTTATATGCGTCCGTCTTGTTGGAATGTAGATCTTAAGACTTGCAATACAATGTTGATGGTCGTGGATTCAATTCTCAGTTAGAGCAAAGACTTATAAATGTGTAAATACGTCACTTAAAGGCAAAACACTTGATTATCGGTTGATTTAAAATATTGAGAAACCGATGTTATTAGTAACAGGATAAATAAAAATAAGTAATAAATAATTATTAGCTTTTACCACCACAATTTAGGTACCTTAATATAAAAGCTAAATACTCGCTTCGGCATGAAAGGGCCGGCTCGACCGGAGTGATACCACGGTCTCACAGAAAACCTGTGTGAAATAGCGCTTGCGCTGTGTTTCACCGAGTGAGTGAGGATACCGGAGGCCCATACCCCATCCTCCTCCCCGTCCCCCAAACACCGGCAACGCACTTGTGATGTCTCTGGTGTTGCGGGTGTCCATGGGCGGCGGTAATCGCTTACCATCAGGCGATACGTCTGCTCGTTTGCCACATTTACAAAAAAATACATAAAAAAAAGCCATTTTTAATTTAATTTTCTAATACTTTGAGAAATTTTATAAACGAAATTCTACTTTTAAGGGTTACGACCTAGTTCCTAAATTCAATCTTTTTGTCAAAATTGTTGATTAAAATGTATAGGAATTTTAGAAATGTCTTTTAAAGGAAGTTCATCTCAGATCAAAGGTGGGTATCGTTCTTGAAATTTGGCTTAAAATTTCTTAGCTGTTTAAGTCTATCCAAGTAATTATGTTTCATAAAAGGAAACTTATGAGTTACAATAAATATTCAAAGAATAAATATAGAAAACAGTTACGGAGTTCAAAAATATCGGAATCCGTAAGCCACGCTTAGTCAGTGAATACTTTTAAGAAACTCCTCAAGCTCACTATTTATTTCTGTAATAAAAACAATGTGCTTTGGGTATGGGTATGTGTGTGCATAAATTCATATTTATGTATGAAACACACAACCTATTCATTATTTTACAGCATAGTTAAATTTACCGTGGGAGAGCCACGCTTTGGCATGCATGGGTCGGCTCGACCGAAGTGATACCACGGGACACACAGAAAACCAGTGTGAAACAGCGCTTGTGCTGTGTTTCACTGAGTGAATGAGAATACCGAAGACCCATAATCCATCCCCTACCTCCATCCCCCAAAGGCCGGCAACGCACTTTTGAGGCCTGTGGTGTTACGTGTGTCCATGGGCGGCGGTAATCGCTTACCATCAGGCAATACGTCTGCTCGTTTGCCACGCATAACATAAAAGAAATCTAAAGGATGCCTGGAAGACATCTCAGACAGCGCTAAGACCACCCATTGTACTACTGTTTTAATTTGTTTACTTTTTACATTGTGTCTTTATATCATATTATACCACGGTGCGCAATCTATCTACCTATTTATCTGTGGAAATATATTTTTAATAGACAGGGATTGTTTGGTTACAATACAATATTGTAGTATAATATATGACATGCAACTGATCTGAACTCTGTATAGAAACGTCACAACACCATAAAGTTTGCACTCGTTTCGTCTTGACAAGTATTTTGAGGGCTTTTTAACAAAAGCTTGTTTTTTAAAATAATTTATAATTTTATACGTAGGTTAGGCAGCAGAATGATTGCATGAATACAGTATTAAAAGTTTCTCCGTCATTCTGTGCTTTATTGTTAAATTTATGTAAAGTCTTACTCTTACTACCACTTGTAACTTAACAACTATCGTAAATCCGTACTAGCATTAATCCGCCGTGTGTTCACGCGCGGTGGTTCCATGACCGCACCATCTAGCTCAAAGCACAGTTCATTTGTGGCAGTTTCGGATTACAACCAAAATTACATTGTAATGTGCTGCTCCACTGAATTGCGTGTCAAAGATTACAGTTAACATTAATTATGGAGACATGGCATCTGATGTAAATTGAATACAAAAATTACTCTGTGGACTTTGTTATTTCCGACTAGCATAAACGAACAATTATATGATCAAGTTGAGTGATTCATAAATTATATACCACGGAAGGTAGAACAACTATTACATATTTTATTTTTCACAACACCAGAGGTGTGACAAGTGCGTTGCCGACCTTTGGAGGACGGGAAGGGGGATGGGGAGAGATTAGGGGGTACGGGCCTCCGTTATTCTCACTCACTCGGTGAAACACAGCGCAAGCGCTATTTCACACCGGTTTTCTATCAAGCCGGCCCATTTGTGCCGAAGCATGGCTCTCCCACGACAACATGACATATAAAAATATTAATATTAGAATTTAACAATTGTACTAAACCAGACCTCGAAAATTGTAGTAAACATTTTTTCTGGTTTGGGAAATATCTGGTAATTATCAAGCTAACCCTTTTATCGCATAAGTTTGAAAATCAGGCAAGCAATATTTAGACGATCAATTTCAATCAACTTTGCAATGTTCGAGTTGATTTCGATTGCATCGCCAGCATCACAAATGCATTCATTATCATGACCATACTTGTCATAATCGTAATCATTACTATCACTGGCATCACAATCATCATCATCACTACCACCAATAACACAATTACCAGCAGTACACCACTACCATCATCATCACAAAGTTGGTCATAAAAGTCATGTTAAACCTCAGTTAATCGCGTTAACAACTCTCTAATTGTACTATCATGCATCAGCTTGAAGATATTCTTGAATAATGTCGTAAATTATGATCCGTCAGCCAAATGAAGCGATTAGGCGTTAGGGATTTCGAGTTTCACTGTTAACTGTACTTGGATTTAACAATATTGATATTTTATTATTCAAATTTTCAGCAGCTTTCGACCGTTACATAAGCTATTATTAGGAATAAGTTCTATTCAAATTAAAACCTAAGCGTCAATTAATACATATAAAAAATATATAATGCCTGCGGTTCCACCCGCGTTATCGCGGTGATTCTTTAAATGAGTATAACTTATTTATTTATGAACTAATTGAAATGACATTCAATGTTATGTGGAACAAACAGCAACGGCAATTGGTTAGGCCGATTTTGACATTAGTATGTACAAACGTACAAACTAACAGACATAATTATAACATTTATGTTTTGGGTTCTATTGCGTTCATAAAGCCTACGCATACTATTTTTTCTTATAAATTTTCTAGGTACAGACAACGACCATTAACGATTTTATTAATGTATTGGTACGAGATGATAATATGACTTAGTGAGATAGTACCCTGGGTTTAGGTTTCTAGGTTTCAAAATTATCTAGATTTAGATTAAAAAAAATACATTTTTTTAAATTTAGTATTATTAGTATAGCATATATTTTATCAACAAAGTATGTTTAAGGTAACCTTAAACACGTTTTTCGGGTAAGCGTTTATGATAGTTTACCCTGTTACATTAAAAATCTGATTATAAATTACTTTGTTTCAGCAACATACACACATATTGATTTACAAATCACATATTTTTTTACCTTGTTATTACAAGATGACGATGAAACATTAAAAATATGTAGTAGACTTCAAAATAAAATATTCTAGTATTAAAAAATAAGAAGCACAAGATTTAACTAAAAAAACTTGAGAGGTGTCAAGGGACACCCGGATGAAACGAAGTTCGAAATAGAAAGACGAAACGAAAATATCTGGCTTGCTTTCTATAAGAGAGATAGAGACAGAGAGAGAGACAGACAGACAGACAGAGAAAGATGCGCACGCCGCACGGCTTACAATAGCTTACTTTAGCAAAAAGTGTCGTTACCAGCCTATCGCAGTTCACTGCTAAACTTATTTATTGATATATTTTGTATTTATATTTGATATACATAATTTTAAAAATCATTAATTTACAGCGACATCTATATTATTAATATTAAACTACTGGCAACGACAACTATAACACGTAAATGTAAGTTCAGTTTCTATTCTAAAGATGGCGCTATATATATAAAATTGAAAAATGTTTTTTACCAATTCTTTAAAAAATAATAACAAAACAATATTTTCTTAATAAAAAAATATTAAGACTTCGTTCCCACAACAAAAATAGTGAATCAAGCAATGAAAAATAAACTAATAACAAATATAATTTAAAATAGCAAAAAGTGTCGTGACAACAAAAAGTGTCGTGACAACAAAAAGTGTCGTATGAATTTTTTCCGTCTAGCCCCCTTTCACAACGCGCGATAAGGAACTTCGTTCCAAAAGGTTATTTACCTCTGTATTAGTATAAAATAATAGATCCAGCATAGTTTTTCTATATGTGGGAATCTACCAAAGTATTGAACCCTACCTGAGAAAGCATTAACAGAATCCAAGAGCAGTGGTCACCATACTCATTGCTAAAGCAGACAATGGAGCAGGGTGATCTAGTGATGCTTCTACAGTTTTTTTTATGGAATAGGGGGCATACTAGCAGACCTATCGCCACCAGAGGCGTCACAAGTGCGTTGCCGGCCTTTGTGGGATGGTGAAGAAGTCGGGGTATGGGCCTCCGGTACCCTCACTCACTTTTTCACTTTTTCACACCGG
Source organism: Spilarctia lutea (assembly GCA_916048165.1). Taxonomy (NCBI): domain Eukaryota; kingdom Metazoa; phylum Arthropoda; class Insecta; order Lepidoptera; family Erebidae; genus Spilarctia; species Spilarctia lutea. The sequence goes on from OU696490.1 coordinate 15,291,206, forward strand.
TTTTCTGTGAGGCCGTGGTATCACTCCGGTCGAGGCGGCCCCATTCATGTGTTTTTAGTTATGAAGTATAATTTAAAAAAACTCAAATATTTATTAAAAATACTAAAAGCACAAAAATACTAAAAGTATCAAACCGTGTAATTCGGCGTACAGTTCAATCTGCATCGCGTTGCATTTGTCGTGACATGTTGCAGACGTCCTAACGGAATTAATTACGCGCCCCTAACTCTGTTATGTTTACTGATGACCAAAGCATATTTAGTCTTGCTAGCTTTGCTATACTAGCTGACCCATGCACCTTCGTCTACGTCTGCATATGTGTCTTCGACTGTGGAGTCATAACCTCTATGCCTCCGAGAACAGGTTAAGACGTCGGTATTGACCTGTTCTCGGAGGCATAGTCTGATCTCTTCTCGGTCGAGTCGTGAAGCCGTCCCATCTAGTTTTCAGAATGAGGGAAAAAAGACTGTGAGCTATGTTGAGAATTGCCGCCGTCGCCGTGGCCGAAATCAGCTACGAGTACAACATCATCTAAATATTAATGACAGCATTAAAACCTGCGTTAATTTTATTGCAAAATAAACATCACCTTTTCACAAAATAATCTCATCGGCAATATACTTTTTTTTTATTATTATATAGGGGGCAAACGACCAGACGTAACGCCTGATTGTAAGCGATTACCACCGCCCATGGACAACACCCGACAACCCGCAACACCAGAGGCGTCACAAGAGCGTTGCCGTTACTTAATTTGATATTATGTCGCTTGAAATTTTATATTTGAATATTTTTTCTACCTACTACGAGTACCACTTGACACTTACGTCCTCCAAATTATCTCTCAAATAATTCAACATTAATATCAGATACATATCTTCAAATTAATCATTAATTTATGTGCTAAATACAAATCGAATTCTCAAATGAAGATTGACATCTCAAATGAAATACTCGAATCTGAATACTCAAATAGGTTTATAACTTCTGTGTCTTTTTTATTCAAAGAGGTTTTTGTATAATACTGAATAAGTTAAACAGATGGTTTGAGGGTCGCTTCTAATTGGAATACGTTTACTAATTTGTGTCTGAATGAAACCATAAATAACAAGATTAGAGCTGACAAACGGAAATTTAAATTAGACTTTAACATCGCTAGGATTTGCTTTGTGAACAATATTTCTTGTCACATTATATATTTATCGTGTAACGGTAGAGTCGAAGTCAATCACCGATATATTGAACTAAGTGATTAGAGTGAAATTAAAAATTTTGGAAGCGACAACGATCTGCCCGAATTTTAGACACAAATTTACTTTAACTATTCTAACTAAGACCAAAGGAACTCTATTTGTTACACTGTAAGTAATTGTTTTTCTAAATTATCAAATTTCAAAAAAAAATTAAAGTATTAAATGTAAATTAAAAGTAAAGATGTTTGCTATCTATTAAATAAAACCCTGTCTAAGTGCGAGTCGGATTCTCACGCGAAGGGTTCCGTACCATTATTAAACTAATTAACAAAAACAAGCAAAAATAATCACGTTTAGGTAAAGGGAAACCCTCTCAAAAAAAAAAAAAAATTTTGTATTTTTAAAGTGAATATATATCTAATTATTCTGTGAATATTTCAAGCGTCTACTTGTTGCCGTTACCAATACCGATCAAGAAAATAACGTTTATTGTAAGAAAGCCCCCTTAAATATTTATTTTATTCCATTTTTTAGTATTTCTTGTTACAACGGCAACATAAAAACATCATCTCTGAAAATTTCAACTGTCACGGTTCATAAGATACAGCGTGGTGACAGATAGACGGACAGACAGACGGACAGCGAAATTTTAGAAATAGGGCCCCTTTTTCCTTTTGGGTACGAAGCTAAAAAAAGAAAAATTCCTTTACACTCCAAAATAGCTTGTCCGTACTTGCTTCCAACACATATTACTTCCTTACTTTAGCCTAATACGAAGGCCTCAACCAAAGCTCGCCAGCAATCCCGGTATTGGGCATACCGGATTCATCCGCTGCCAGCCATTTTCTTCAAATCGTCGACCAATTATGCCACATTGTATCCTTCACTACGTGTGCCTAATCGCGGTCTCAACTCTAGTACTCGTCGACTCCAGTGATCATCAGTTAGTCTGGAGACATGACTGGCCCACTTCCACTTAGCGTGCCGATTCTGCATGCGATATTGGTTACTCAAACTCTCTGTCTTATTCAATCCCATTAGCAATTGATAAAATAATAATAATACATTCTTTATTGCAGCAAATTACATTTAACAATACAAACATAAGCCCTGATTCCCAAACTAGAGTGAGCTGTATGTTGGGAGCCAGTATCTTTCCAAGTATAAATTACACAGATACATTTACGTTTGTTGCAAGTGGTCTAAATATAAGCAGTAGATTCGTAAATTAGATCTAGCATTTACAACATATACTTCTGAGTGATATGTATTCGTGTGTGTGTGTGTGTGTGTGTGAGTGTGTGTGTGTGTGTTTGTGCGTGCGTTTATAAAATCATTATAATATTAATTAATTAATTAGTTTAATTTTATATCGACCAATAAATCTTCCACCTCATTGTAATCCAAATCTTTAAGCCATATTTTAATCATGTTTTTAATTTGATAATTAGATAGATGTTTCGTTTTACATACAAGATTGAATTTGTGGTACAGTTTAGGTGCAATATTATGATAACATTGTTGGGCAAACGTGGTTCGGGCTCTTGGTACTGGACATCTGTGTATTCTTTTACGGGTATAATAGTTTTGTGATACTTACGAATACACTGGTATATAAATAATTTTCGTACTGTCAGAACTTCAGCTCTCTTATAAACTAAATTTGTAGGATATCGAAATCGTAGATGTAGTAGTACCTTGAGCACCGCTCGCTGTGTACTTTCGAGCCCAAGCATATGTGTTTTAGCCGATAAGCCCCACGAGCAAATGCAGTAAGTAATTACACATTCGGCTAAAGCTTCGTACGATTGTATCAGGAGAGTAGTATCCGGTATTATCCATAATTCCTTAAAAATTTAAATAAGTTTCCTTAATCGATTGCTAACCATAGTTATATGTTTTTTCCAGTTCAGTTTATCATCTATATTTACTCCCAGATATTTGATGTCTGAAGTTCTCGTTAGAGTAGGACAATAACAGCACGAAAGAAATACATCCTTTAAATAATGTTTTGTTTGTATCCTATTTTTGTCCTGATCTCATTACTTCCTATTCATAATTCTATCTATAAAAGGGTGTATATAGAAATCAGGGCACAATGCAATCTTGATCCTATTATGATATCACTAAGTGCCATTTTCCATGATATATAGTCAAACGATATTTGAGATATCCATCTATTAAAAACGCGTTCATATCCCACATAGTCTTGGCAAGCTGTTTTGAATTTGGAAACCACTTTATCAGTACCTACTATCTCTTTCAAATATCACTACGCGGTTTAGATGACTTTGACAGTCAGTAATGGCAGAAGTCAGTTCGAGATATTAACAAATATAATTTTGCATTCAGTTGTTTCTGAAGTGTAGATTTTCAATATGTTATTGTAAGGATTCAAGGTTGAGAATCGCTTGGCTATGAGTTTGCAGAGAGCGAAATGTGTGGTTGCCTTGAAGACATCGGGCGTGGTGCTTATGATAGCGGTTAATTAGTTTTGACAGTATATTTGTTATTTATCGTAGTAGAGCCATCCTTCGACACAAATAGGCACAAATTGTAAGTTGTAGGAATGAGTGGCATTAATTACTTACTCTTCAATAATCCGTCTGCTTATTTAGTCCCTTATATCAAAATAAAAAGACTATTTTATTTATCAATAACTTGTAGTTAGTAAGTGATGCCAGTTAGTTATCCAAAAAATCATTATAGTCCTTCAAATGCTATAATTAATCCGATAATCAAATTCTAGGCTTCAACATCGCTCCTAAATAGAAGTCGTCTTTTAATTTAATATGCATAGTTGTATAGAATGATAATGCGTTGGCTTTTTGTAGTCTAATGTTAGAAATTTCAACATAACGTATTGATCAATCCTGCGATTTCAGGCGTATCAGTCAGAGCCAGTAACCACGGGGCTAACAAATAGCAGTTTTGGTGTATTCTCTGTTACAGTTCGGCTAAGATGAGACCCCATCTCAAAGCCTTCAGAGGGTAAATGACGCCATCGTGCAGCGGAAATTATCAGCTATGCGGCAAATGGCCTCCCGATACCGCTTATCTACCCACAAACGTCTTCACACGTACCACTGCCACTTGATATACCAACACTATGTTAGAAAGTTCGAGACTAGATTGAATTCAATGAAGATTGAACATAAATATTTTTTTTTTTTTTAAAGTGTTCTTACATATAGAACAGAACAACCTTCGGATATGAGGACGTCATTTATTTTATTAAAGTACACGTGAATTACGATGTTGCCCAAGGCTTTGATAATCTTAAACGATACCTTTGCAGTAGTTAAAAAATACGGGTATTATATAAATTTGTAGAGTATACATTTTTCTTCTTCATTACATAACTGGAATTGAGTACTAAATGAATACAAGCCTGGAAGCAGAAAATTCTTTTCTGATTGTAATTGTTTATCTTATTGTAATGACTCATTGCGAATACAATAATGCAACATGGTAACCTACGCTATAGCAGCCTGTTGAGATGATTCTGTATCATTGGGCCTTCGGTCTCACTCAGTTACTAACAAAACACGGCAGCACAAATGCTTTCATTTTAGGTATCTCTTCTGTGTGAGGGTAGCCCCCCCCCCCCGTTCGAGTCGGCCCGTTTGTACTGCAATAAGCGTGGCTCTACTTCTGAACTAGGTTTTAGCATGTATTTCAAAAGATATCGTTAGGCAATCTTACATGTATAGTTTCATTTTAATTTAGAATGTTTTGAATTTGTAAAGTTCTTTTCGGCAATAAAGTTTTCTTAATCAAATTAATCAGGGAAAAATAGTTCATGCAATCCCATTATCGTAATTAAGTTCAGTCATTCGTTCACTAGAGCGAACGAATATGGAAGCGAGGGTAACGTGATTGTAAGATTCTTAACGAAATTGATACTTACTTACTGAAATGAGAGTATTGGTCCGACAAATCTAAATGCTACATACATTACTTTTATAAGATTACATGGCGTACCGGTAGATAAAAAAATAAATAGAAATAAATATTTCGGACATCTAACACACAACGCCATCTAGTCCCAAGCTAAGCAGAGCTTGTGTTATGGATACTAGACAACTGATATGAATACATATATACTTTTTTTTTGTAAATACATACATATTATAAATAGAAAACACCCAAACTCCAAAACAAATACTTGTAGATTACTCAAACATTTGATCCGACCCAGGATTTACAAGCAATCACTACCACTACACCACCGAGGCAGGCAACATGAGAGTAAAAGTCATGCAATGTAAAATTGTAAACATTGTTAAATTAATATTGTTGCTAGACTATAAACATTACAGTTTGACGTTTATCTATGCTAGAATTATAAAGCTTTTTTTGTCACTCAGGAAAAGATATCCGCAGTTTATTGAGATACGCATAATATGTAGTTGTGCGGATCCGCTAGTTTGCCAGTTTGCTATTTTGCCTCCAAACGAATTTATTTGGAAAAGGATACTGAGAAGGGATATGCAAATAAATATACATAAGATGAACAAAGGGAACTTAATCTATCAAAACAGGAGAAGTTAACAAAAAGAGGTACAAATGTAGCTCTCACAACATAAATTGTATAAATTACCGAAGTAGACGACGATGGTAATTAATGTTTCCGTTTGCAAAATTTATTTTTAATATAGATTTTTGTCATCAAACGTTTCTAAAATGAAGACTCACTTTAAAAGTGACATCGGACAGTAAAAGCAAAAATTAACTTTACGAAATGATAAAATCAAAGGATCTCAGATCCTTAGAAAAATAATAAGGCTGTTTTAATTTTCCTCAATAGTGTAATTTGTACGCCATAGAAGCTAAGTACTTTACCTCCCTAGTATAATGCGAGGGCTAACTGAATAGGATTATATAATACCGCCACATGAAGACATGTTGAATGAAACGACAGTAGATAATAGGAACAGTATGTAATCTCAAGATTCCTGTTAAGCTTAAAGGACAGATTTGTAAGGCGATCATTTGACTAGCTGTCTTGCATGGATTTAAGTGTTGGATAACATAGGAAATATAGGAATTAGGTGAGACACGCCTGTAGGAAGCTAAACCCAGACTGTTAACGTGGATGTGTTGTATGTGTGTGTGTGCGTTCGCGCGCGCGTGTATGTGTGTGTGTGTGTGTGTGTGTGTGTGTGTGTGTGTGTGTGTGTGTCAATTCGTGTGACAACGACGTGATTAATGCCCAGTTCCTAAATTTTTACACGATGACGATTCGTTAAATATAGGAATCGGGCATAAGAACACACCATTCCTATTCATGCCGTAGGTAAGGCAAGTAAGGAAACAAACTACAGAGGACAACATTAATGAACGTTAAATTGAAGCTACAGTTAAAAATCATAGATCGACACAAAATGGAAAGAAACCTTAAAACAGCGATTTCAAATGAGTTTGAGAAAAGGCAAGACGATTATGATCATGTACGTCATGGTGGATAAAAAAAATCTAATATTAAAAAGATTTTCTTAAACTAAGACGTTTAAAAACAATCTCCCTCATCTCCGCATAAAGTTACGCATAATTACTTTAAAAAAAAGTTTGACCAAAAACCCGGGAGCTTCGTCATTTCTACTTAAGATCCGGCGCACGTTATTATTAGCTTAAAATATTTACATTTGGCCTCTCATACGAGATGTAATTTGATACAATTAATAATTATGTAGTTATACTTAGTTGAGTTTAATTTAGTTGTATCAATTTATCAAAAGCATTACAACAATCATAATACAGATAATTATGGTTTTTTTTTTTAATGTTTCAACAACAAATTCTTGCAATACAGTCCTAATAATAAATAGACAAGAACACAGAAAAAAGTTTTCATGAATGATTAATGGTTTTATTTACGAGAATGTTTGGGTATGCCTGCTGAAAGTTGATAAACACACTTTAACATTTCTCGAAACATAAACTACATACGGTCAGAAAAAATAATTCTCAATCAATTAATTTTCGCAATCTCAATTAATCGTCGTGGGCAGGAATAAAACATGCGACGTTCGGCTTATCAAACAAGTTCACTAGCCACTAGACCAATATCTAAATACGAACATCCCGAAAGTTATTACATCAATTTATATGCGTCTAAACCGTAAGAAACTCCCACTTATGGATTACCCTCAAACAATAATTTTTCATCCCACCCTCATTTAGACAGCGGTTTTCAGATAATATCTAAAAAAATCGTCGGTATGCACTCTATCTTAAGTGCGGGAGTAAACGAGCTCATCGGCCTAAGGAAATGAAGGGCGATCTTACAAACGATCACGCATTAAATAAGTGTCGGTTGAAAACGACTCATTTGGGGATTTTCGATATTATTTTGTCTCAAGATATCCGAGCCTTTTGTTTTAAATAGAATTTATATAACGATTTGTACAATAGCCGTCCATTTATCTTTGCGTTTGTTTTGTATGATGAATTGAATGTCTGTTGGTTTTGTATCTCGATTTCTATTTGGGATGTTGATGTATTGAAGATGGTGGTTCGTGAATTAAGCAAATTTGGTTTATAATGCCAGAAGCACGAAATGAATTGACTGTTGTCAAAAGTAAATTGCGTGAAGAATGAAATATGTATATTTACAATGAGTAAAGTTATGAATGTAATAGAAGAAATGTTTGCTAGGGTAGTAGAAGGTAGGGGAAACGGGCAATATGTCCTACCAACATAAAGGCAGGATCCTCCGACCAGGCTAGGTGATCATGCCCGGCGGGCCACTCACTCGGTGAAACACAGCGTAAGCGCTATTACACACCGGTTTTCTGTGAGGCCGTGGTATCACTCTGGTCGAGCCGACCCATGTATGCCGATATGTGGCTCTCCCACGGTATGTTAAATGTTAATACATATCCATGTAAATATAAATAAAATCAAGGTCAATGACTGCACTGATGGCGTAATAGTAGTGTCTCTTTCACCTGTTTTAAGTGTTATGGGTTTAAGCCCCACATGGTACAACATTTTGTGGAATTTAAAATATGTGGTTCTGAATCTTGTGTCACAGAATTCATCCAAAAATACATACAAATATATAATTAAATCCAATAATAATATAAATTAAATTATAAAGTAATATTATAAAGGTATATTGATTATAAATGTATTTTATGGCGCCAGTTTCCGGCGTCTCTTGATAACTTTTGGTTATACAAAAAACTTTTCCAAAAAAATAAATAACAAATCCTATTAATATCAGGTATAAAGAAAAAATAAAAGGGATACCCGAGGCGGAACAAGTTATGTGCAATCTTCATAAAATCCCGCTGTAATCTATTCAGGGCCTAAGTAAACGAGTGTTAATGGCTCCAGAGACCTCTGTCGTCCTAAAATAACAACACCCGCCTGATTTGTGTGGAAATTGCATTTTTCTGGGTGCCCAGAAGATTTGCAAAAATTTGTGATTTAGTCAACTTTTAAAGTGCGTTTCGTATTTATTTTGCATGTTTAGTAAAAGGTTTCGTTCCTTATTACGAGAATGGTAACAGAGAAAAACCATTTTCTAATTAGTTTAAAAGTAGCTTCATTTATTAATTAGTTAATAAGTAGATGTTATCTTGGACCCTGGCGAAATATTCAAGTCCAAAAAATTCCCCGGTGCGCCATGATACACACGATTAAAGAGTAAAGAGTGATGCTACATCTCTTCTTTATCATTATTATCATCAGACTACATACTTTAATCCTCGAGGAAGCTCATTTTGCATTTGTTTGTTTTTAAATAATAATATTTTATTGTTTTTTAAATAAATAATAGTCATTCACAATGAATATTAAAGTTACTTTTCTTTCCAATTTATACCACTTACATATATTTTGAATTTATGAAATCGTTTCAAAGTACCCTCTAGACATTATGAAGGGTATTCTAACGTGATTTCATCGAAATATTAGTAAAACCTTTTATAATTTATTATTTACAATGTTTCGACGGCAATTTTTATTGTACAGGGACTTGTTTCATCGCTCAGCTATTCTATATTGAAATGTTATATTTATCCACACGCTTATCTGTAAGTCATTTTAGAAGAAGGATAGAAGTCTCTTACGTAAAACATGAAAAACACGCCCTATTTGAAACTACTGAAAATTTAACGCAGCTCACGCTAGGAAACTCAAATTGGGCAGTGTTTGGAAAACTTCGCCGGGTCTTCACATCGTCGATCCCACAGTGGCTAAAGAGAAAAGTCTTCAATGAGTGCATCCTACCCGTAATGACATACGGAGCCGCAACGTGGACACTTCGGTACGGCTTAAGGAGATTAGCGTGCAATGGAGAGGGCTATATTAAGCGTTTCTCTTCTCTTCTTCTTCTTTAAGGGATCGTATCAGAAACGATCCGGCAGAGAACCAGAGTCATCGGCATAGTCCACAGGATTAGTAAGCTGAAGTGATAGTTTGCTGGCCATATTTGCCGTGGAAACCAGAACTGTTGGGGTGAACGGGTGTCTTGAGTGGACACCGCGTGTCGGCAAACGTACGTCGTCCACAGACCAGGAGTGATGATTTGCGCAAGACGGCTGGTAGGAGGTGGATGCGAAAAGCTAAGGATCGAACCAAGAGGCGTGCAATTGGAGAGGCCTATGTCCAGAGTGGACTGCAATAAGCTGATGATGATCATAATAATAGTATGGATTGGTGGGCTATATATATTTGGGCTAATATCACGATGAAATTTGAAAGTGCCCGGTTTCAGGCAATAGGTATAAAGGGCAATAGAATAATTATATAATAATAATAATGTTTATTGACCCATATAAGTGTTAACAATTTGAAAAGGTTTTTTACAAGATTTTTGAAATGCATGATTTTAATGTGCTAATAATAATCGTGTTATTAGCCTCCGCTGCTGAACTAGGTTGGAAACCGGTGCTTCAGCATACGGCGCCTATTCCTATTGTCCATGTACATTAACTACACCTTATAGTATAGTTCCAGTGTATAATCATCGTTACTCATTGAAACTTTAAGTTTAAATTAATTTTAAAAAACTACAGAATGAAGGCATATTAATGTAAATTTTCCTTCATATTATTATTTTCATTTATTTTATTAAGTTAACTATTGTAGTGTAAGTTTTTGTTATGATTAACTGGATTGACAACGATTATATTTCATTTTGTTTTACCTATTTTTCATTATGGAATACAGAATACTGAGAGAATACTCAATATAAATGAAAGCAATAGATTAAACGTCAACATTTTTTACGCCTGTGCCTTATGTAGATATTTTATAGATATCTTTGAACAAACACAAAAGCGTGACTGCATATAACGAGCTCTTTTTCCCAACAATTTTGCTGCTACTCGATTATAATTTTTACTTTAAATAATGTGTACATTTTCGCATAATGTCGCACACATTCGAGCGGTATTTGAATATTTACATTTGCCCAGCTGGGCAACAATTACTCATAAAACAAGTGGAGTCGAAATTAACGAGCTGTCACAACAGAGCTTGTAGATGACGTCAACAACAGACAGGCAGGACAAGTGCATGACAAATGAAATGGTGATATGTGTTTATTTCACGCTTTAAACTTAATATCGAAGTTAGTATCAACTATAGTTGTATATAGACTTTAGTTAGGAAGTTAGCCACGCTAATTTCAGAACAAACCAGACGGCTCGACTGGGGTAGTATCGCCTCTCTCACAGAAGACCAACCCAAAATGACAGTATTTGTGCAATAACACAAATTGTTTCGTTGTTGAGAGCGAGACCGGAGGCCCAATGACACAGTAGCATTTCAATGGACCGCCATAGTGTGGGTCACCATGCTGCATTATTGCATTATCTGCATTCGCAATGAATATTGTGATGCCTGCAGGGTAGAATCAATTTGGCAAGCTCATCTATAAAGAAAACGCGAAATAAAATCATTTAAATATACAACATCTATTCATATTGAGGTTTATTACTCAACAAATATAATTATATCATATCAAAATTAACGTATGCATGTTATTATCTGATAATCTAAATATTCTAAATGCTTCATTCGTTATAAGAATTTTCATGTAAACCGCTAAAAGAATCTGACACCCCAGTAATTATTATAATTAAAAATAACAAAACGTTTTTTATAAAGCTCTTAATAACCCGCATTAAGCTTCTGGTTTTTAAATAAATTGATGAAGCTTTCGACGTGACTGTATATACTTGAGTATACTTTACATACAAATAATTTTATTTGGTTTGTTCCGTTAAAAAAAATCTAAATGACGGCTGTATTCGCGTGAAGTGTCACGGAGTTTTTGTTTATCTCACTAAAATTTAATATTCCCCTGGAAAGATTTTTTTTTTCTAACTGCATGATAAATTATCTCAAAACTAACTTTTGCTGGCGGCTCAAAGAGTCAAAGTATTTCCAGATCTTAGTAAATTAAAATCGGTACAGCAATTTAGCCGTGAAAGTGTTTGAGCGTGAAAAAGTGACAAACAATCTAGTAAATGCTAAACACGATAAAACTTGAATTAAAAGACCTTATACAACGATGAGAAACTTAAAAAATATATTATTAATTTTCTAAATCAATTTCTTTACAAAAGTTTGCTGTAAAATGGATTTCGAAAATATTAGCAATGTTTCCCTTGCTCTATAGGTGGGCAGTAATAGAAAAGAATTCACATCGTATGTATTCACGTAGAGGAAAATGTGGGTGCCGGAAAATATTGCTCCAAGGAGCATGTGACACGATATCGAGTGGACACTAGTGCTGGGAAATTTATTGATAAGGGATGATGTCCTAGTCGGTACACATTTTCGAGATATTTGCTATTTCACAGTTAGAAAGTTTTAGTAGACGATATCGACGATAGGGAGAAGTGAAATAAGAGTACAGCTGACGCCACCACACTGTGTGACGAATAGTCGGAAAGAAAGAGACTGTAATGTATAAATACACTGATCTAAATGTCACTGAAGCATACAACCTTCAAATAAATTCGAGATAACAGTGAAAAGCGAAAATGTTTAAAAAAAAAACATACCTGTTATTGCATTTAATGTACATTAATGTATGAGAGTTTAAAAAAGTGAAACGTGTATTAATACAAACAATTTTAATAAATAGTTCCGAAAATTGATAGTCACAGAATAAATACAATATCTTCTTTCATGAAGTAGGATATTTCGAAAAGCTGTACTAAACATTTTTTTATATCCTAACTACTTTTCATTTCACTAAAAGTTTTTTGGAACATCCCACGTATAGTTAAATCATTTATTATTCAAAGATTGGTTAATGAACAGACCTATCTTATCATTAATTTATAAGTATGTGCTTTAGATATCAAAGTCAGCGTTAAAATTTATCTTAACAAGTTTTAGTCCCTGTAAAGTTGTATTAAGTATCTCTATAAAGTTGATATCTTTATGAATTTTATTATTAAACTAACTAGACTTAAATAATTTTAGTAATCTAGGTTGTGGCGACATCCACATCCATATAACACAACAGTAAAAACTACTACAGCGCCACCTATCGAAGATTCACTGAACTACGAAGTAACGCACTACATGGAGTAACTACAAAATCCTGAATCGCGCAATAAATAGTTCTCGCGCTGATTATCATATACACAACATCCCAACATCAACTTTCGGGCAGTGACCCGCCAGGCATGATCACCTCGCCTGGTCGGAGGATCCTCTCTTTGTGTTGGGTGGAACATGACACCCGTTCCCCACAAGGTAATCAATTATTTACCGTATATTACCGCCACCACGCTTCGGCTTAATTAGGCTGGCTCGACCGGAGTGATACCACGGGCGGTCTCAGAGAAAACCAGTGTGAAACAACGCTTTCGCTGTGTTTCACTCAGTGAGTGAGGATGGAAGGAAGGGAAGGAAGTGGAGGAGGTGAAGCCTTTACCCCAACCTCTCCCCCAATGGGCCCTAAAATATGTGGCGTGTGTCCCCATGGGCGGCGGTAATCGCTTACCGTCAGGCGATACGTCTGCTCGTTTGCCCCCTATATAATAAAAAAAAACCATTATCATCAGGTGATACGTCTGTTCGTTTGGATCCTATTCCATAATAAAGAACATAGATAATACTTCTACTTAAGCGTAGAAGAAACCTATAAATAGTTAAATTGATTTTTGTAACTGGTACTTAGATTTTTTATATATAAGCATGCTTCGAAGAGCACTTTAAATAGTCAGTCTCGTTGTCATGAACATCTATGGTCATCGCTAATGGGAAGTCAGCGGTTGCGGAGGTTGCAGAGGTCCTCTGTCATTTACTTCGTGGAAAATTTTATATTCAGGTAAAACCAGTTCTCTGTCTATAGTATTTTATATTTATTTATTGGTTGATTGGTTACATTATGAAAATTAACAAATTTATGAAAAACTGCCTATAAAATATTTATGTAAGCTATATCGACGTCACATCACTATTTTCATCAACTTTAGTAATTTATATTCCCCGTAGCGTATTTACTTTAGGGCAAATGTGGCACGTGCAGGCGACTGTATGTTCCTAGGTTCAACAACTAAATACTTTTCATAGCAATTACCCACCAAAATTTCGTTAATAAAAGCTAGAATGCGTTTAGTCCTACTAATATTTGTAAGGATGTGTGTGTGTTTGTTACTATTTCACGCAAAAACTACTGAACGGATGTTTATAACACTTTGAAGGTTGTCTGGAAGAGATCGCCGTGAGCGATAAGACCGCCTATTGTGATACCTGATGTTGGTGTCCGTATATCTATCTCTGTTCAAATTTTTACTGTAATAGTGTGCAATAAAGTTTGTAAATAAAATAAAATAAATGAAGTAATATAAGTTAAAAACTAGTTTTTTTTATTAAGTCATAATGAACCATAACTGTCAAGTCGAAAAAAAATTGCCCTCTCAGAGCTTTCTTGGCGTGCGCTGCCCAAACTGTTGGAGTTATATGATAATAATGTACCGAAGTATTGTTCGTCTTAAATAGTTCTAAATAAAAGTCCGCGACACCATTATATTTACCTGTTAGGTGGAAGCCAGCATATCAAAAATTATGAGCCAAAAAACACAAATTGTGTACTTTTTACTTTGCAAATTTGAAAGTATTTTTCAAGTTCTTAACAAAATTAACACATTTTTCGCTTTTAGTATTTATTGTAAATTAATGTTGTCTTTAAACTAAGCAATTCGGACAAATAGTTTCAAAGTTTCCCGATACGATTCAACTGAAGAAAGCGCCATTGAACATCTACTATGAGGGTGCAAGACGCGAGAGGAACGCGGACTGAAGGGTAGTTCATGCAATGCCAATGTTAGTATAAATGCGAAAGTAATTAGGTATATTTGTTTGATTAGACGGCTGCACCGATTTTAATGAAATTTGCTATGAAGGTAGTAAGTTTCATTAAAAGTATTTTTAAAAAAGACAGAGGTTACGAATTACCTCTAGAACCGACATAAACGCGGGTGAAGCGGCGAGTAAAAGCTAGTTATTATATATAAACAGACCCTAGGGTCTTTAAAAACTTATATTTTATAATTGAAGGTTGGCCACATTGCAGCCAGGTAACTAGAAATCCCAGTTTTATAGATTTTCATTACTTGTTTATTTTATTGATGGCTGTATAGATGTTTGCCTTTTGAAGTAACGAGTCGAATAGAAATACTCATCTATTCACGAAAATGAAAGATGAAGATTTGCCATCTGAAAGCATTCGACAGACATGTCCCACTCAATTCCATTTTCCAATATTGCAGTCTTGAAGCCAAAATCTGTTATTCGTTGCCTAGAGCGTACTACGGCGGTGAAATTCGATCGTTGAATTTTATAACCAAAAACTCGTTTGAAAACTATGTACTTATTTGAGAAGTTTGTATTCGTACTGTGATAATTGAAGCAGATATTTGAATCTTGAGAAGAGACAAAGTTAGTAGTAACAGAATAAAAGTAGGTAGTAGTAAAAAAATAAAAGATATACATATTTTAGTTTTTTGTCGTATTAGCTTAAAAATATTAAATTGATGAGGTGCTTTATATTTAGATTATAATCACTATTGAGATTTCAAAATAATACATTTGTTAATTTTCTCCAGTATCTAACCTGAACGACCTGAGGGGAGGTCCCCTCCCCGCCAAGTTACATTCTACGGAAGTAAACGTAAAAAAAAAGAAATGTTAAGACATAACGTCTCTGGCTATGTCACGTGGTGAAAACAAAATATTAGCCAATAATAGAATAGAACAGAGGCGTTAGTGATTGTAGAAAAAGAATCGAATGACACCCGTCTTAGCCAAGTTGTAAGTGTTCCAAATACTTGAAACTTGGCTAAAACTATTTAAATCATAAAAAATAAAAAGATTTATGCGGTGTTCATCTTTTCCCAAGTCATTTACAAGTCTTAAGTAAATAAAGCAAGTAAGATCATCATACAGGCTGAAGAGTTTATCAATTAATTCAATAACCAGAAGCCCTTTGACCTCAATGAGCTGATCCAAAGCGTTACGCTAAATCAATTCGCCAATATCAACTTGATCGCAACTCAATTTAAACTGTACTTATCTGGGCTCGTATCAAATGGCGGTTATCATTCCTTGATGAATTATTACTGCTAATTTAGAGTCTTTAGTTTATATCTAAAGGCTGTTGTTTTGAAAAGGTTGGTAATTAATTAATTATCACTTAGGGATATCTATAAGAGTAGTACCGTTAATTTAGAGAAAGAAACCTCTCTAATTTGTCAGATTAGGTGTTAGAACCATTAAAAGTGTCTGAATACAGTGGAAATAATATATCTGTAGAAAATCACAGACAAAACACTAAGAAAATTCAGCTTTCAGCGTTCGATAGGTGGAGATGAGTAGAACCTACGATAATAAGTATCTGGAAACGAATGAAATGATTTTTAAACTATCTTGAGCAAAATACACCGAAATTAAACTAGATGAATGTTACCGAACAAAGTCTCTAGACTTCATAACGGGCCATCGTTTCTGTGTTGGGGACATACACCGATAAAATTTGCAGGTTTTATAGATTTACAAATGTCTGGCGGCCATGAACTCGTACTCCAAAAGAACGAAAACTTAAAAATAGTTAAATGAAATTAAAAAAGCCTTAAATAATCCTTCGTTGTCAGACAAGCGCAGGTCTAGAAGCCAGACGTTACAATGGGAATTAAATTGTAAACAAGACTTTGCTTGTTTTTGGTAACTAGAAAGAGAATTTCAAAAATTGTAATTTAATTATTAACAATACTCCGTCTGAAAAGTTTTTGACTACTTAGTGAAGGTTAACTGTAAAATAAGTACACACGGAATACTTTTATATTATATGCTCATTAAAAGTTTTATATACATAAAATTTTCATTCTTCATAAAAATATTTAGCCAAATTTCGAAAGCTACATCCATTATTCTTCAGCAGAAATTGGGTAGTCTCGATATAATGGCCTCGCAGACAAGCGATATTGAGCAATTTGTTCATTGTTTTTCAGATGACGGGAGGGACGTTCGCCGGAGCTCAAATCTTCCCCTCCTTACACTCCGCACTTTACTGACGTGGAATCATAAGGGTGGAATGCACTTGAGAGGGAATTATACTATACTTGTACTATATATATACTTGTACTATAGGTACACGTGTCCATTATGTAGAAAAAATCATACCAAAAGAAATATCGGCTACAACTTGTTTATTTGCCTATTTGAATAATTATGTATAAAATTCATCATAAAATCATTATTAGCCCATTGCAGTCCAGTGCTGAACATAGGCCTCTCCCAAGGAATATCACAAAGCCCGTCTGTTGCTTTTAGCATCCAGTCGCTGCCCCCTCCTCCTATACAAGTCTTATTGGCATCTAGCCAGAAAGCGTCCCACACTGCGTTTGCGAAGATGCGGTATCCACTCCAGAACGCGTTCTGGAGTTCACAATATCACAATATTCATACTACCGCTATCGTTTTCGGTATATGTATTAACATTAAAACTACTACTACTAAATTTAATTACATTATTTTATTACTCATAATCGCTTGTCTGGTTGGTCTAGTGGTTATCGTAAGCAACTGCCGATCCAGAGATTTGGGTTCAATTCCCGGCTCGGACTGCTGTTGGGTTTTCTTACAAGAAATATATAGCAGCTCGGAGTATGTATGGTATTTCCCGCCCGTGCCTCGGACAGCGCGTTAAGCTATCGGCCCTGGTTGTCATGAATATCTCTGGCAATTGTTATTGGGAAGTCAGTGCCCTCTAATATACAGAAAACTAGTTCAATCTTCGAATTCAGTTCACCGGTCAACCGGTTTAACTAGTAGCCGACCCCAAATGGTCTTTGGAATAATAAAGATTAGGATGATAATTGCTTCTACTCGCCACGCTTTTAAATCATTTGTATATTGATAAAACTGTTCTAATAAAATGTACAATTTTTTGTTTCGGTTGAATGTATTTTTGACCGATTACGATGTTTAAATGTAACATTACATATGTACTTATTAAAACGAAACGAAACATGAGCATCTCGTTAGCTAAAGCAGCAGGGGCATAAATTGAAGTCCTATTTCTCTGCTGGCTATTCCCTGGAATGTAATAATATACAAATTCATATTTTTCCAGTAAAAATCTACTGAATTTATAAAATAGTGTTTGGAACGTATAGATTTATTTGATTTAAGTTTATTCAAGACTTTTTTTCGGGGATATCTAAATTCTTTAGCAAAGGTGAAGTGCCTTGCCGGTAAGTGAAAAAATATAAATATCTAACAGCATCCATTTTATATGTTTTTTTGATAAATTCAAATATTATTCGTATTTATGTAGCGAGCTGCAAATCATTTACCATGGGGAGTGCTCCGAGGAATTGTTCGGATTGATCCCTGCCGCATTTTTCTGCCATCGTCCTATGCGACAGAAATTCCATCCCCATCATCTAGATGGTTGACAGTTCACAACTGTGCGATTTTCCCGAAACACTGTTGCCTGCGGTATTCCCGGACCAATACGACCTTCAAGAAAAGAGCGTACTCCTTCCTAAAAGACTGGCAACGCACTTGTAACGCGTCTGTTGTTGCGGGTGTCCATGGGCGGCGGTAATCGCTTACCATAGGCGATACGTCTGCTCGTTTGTCCCCTATATGATAAAAAAAAATAAGGAATTTAAGCAGACTTAGCCTCCAGATAATTCCTCATAAGAATATCAATAAATACCTGTATAAGAAGATGTGTTTGTTACATTATCTCTGTATCTAGCAAAAATAATTCGTACAATTTCATAGAATTGCCAAATTACATTTTTATTTGTTATTCCTATAAAATTGTAGGCACTATTTAATCTTAGTGATAAATTATTTTAAGATGACTTATTAGTTCATTTTAAGAACTACCTTCTTCAAATGCGTATAATTAATGACTGAAACGGTATCTCAGAGATATATTGGGGACACAGGACCGTTTTATAAATTAAATACAGGACGATGACTTCAATTTTAGACAATATTAGACAAGGCTTTTTTTAAATAATAACCTTCGAATTCAGTGCGCCCTTAGGCGAACGCTACACGGAAGATCCATATTGTTATCCGTCAATATAAAATATCGGATTATGATATTTATTGAAGTGTAGGGTAGTGTATTGACGGATCACAATATTTATCGGGCCTCCGGTATCCTCACTCACTCGGTGAAACACAGCGCAAACGCTATTTCACACCGGTCTTCTGTGAGGCCGTGGTATCACTCCGGTCGAGCCGACCCATTCATGCCGAAGCATAGCTCTCCCACGGTTAAGTAAGTAATTTTCGTAGTCGTCCATTTCATCGTGAAGGTGAACTTCGTCCAATAAATTCAGATGTGTATACTTTTCTCTCCTTTGTAGCCAATTCTTCATCCATCGCTTTCTTTTTACTCGTTTGTTTAAAGAAAGGGCTAAAATTATTGCCACACAAGCTCTAATTTTCCTCCGTCTAGGGTCCATCACGTCTGCCTCGTACAAAGAACGCTTCAGTACTGACGCGATCCGTATTGTAGGTGTAGGGTGTGCTGTGATCCGGCCCGAGATACGAAAGTAAATATCGTGATAATTATCACAATATTTATTGTCGTGTAGGGTTCGCCTTAGGGTTGCGGTAATCCGATGACAGTTGTTACGAAGAAAAACTAATATTTAGGTAAAACATATTAAAGTAGTATTTGACCTCAAAATATTTTTGTGGTGATAAAGACCAAGAAGATGATTACTTTTTTTAAATCATGAAGCATTCGAACTTTTTTCCTCTACTTTTTTTTCCTGCAGCAACGGGTGACAAATTTGCCGGCTTAATCAGAATGATACTAGGGCCTTACAAAATAAATAAATATTTTCGGACATTAAACACACAACGCCATCTAGTCCCAAACTAAGCAGAGCTTGTGCTATGGGTACTAGACAACTAATATTAATACATATACACTTTTTTTTTGTAAATACATACATATTATACACCCAAACTCCGAAACAAATATTTGCAGATCATACAAACATTTGGTCCGACCCGGGAATCGAACCCGAGACCTCAAGCAAAGCAGTCGCATACACTACCACTGCGCCAACGCGGCAGTCAAAAGAATTTTAGATTAAAATATTACAGTTTCTGATTATAAAAGCGTAGCGTACCTTTCAAAGACAATCCTTAAATGCCACAAGTTTTTAAGTTGCATTACAACACTGTAACTATAATAAGCATCGAGGGCATGCGGTACAAATAACATTCTTGAAAAAACCTTCGTAACTTTGCAGTAAAATAAAAAGGAGAGACGCAATATCTTCTTTTTTTATTGTATAGGGGTCAAACGAGCAGATGTATCGCCTGACGGTAAGCGAATACCGCCGCTCAAAGACACCCGAAATACTAGAGGCGTTACAAGTTCGTTGCCGTTGTGCGTTTATCTCTTATTAAATCAACATTTCTACACTGAGTTAAATATGCGATGCAACATAAATTACGAAATAATCACTAAAAATATAAAACAATATTTGAAAAGTACGTTTTATAGTTCTCTGAAGGTTTTGCGCATACAGTCTATATGCATATGATTTTAGAATGTAAAATCTTATGAATAATATAAATCCATTGAAAATATTTTTTATATAAAGCTCCTCCAAAAACATTTTAGTTTTAGGCGGTCTGTCTTCATTTGTTTTTATAAATTTTAATTGATTACATTTTCATATCATATATTTTTAACGTGCGCCACACGGAAGGAAATGTTAAATTCTATAGACTACTTCTGGTGTATTGTTAATTCCATTGAAATCTGAAGAAAAGAATTCACTTCGAAGAAAAAAAAAAGAAAAGCTTGTCTTTCACTCTTAAAAATGAAAAAGAGTGGGAGACATTTTAGAAAAGAGAATTTTTATTTTTGTCATGTCTGAAATAAATCCACTTATTTTACATAGCAATTCAATTGTCGAATTCCTTTATGAGATTTCTTCGATGCCACACCCTTAAGCGTCTTCAGTATTTTTAATTATAACCACGATTCCGACGGACCGTTTTTAAGAATTAGAGGCTCGAATTTCAAGAATCTCTGTTCTAACCTTGGAGCGATTACTATGTAAATTGACGAAGTACTCCAACATTTAATGACAGAAACTTGAACTTAACTTTAGTTAAGGAATGCTGCGAGATTACTTTGAATAATGTGACCTGGAAAACCTTATGTGCTGGGGGAAATATTTTTGGGGTTGTGTTAACTATTTCTTACTTTACAAAGGTAATAAAGGTAGACTTATTTAAAGTGGTTAATTGTAAATGAGAGTATATTTTTGTAAATATAACTTATCAGGGACTAAAGACAAATATGTTCAAAATAATAATAGGCTCTTTTATATTTTTCTATGGGACCAAAAATATTATTAATATTATTTTTTTTATTGAATAGGGGCAAACGAGCAGACGCATCACCTGATGGTAAGCGATTACCGCCGCCCATGGATACCCGTAACACTAAAAGCGTCACAAGTGCGTTGCCGACCTTTGGGGGATGGGGAGAGGGAATGGGGGAGGGGTTGGAATATGGGCCTCCGGTATCCTCACTCACTCGGTGAAACACAGCGCAAGCGCTATTTCACACCCGTTTTCTGTGAGGCCGGCCCATTCATGCCGAAGCGTGGCTCTCCCACGTAGTCTCCCATTTATACTACATATTACTTTGTAAACTGCGCTATTGGCTTAATAATTTAAGCGGTCGCCTTGTCGTGTTTTACTGTACCGAGTGTTGTAGTATCAAACTTCGTATGAGACAGCACTTTGTGTGATCCACAAATTCTTGTTCTGAGTCTGGGTGTTCTATGTCTTGGTTTCATGTATGTTAATAATTTCACTGCCTCGATGGCGCAGTGGCAGCTTATACGACTACGACATCGATTTTCAGGTCGCACTAATTGTTTGTAGGATCTGCAAATATTTATTTCGGAGTTATGTTGTTTTCTATTTATAGTAGGTATAAATGTGTCTAAGTACTTATATTAGTTGTCCAGTAACCATAATACAATGAAATTAAGTATTTCACATAAATATAGTACATTTACGGGTGTTTCCACAATGTGATCTTTAGACACCACCTATTTAGCCACTGTGCACTGGTGGCATGTGAAAATGTCTTTATTTGAAATCAAATAAATTGCAAAAAAGTCAATATAAAAATAATAGCAATACAATTAAATATTACATAATTCAAGGTGTATTGTCATATTAAATAAAACAATCTTAAAACTTAAAATCTCTACTTAGTTTGGGACTAGATGGCGTTATGAGTTAGATGTCCAAAATATTATATTGTATTAAACAAAAAACTTATGTCTTTAAGTTACTACTAAGCTAAGTTAATTCTGTGGATTTTAGAATATGAACAAAATATTTATAGCTATATGTTTTAAGGAGTTTATTTACTTACATAGTAAACAGATACCCAGGTTATATTATGTATCGGTACTTATCAAATCAATCAACCCTGCCGTGGAAGATGCTATACACTATCTCTATAAAAGTACACATATAATCACTTAATTATACTTTCCATACTTTCGACACCATTTTAGTGCTTTGAAATTTCGTACAATAAACAAAAATTTCCAAGTCATACTCCTATTTTATAACATGACTAGCTGACCCACGCAACCTCGTTTGCGTCTTCTATTGCCCGTAGCGTTTTAAATTTTCCCTGTTTTTAAAACATTCTTCTTTGGTGCTCCGCTCCTATTAGTATTAGCGTGATGATATATAGCCTATAGCCTTTCTCAATAAATGGACTATCTTTCAAAGAAACAAATTTTCAAATTCAACCGTCAACCGCGATTCTAATCACACAAGTATTTACTCTCCTGTTAGAATTCCTATATTTACTGTGTCTCAGTTGGTGTTTGTGGTGGTTTAAGTCTAATAATCATATCCAAAAGTGTATTCCATCAATCTCGACAGTGGGTGAATAATTACACAGTGCCAAACAATAAATATTGAACAATATAAACTTGCAATAAGAAACCGCATACCGTCATTAATTTTATTAGCTTGTGCAGGCTCGACGTTTAAGTCGTAGTATCGTAGTAATATTAAGTGACAAACGAGATTGCTTAGTCTGTTTGATAAATATTATATTACACTGGGCAATTGTCAGTTTTCTAATCATTCTGCGGAACATTGCATATTTACACTTGATCATCATGAAGTGTGCCGGGTGTATGAAGGCTATCAAGGAGCCCCACTTAGTTAGATGCATGTCTGCTGTCTGTGATAAAAGCTTCTGTACGCAATGTATTAACGTTACAACCCTAACTGCCGACCGCAAAAAGCAATGGAGGTGTCCTGATTGCTGTGCTTCGCAAAAAAAGGGTGGAGACAATAGTCTTACCCCAGTACGAGTTGTCTCCGACAATGTTACCCTTCGGAAAAAGACGGACCTAACTCCAGAATCCACGGAACCTCATCTGATCAGGCTCACCGATCAACTGCGAGCAATGACTGAAGCTTTTTCAGCACTTAAGGCACAATTAGAAGACGTGACGGTTTCTTTGTCTCACTCATACGAGCGATTGGATGAGCTTGTACTGAGACTCGGTGCCGCTGACGAGCGGTTAAAATATCTGGAGAAACGAGAGGCAGAAGTTGATTTTTTACAGGCGGCGGTAACTCAGTTGAAATCTGAGTTAAATGCGCAGGCACAAACTAATCTACGTAACGAAATTGAGATAGTGGGAATACCTGAGATTGCCAACGAAAATGTAAATCACGTATTACTAGTTGCAGCCAAGAAAATAGGGATTGATCTTGAGGATAGGGACATTGACTGGGTATCAAGAATGGGGCCACGCCGGCCTCGGGTGACGACATCGCTGCCGGAGGATGGAGCTAG
This sequence comes from Spilarctia lutea, assembly GCA_916048165.1. Lineage (NCBI taxonomy): Eukaryota > Metazoa > Arthropoda > Insecta > Lepidoptera > Erebidae > Spilarctia > Spilarctia lutea. Next base: position 15,314,783 of record OU696490.1, read on the forward strand.
GATGCCAAGACCAGTGGTTGTCAGATTTTTGCGCCGATCGAAGCGGGACGGATTCCTCAGGGCTGCTAAGTCACGGAGGAATCTCAGTAGTTCTGATCTGGGCGTGAGTGGAACACAAACACAAAGAGTTTTCTTTAATGAACGATTAACCAAAGAAAACAGAGTTTTATTTCGTTCTGCTAGGATCCGTGCCAGGCAGCTTGGTTACGCTTTCTGCTGGTGCAGTCAAGGTACTATCTACGTTAGGCAGAGGGAGGGCAGCCCAGCAGTCCAAATACGATCATCTAATGACCTGGAGCGTTTCCCTTCACCTTCTACTTCTACAGCTTATGAATATACTGGGAAGGAGGACAGAATGTCTGCGGTTGCTCCTAGTATTTCCTAAACTTGTTTGTTCTACGTTAAATCTAATTCATTTACCTTTCAACATTAAAAACAAGTGTGTCCGCCAGTATGAGTTTATTAAAACCCTTATTTGTAACAGCATAAGGCTGACAATAAGTCCGATCATAAGTGATATGTTTTGTTGCATGCTGTTGTTTGTTTTGTTGCTGTGTATTTTTATTTCTACTTTAACGGCATTACATTCACAATTACACACATTACCTAAACTCAATACTTTAAAACTTCTTATAGCAGATAATCTTACATTATGGTCTCTTTGTTGGACCAGTTATGACATAGATACTTATTCATGCTTGTTATTAGTCGTCATTAGTCAAAACTTAATCTTTGTAGTAACTGTATATGTAATACCATATGCCGATGCCAATACAATCACATTCATACTCCACTTTCACATACACATACCATACACTATCTACACGACATTACATCTAATCTTAAACAAGTATACTAAAAACTACATACAAAGTTGCATCACTGGTCTGGTAAACAAAACATTTTATGTACACATCTTTCATGTTTCCATTATTTACGTAACTACCCACAATGGGCAAATAATTATTAATATTCTAAGTATCAATCTTTGTGATATCAATAGTCTATTACAGATATTGAAAAATGAAACTACCTTCTTGTTGCTATTAAAACGTGACTTACAATTAAATATAAACAAAATTTAATCAAATACATACTACAGTAGTAAACGATGTTGACAATGAAACTATTAAATGTAAAAGATTAAATGAACCTTCGGACTGTATACATTTTTTATCATTCTCCGAAAATAATTCTCTATTGATTCTAACTATAAATATACGAAGTATTAGTGCTAATTTTGATATTTTCCTTATGTTTTTAACTAAATTTAACGTTAAAATAGACGTTTTAGTGTTGACAGAGTGTTGGACTAATGAACATTTTATACCGCCAACTATTAATGATTATAACATGTTTAGATCGAAAATAAAATTAAATCAGAATGACGGAGTTGTGGTGTACATTCGTGAAGTCTTTGAAGTAACGTGTACGGAACCAGTTTGTCGTGAAGGCAATTGTATTGTGGTTGGTCTTTCGAATAGCGTATATATAGTCTGTACATACCGCCCGCCTAGTTTTAAAAATCCGCTTACTTTTTTAAACTCCTTAAATTGCATTTTAAATACATTAAATAGAAATAAAACTGTTATTGTGACTGGTGATTTAAATCTAGACATTATGCCTAATAATCTAAGCACTAATGCTGCTATATATTTAAATTTAATGGCCAATCACGGCCTTAGGCAAGGAATACACTGTCCTACTAGGCAAACTACGTGCCTTGATCATTTTATGATCAGAACTCTTTCTAAAGTGCGAACGTATGTCTTTGATGAACTAACTGACCACTCCCCTATACTAATGCATATTGACAGTACACCTGTTCCCAGGCAAACCTTATACGTTAGTAAAATTAGCATTAACTTCGATACTGTGGGTGAGTGTTTGGAGAGGGAGCTGTGGAGTGATTTATTTTCAACAACCGATGTTGATCAAGCTGCGCTAATTTTGACAACAAAACTAGGAAATATCATCGATACCAGCACTATTGAAAGAAAAATTGCTAAGCGTTATAGACCTTTAAAACCCTGGATTACTATAGGGGTAATTAAATCAATACGAAAGCGCGATAAAATGTACAAAAAAGCAAAAGTAAATTGTAATACATATGATGCAAATATTTACATAAACTACAGAAACACACTAAAGAAAATCATAAAAAATTTAAAACAAAACTATTACAAAGATAAATTAAACAAAAATAAGGGAAATATAAAGGAAACATGGAATATTATAAAAGAATTATGTAATATTAACAAATCAAATACTTCATCGGCGGAATTACTTAACATTGAAGTGACTGCAGCTGATTCTCTTTGTAAAGTGAATAAGTTTTTCACATCTATTGGCCCAAGTCTTGCAAAACAAACACTACAAAAATTAAATACAGATGAGATAACACTAGCACGAAAGGCGAAAGCCATATATTCGCCACTAAAGTCCATGGCACTATATCTGTCAGACCCTGTTGAGATTGGCGAAGTGATCGACAGCCTGAAAAAACATAGCGCTCCTGGCATAGATAAAATCACAGCAAATATTCTACAAAAATTTCGCCATTGTCTTGCGGGGCCCATATGTCACTTAATTAATTTGAGCTTTGAGCAGGGTGTCTTCCCTAACATATTTAAACGTGCCGTTGTGTGTCCTGTTTACAAGTCGGGTAATAAATCACTACCAACAAACTATCGACCAATTTCTCTCTTAAGTAGTATATCTAAAGTTATAGAAAAGGTTATGAACAAACGACTTGTTACTTACCTAGAAAGAAATAGTATTCTTTCGGAAAACCAGTACGGTTTTCGCCATAATCGCTCTACTGCTGATGCTGTTTTGCAGCTTACTTCTAAAATCACAAAATACCTTGACCAAAAGGAGAAATGCATTGGAGTATTCCTGGACTTACAGAAGGCGTTCGACACTGTATCCTCTAAAATATTAATTACCCGTTTGGAGAACATAGGAATTAGAGGGAACGCACTTCTGTGGTTCAAGGACTACCTAACGGAAAGACAGCAATGTGTTAGAATTGATAACCACGTAAGCGACTACGACACGGTGACGTATGGGGTCCCGCAAGGCAGTACCCTTGGACCAACGCTCTTTTTGGCATATATTAATGATTTATGCAAGCATCAGATCAGGGGCGCAGATATACAAATGTTTGCAGATGACACTGTCGTGCTTTTTCACGGTAGCTCTTGGGACCTAGTACGACAGCTAGCAGAAGAAGGTATGTCTGTTATCACAGCATGGCTGGAAGATAGTTTACTATCTTTAAATACCACCAAAACAAAGTTTCTCTGCTTTAGTAAAACATTGGCTACAGCGCCTAATAATTGTCATATTCGGGTACATTGCTATCCGTGTAATCGAGCGAGTGTTCTGCCTTCATATTGTTGTTGTCCCATATTATCAAAAAATACTGACATTAAATATCTAGGAGTAAACATAGATAACAAATTAAATTGGAAGAAGCAAATAAATATGGTCAGTAGTAGAATAAGAAAATTTATATACATATTTAGGGATTTGAGGTTGATACAAGATACTCAACTTCTAGTTCAAATTTACAAAGCATTAGCTGAGTGTGTAATTGCATATTGCATATGCTCATGGGGTTCAGCGGCCAAGACCCATTTAATAGAGATTTAATAGAGTTAGAAAGGGCACAACGCGTCGTCCTTAAAGTCCTTCTTTATCTACCATTCCGCCACCCTACACATTTAGTCTATAAAACTGCTGATGTGCTTACAGTACGGAAGTTATTTGTCTACCTGACTGTACGCAGATATCACAAAGTAACTGTTCCACATTTAAAACCATCGGGTAAAAGAATGGAAAAGTGTCCAGTTCCAAGAGTGGCAAGCAAATTTGCACAGCGGCACCATGATTATCTTGCACCAAGAATTTACAACCATCTAAATTTAATCCATAAAACAAGAAACTTAAGCAACTTTAAATTAAAGCAAATAATTAAATTGTGGCTTAATGAAATGGATTTTGATAATGTTGAAAGCCTATTACAAATAATAAAGTAATGAAAACTTGAAAAATGTCACACACATCTCACTACACATAAATCTAAACACATAACCTCAAATACACAGTAAATCATACTCATACATTCACACACAAACATTTATTATCTAAGCATTCATTTTAAAATTTATTAACTGTAACTGTCTATTATTGTAACTACTGTGTGTTCTTTTTGCCTGTAAATAGGAACTGACTCCCTACACACAGCTTGCGCTACTTTGGGAGTCAGGGCTGTACAGTGTCTTGTAATCACATTTTGTTACAATAAAATTTATTATTTATTATTATTATTATTATAAACAGGCCAGTGGTTCCTGAGATTAGCGCGATCAAACAAACTCTTCAGCTTTATAATATTAGTATAGATATAAAATTCTTAAAGTTATAAAACACGTCCCAATACTATATTTTTCGGAAAAAAGGTGGTCACGTTCGCTCCCCGAAATTGTAAACAGTCTTAAAAATTTGGGTCAATTACTTGCACATACTTTGCAGTATTTATGTAGGTCGGACTGACCTCAAGAGGGTCTGCCATAATGGTGTTATTATGAAGTAAATTTTTCATACGAACAATTTGGCTTTTATGATGTTACGCCGAAAATTTTCAAGCTTTATGAATGTAAATTCTTTAAGAATTTGACCAACAAGTACTTTAACGGTGAAGTTACTGTCTAAGTGAATTTTTAATGATAGCACTGAAATTTAGGAACAAAATCATAGCTATTTCGAAGTTATGTAGTTCAGCTCGAGTTTATCATCTAAGACTTGTGATATCTCATGCTGAGAGAGCTGGTTCTTTTTATGGTATAGGCGGCAAACGAGCAGTCGTATCGCCTGATGGCACTGATGGGGTGTGGAATAGCGCTTGACCGAGTGCGGTGAAACACAGCGCATGCGCTATTTCACATCGGTTTTTTGTGACGCCATGGTATTATCCGGTCGAGCCGGCCCATTCATGCTGAAGCGTGGCTCTCCCACGGTCTCCCTTTCTAGTTATTTTTCCAAATATTCCGCCGGTTTAAATGATGGGATAAATATACATTTTTGTATGGGCCTGTCAGAATTAAGTCACATAATATTTCAGAATTTTAGTACCAATGTTACTGTGTATGGGACTGAAATATTTTAAGTTCCAATGACCGTTCAAAGCACACAATTACCTCCGATATACGACATAATCTAACAACAAGATATACGCTAAAGTTCCAGCCCTTCGTAACGAAAGGAAGCCCATAAAACATGATAAAATACAAACGAGACTTTACTATCTTTCAGCTCCTGGAACAAATTATTTTGTAGCCTAAAGCTAGAACTAATTTATATACTTTAGTTTAGGACAGTTCGGGAGACAGAACATTATGTTAATGTTGGAAATAAATATGTTCATGATACGGGTCAGAGCTTCGATACGTAGTTTATGTTAATGTCACCCTGGGAAAGCTGTTCTTGGGCACGAAGTGATTCCAGGGCTTTGTAGAAAACAGGTGTAAAGCAATTCCTTTGTTACTTTTCAGTAGGTGAGTTAGATTAGTAGACAACGAACCACCTCTCTTCCTTTGATTCTGGGGACGACTCAAAGAGTGGCAAACTCTTGAGTTGCAGGTATCCAAGGGCAGTGTTTATTTACCATTATGGGACCTGTCTGCTTGTTATATGTTTATTGATATTGTTTCCTATATTTTGCTCTAACACAAAACTATATATAGGCAATAGGGGGCAAAGCGGGCAGACCTATCACCTGATGGTAAGCGTTAACCGCCCATGGACACCCACAACACCAGAGGCGTCACAAGTGTGTTGCCGGCCTTTGCGGGATAGGGAGAGAGGTATTAAGGATTTGAGGGTACGGATCTCCGTTATCCTCATTCACTGGGTAATGCACAGCGCAAGCGCTGTTTCAAACCGGTTTTCTGTGTGGCCGTAGTATCACTCCGGTTAAACCGGCCCATTCATGCCGAAGCGTGGCTCTTCCACGGTAACGGTACCTGAAAGAAATGAAAGTAGCAATATAAAAATACTTCTGATAAAAAAACAAATAATAACCTTAATTGTACCATTTAACAATACATTTCATAGCACAAATTTTGTCGACATTCAGGCACCAACTTACAACCCCAGCAAGCCGCACCCTTTAATATGTATGGTGAATTTCTTACACATTGAACAACAATACCTATCAGGGTGTAACGATACCAATTTGAAAGAATACCAGACGTCTTCATTTAGCCTCTGTACGAAATTGAATTTATGTGACAACCTGTCTACGGGCTGAATTTTCCATTTCCATTCCGAGGGATACAACGTTTTCAGCACAAGATAGGGTTGAGTGCAAGTGATAGCAATTTACTAGACAAGTTTAATACAATTTGATTCCATAGTTGGATGTATTGTTTTATAATGCCTCGGTGGCGCAGTGGTAGCGAATGCGACTGCTGTGCATGAGGTCTCGGGTTCAAATCCTGGGTCGGACCAAGTGTTTGTGTGATCTACAAATATTTGTTTCGGGGTTTGGGTGTTTTCTATGTATAATATGTATATATTTACAAAAAAAAAGTATATATGTATTCATATCAGTTGTCTAGTACTCATAACAAAAGCTCTGCTTAGCTTGGGACTAGATGGCGTTGTGTGTTAGATGTCTGAAATATGAAATATTTATTATAATTATTATTGACTGATTCGTTTAAATTTACGTGTGAACAAGAAAATTTTAATAATTAACTGAAATTCAAAAAGTTTGCAATGTGGTCAGGTATTTTCCTAGGGATTCTCAATAGCATCACATGATTTGGAGATAATAATTATACATGAGACCCTTAAGTCCAAGTGCCAACTGTGCTTATAGATAAAGTTTTAACCTTGTGCATTTGAAAAGAGTAAAATGAAGTACAGTCTAACAGTTGGTAATTTTAATCTATACTAATATTATAAAGAGGAAAACTTTGTCTGTATGTTTGTTTCTAATGAATAGGCTCAAAAACTACTGGACCGATTTTAAAAATTTTTTCACCATTCGAAAGCTACATTATCCACGAGTAACATAAGCTATATTTTATTTTGGAAAAAAATAGAATTCCGTAAGATATTGGGGTTTTTCGGACACAAGGTGTAAAAAATCAACCAGAAAAGTTACTTATTTTGCGTACGCTGCGTAAACTATAAAAGACAGAACCATAAAATGTTCTAATTAATCGTAGATCTTATAAATATCTACAAAAAGTCCGCGACACACTATACGGGGGAAAATTTTTCGCTACGGGCAATAAAAGACGCAAACGAGGTTGCGTCGGTCAGCTAGTTAATAATAAAACATACTAGCTGAACCCGCGGTACGACAATAACCGCGGGCAAAGCCGCGAGGCGAAGTACATATAAGTATTCTGATGTATAAGCTATATTATTGTAAAGTTTCATCAAAATCCATTCAGTAGTTTTTGCAAGAAAAAGCAACAAACATACTCACTTACATACTCACAAACTTTCGCGTTTATGATATTAGTAGGATGTTATTTCTGTATACAATTGTCTCCAAACATGCATTTTAAATAAAACTAATACTGTACTACCAACTAGCATCTGTACCGTGGCTACAGAAAACAGGTATGTTCCAAGCTTGTATAAACTGACTTCAAACTTGACGCTAGTCTTAAATATAAAACTTTTACTTAGAATCTCTTGAGCATCTTAACATTCTTGACTTACTATGCGTATAAAACTCTTGTGTAACTCGCTGTTTCTTATGCCTTGTAGTTGTGATATTTTTCCATCATAATATTTTTTTCACAAAATTAAATGACTTAATGCTTTTCACGGATAGGCAATAATGCGTTGTTATAAAAAATGTTCGATGACCTTAATGAAACTTCGAAGAATACAATATTCTAATTTTAATTAGAGAGTCATGCATTATATCGCTGTCAGTTAAAATTCCTAATGTATTAGATTCATTTATAAATCATAATTTTTCTCCAAATTCGTTTGAGATGGGAGTAATCAGTTTTCTCTTTTTCTCTTTCATCCTATTTTATCACCTGCCAGAGTAGAGCTTACTCAATTTTAGCAAAATCGTCTTTCATGCAGTCCATTCATAATATTTATTTTGTTATCTTCAATCGATTTTCAGAGATTTTGATGCTCTCGTTGAATGGTGTAATTGTAATGATATGCATTCAAATGGTAAAAAGTGATTTCATGTTAAATATTCACGAAAAATTAACGAAATATATTGTAATTACTTTGTGGACGCCGATACAGTTCAAACTGTAGACCAAATAAACGACTTGGAAGTTTTATTTGATAAAGAGTTTGGTTTTCTCCCTCACATAGAAAGTATTATAAAAATAGCTTCTAAGATGTTAGGATTTTTGATTAGAAATATGGACTATTGTAGCAGAGTATGGAGACCACATTTTGCAACACACTCTCTTCGACTGGAACGAATTCAGAAGGAATTTACATGGCATTTAGCATATAGTTGTAACAATATTAAAAGAACAGATTCATACAAGAAAAAACTATCTATATTTGGAACGATTTCTTTGTCTAGTCGGATGGATTTGTCGGATTGTGTTGTTCGAGATTGTTAATAAAGACCAGGGTTGTTACGGATGCCAAAATTTAGACATCCGCGGATGCAGATTTGATGTGGATGCGGATGCGATGCGGAAGCGGTTGCGGATTTTGGGATTTTAAAAGGATAATTACTTAAATTTTAGGTGCATAAATAACTGAAAATCAATTTAATTTTAATTTTTTATTTATTTAATCATATTTTTAGAACAAATTTTGTTCCACAAAATTACACAGGTTTTTAGTTGACTTTGTTGATGTGAATCTGCATCCGTAAAAACTCCGCATTGATTGATGCGAATGTGAATGCGGATGCGGATGTCTGAATTAGTGCGAATAATACGCATTTACGGATGCGAATGCGAATATTCGTAACAACCCTGATAAAGACTGCGTAGATCTCTTGAGCAGAGTAAATTACAGAGTGCCTTGGTATACCTGTAAACGTATCATCCCCTTGTATTCGCCGCTGCGTAGGACAGTACTTGGAGTGAATTCACCATTACCTGGACTTTATTGATATTGTGTATTCGTACTTTTTTTTCTTTTAAAGACAACTCCCACATTAGTAATAAGCATCCTGTGTCGTGGGGGACTTTACAAACATACATGAAACGGACACATAGAACATCCAGACTCGGGACAACAATTTGTGGATCACACAAAGTGTTGTACCGCGTGGCATTTGAACCCACGACACTTGGCGCAGTAGCAAGCGGCATGGCGACCGCTGAAACCAGTCGGCCAACCGTGCAGGCAATATAGTGTGATATTATTGATATGCATATGGACTCACTAGACCGATTTTAATTCACAATATTTAAACACTTGTTTACGAATCCACACCGAGTATTATGTAATCAGTTTATTGTTTTTGATTTTGTCTTTTTTATTTTTCTACATAACTATGTAACATGTATCTACTAACCTTAGACGATAGTATTGTTTAACTTTATTTAATTTTTTTAAAGTTGTAAGTGATGTAGTTACCTGTAATTGATTATTGTGCTTAGTTCCATTCTATTTACAGTGTTATTTTTGCACTCGTGCACCAGGAGTACCGTACAAACCTGTAAGTATATTATATGATGTAAATAAAAATGTATGCTTTTCGCAATTTTTCCTTTATCTATGCTATAAGACGTTGCTTCGTACCAAATATCTTAATTCTAAGTTCACGGGAAGTACCCTGTAGGTACCCTTTTGATTCCATTGCGAGTGTCGGAAATTTGCGGCATAAACAATTGTATCTTTTGATTGCGATGGCTTAGAAGTTTGATTTTTTTACAGTTCCAAGGGGCAGTAGACTTAAGTATTTGACATGTATTTCAGTTTGATACCTTCACGCGTTCCTGTGATAAAGTGTCTTGACAGATAAACAGACAGACGGACATCAAGGTAAGCATACAAGGATTCCGTTTTCCCCTTTGAAGTAAGGAACCCTAAAAATAAAATAAATTAAAAATTTCGTAGGATTGGACTTTGAGGACGTGACCAAAACCTGATCAGCTAAAAATTACTCCCCGTAAACATAGGTAAGAAGCAAAAAGAATTCACGGTATTGTTGCCGCCCAAAGCGTGTTCGTATAACAGCCTATATCCACACGACACTAAATAAACAAGGATATGCAGTGAAATATATACAAGCTGGGACATATTGTCTTGTATTTATTATAATAGCATTTGCGAATGAGGTTACGGTAATATTTTAGGTGATATACTTGCTTGTGTGTATTCGCTTTACTGCTTTTAGGTAAATTGATACTATAAGCTAGGTTTTTGAAAGAATACTAGCCACCTGGTTCACACTATTTACGATTACTATTCAGAGAAGCGGGAGGAAAAGAGAGAAAAAACATTTCAAAACAAACGCTATTATATTCTGCTATTTTTCCAAAGATTAAAGTAATCTTTGGCTATATATTAGGAATACCAATGTTAATGGCACAGTGATATGGGAATCCAATACATAGAGACTAGGATTTACAGTGGGAGAGCCACGCTTCGCCATGAATGGGCTGGCTCGACCGGAGAGATACCACGGCCTCACAGAAAACCGGTGTGAAATAGCACTTGCGCTGTTTTTTACCGAGTGAGTGAGGATACCGGAGGCCCAAACCCCAAACCCTCCCCCTATCCTCCTCCCCTTCTCTTAAAGGCTGGCAACGCACTTGTGACGCTTCTGGTGTTGCGGGTGTCCATGGGCGGCGGTAATCGCTTACCATCAGGTGATACGTCTGCTCGTCTGCCACCTAATCCATTTAAAAAAAGAGTATTCCCCAAACAGGCTTGATGAACATTCCAAACCCGGGGCCATATGGTTGATGTTGGGAAGTTGTTTATTGGCTAATCAGAAAGAGAATTTTTCATACTGCGATACAGAATTAGTCGCTTTTCCATAGTTCGCTATACTTTCGTGAGATGGCACTGCAGTATGTTTCATTTTACTATGTATAATAATTGATGTATTAAATATGTCAGTTTTGTTATTAAGATAGCTAACGTATTTAAACTAGTCATGTCTATCCTGTTTAATTTTAAATATTATTTCGGTTAACATAATAACCATCGATTTTTCTTTAATTATTCCAATTGAAGATACAGATCTACTAAACAAAAATAAAACTTACATCTAACAGACTATGGTTCAAAATTGACTATTTCAACAAAGTGCTTGTACGAAATAAAAGTGGAATTCTCTCTCCAGTCTTTAAAAACCCGCTCCAGTCTTTTATATTCCTGTTTTCCGCATAATTAGTGCTTAGTCGACACTTATAGGTACGTTAGTGTGTATTCTTCCTTTGTTGGCTAAATGCAGTGCCGACATTTTTACCACAGTTTACAATTCCCGTTTAAAATCACTTAGATTCAGGGCTGTCACATTGTGTGTTTATTATATTAGTAAACTAACTGAGCCCCGCGGTGTTTTACCGTGGGTAACACCGCAGCAAAACTAGTTTAAAAATAGCCTAAGTTACTCCTTATATCATTAGCTATCTACCAGTGAAAGTCCCGTCAAAATCGGTTCAGTTTTTCCAGATATTAGCCGGAACAAATAGATAGACAGACAGATAAAAGTGGTAAAAAATTATATTTTGGTATATGTACCGTGTACATACTAATAAATTTACAGACCCTCCAATTTTATTTATTTGTATAGATTTGAAACATACCATAAATATCTATTTGATCCCAAATTAAAAACATTTTTTATTACTGTGAACAAATCCCAGGGTAAACCATCACGGCTATAGTTGTTCTACCCACACGACAATGACAGATAGCAGCGCCTCCAGGACTGCAAAAACATTAGGTCGAGTCTCCAGCTAGAACAACCAACGATCTCATGTGACGTAGGAGCCATCCAAGCAAGCGGTATCTCGCCATTCGCGCATTTTCTCCCACAGAGGTTGACTTTTAACTGTCAGAAACTCAGTCGCCTGCCGATAAATTTCAGTGAGAAACGCGCATGCAGTCTCTATCTATAACCACGCGGTTACAGTGCGGTAACGCATATGGCTTCAACCGCCAAATTTCCCTGAGAGCGCCCTATTCTGGACAGTCAGAGTGTCTATCCAAATCGGCGTCATTGTCTTGAATAATCTCTTGTGCAGTACAGTTAAATTGGGCTCAGCAGTACCATGACAGACTGTGAATTATTACAATTATACAATACTTATAACAACAGAACAAATGCTTTTGTCTATTTCATAATTAGTCTGCAGTTGGCAACGTACGGAACCTCGTTTCAAAGTACATTTTTTTCGGCTCAATTCAACTAAAACTTTTAATTGGGATTCAAAATCGACGTATTTATAAAGTTTTTAGTTTAAAGTTTTCCTACTTAGTACTACTAGTAAATAATAAAACTAAGACAGATAATATTAATTTATACATGTTTGAGACTGTTTAAAGTTGGTGTTAAATTGATTTATTTATTACTAGCTGAGCCCCGCGGTGTTACCCGCGGTACAATAACAACCGCGGGTAACGCCACGGGGAAAGGTCTAAAAAAGTAGCCCAAGTTACTCCTTATATCATCAACTATATACCAGTGAAAGTCCCGTCAATATCGGTCCAGCTGTTCTAGAAATTAGCCTCAATTTTGACTCTGAACAATGTACCTATTTATATTAATTATGTTTATTTCTTATGTGAAGTGATTTATATTCTTTGTGAAATTAATAATTCTAACCTTATAATACTGTCTTTGTAAATGCCCCTTTTTATTGCCGTGCTGAAATCCCCTCGTATATCAGCTCCTGGTGGCTTGTCGGACCGGAACCGACTGAAACCGCACGCCGTCTTAGGTACTAGGAGCCAGGGAACCAGGTGAACCCTAGTAAGGAGAACCCTGGAACCCCGACGTACTTCAGGCGCGGAGTCATATCGTACCCGAAACTTACATTGTATACAAACCTAAATCTAAAATAGCTTTATCTTAAGTAGGAAAAACACACTTGTTTGAAGTAGTATTATTGTGTTGATAATAATTTATTATTAGTATCAATTACACTACAGATTTATCTGTATTACAATTATGTATGTATTAACAATATATTAACCTCCTGTTTAAAAGAATTCGCCGTACTGGCAGCCCTGGCAAAATTTAAATATAAATGTTGAATTATTAAAAGTAAAATCGTCTTGTATTCTAGTGGGAGCCACCAAGGTTGCAAATAGGTTTATAGGTCGATTTGATCGTAAGTCGCAATATAAACCAATTTTTTTTAAGTAATCAGACATATTTTAAATTACCTCCGCATGTTACGTTTTTACGCCTGAACTGCTGCACCAATTTCAATGAATTTTCGGTTAGGAGTAAGAACATTTCGCTACTCTTTTTATTGTAAAACTGTCACGGGCAAAAATTAATATGACATAAGGCTTTATTTTTAAATAGTTATACCTCTTAGTACTTAGCATTTTGACGCAAGCTGCATATCACAATAAGCTACAAAGTACTTCAGCGACATTCAAAATGTAAAATGAATACAGTTCTCAGAATGGTTAAGCACAGAAGTGCCTTAAAAAACAGCTTTTTTTAAGAATAATAAAAAAAGTGTTTAGAAGATCCTTTTAAAGATATTAACTCGGAATGGACTGAATTTTATGATGTTTTCGCATTAAAAGGTACCTCAAATGGCTTAGATTATGTCAAGGCTTACGGTTTAGGAAATTAAGTATATATGTTTTAATAAACTTATTACTTAAAAAAATCATTGGTGCATTTTTTGAGCTGAATTTCTAAATAGTTCACACTTTACTACAGAATGCTTATATGTATTTCGCACACGTATAGTCTGACTGATGGCTATGTGGTTAAGCGGTCACCTACTGCAATGTGTTTTACGTTCAAAACCCACATGTGCATGAATCTCTCGAGAGTATATGGATGCTTGATACAGAAAAAAATATTTCTTTCAATTTCAAAACCCCTACAAAGAAAATATCTACAGTTTATTGTTTTATAATCTCATTTATAAGTGGCTGAATTTTACATTTTAGTCATAACTTTGTCATCAAATTGTCTCAAAAAGTCGTTAAAATGTTGGATTACAATAATTAAATTTCAAATATAAAATTTATTACATTTTTTGCTGACAAGACCTTATTTATATGACAAAAATAATGTTGGAATTTAAATTAGACCGATTTGATTTTTGGGGCTTTAGAAATCCACTCCCCGTCGGTCGCAGTGAAATATAACGCATGTGCTTTTCTTTTTTTTCTTAGATTTTATTAAGAATTATTAATTGTAACTTTAGAAATACATTTTATTTAAATTAGATACATACAGAACAAGTTGAAATAAAAAACATTATTATTGGATCAATATTTACTATCGACAAATTTGAATCATGACGCACTTTAAGCTTACTTCTGACAGACGTTCAAATACAATTATGTCGATATGTGAGATATCGAAATTGTTCTAAGTTATATAGTTAATTACAAAGAGCATGGATCCAATATATAATTATTAGATTATTACTGTTTTATCTAAAATATTATCTATTGCAGCGATGATAAAGGTTAAAATTACGTAGATTGCCGACCAGTATTAACGTAGCTTTTTTAATATTTAAAACGTTCTAAGTGCTGTTTGCTCTATGAAGGAGGGAAATCTTCGATGTTTTGACGGTTTCAAACAATTTATTGGCAAAATGGGTCATGATTCAAGTTTGTCGAAAGTACATGTGGGTCAGCTCGATCGGATGACTATCACGTCGTCATAGGATTTTTCATCATTCTTATCGTTGATTTTAGGTGAGTAAGTTCATTCAGTCCATAGTCCTCTCTGATTGGGTACTAAGAGGGTACTAGGCTCTCTAAAATTTTAAGTCTCCATGGACGGCAGGCCCTATCTGTTCTTTTGATATTGATTGCCGCACGTGTGTTGGCGGCGTGATCAAGGTGACCGTATCTAAGCGAATGGACTATAAGAGACACCTTCTAATTCCTGTGCGTTTATTTGTATAAGTCTTCAAAAATCTGTTATATAACATGCGGCACGTTGATATTTATTTCACCAGCAAATAATTGCTGAAATGTACTATGCTATTAATGAACTAGTAAAATATTCAATTCGCCATGTCAACGCACCCACAGTGCTGATAGATCGCGCTGGCAAAACGAATGGCCGTTGTATACATTGCAACGAAAATCCTTTTTTTAATGAATGCATATGCCACTCAACGTACAAATGGAAAATATACATACAATATGTGTTTTATTTTAACAATGTACCTACTATAAATGAGGTTTCTGAGTAACGAGTAATTAATTATTTATTTTTAAAAAAAACTGCGACTGCGTCAATATCTGCCATCTTTATTAAATTCAGGTTGTTTTTTTAAATATCGTTTTTTTTTTTAATTTTGATGGACCCAGTGTCACTCTCACGACTAAGACAAATCTGTTGACAACATTCACATAAAAATACGACGTCATAGCACAGATATAGGAAAAATTGCGATAAACATAAATTTCTAGTTCCTACAGCCTTGTACGGAACCCTCGGTGCGCGAGTTTTTTCTTCATTTGAATATCTATTTCTTTGCGGTGATTCTTAGCTATATTTGGTCAATGTGATGTAAGGCATTTTTGTTGTATGATTACTTAATTAAGTACTTGAGTAGAGGATTTTTTAAATTTTAGCTTGTATATTATTTGTTGTTATAGCGGCAACTAAAATACATCTTTTACAAAAAAATCAACTGTCTAACTATTACGGTTCATTAGATACAGTCTAGTGACAGATGGACAGACAGCGGCGTCTTAATAATACCCTAAAATGAGTACAAATTATGAAAAGTTTTAGTTACTGCAGCATATTCGATGATTTAGTTAGAAAGGTACGTTACTAACTATGATGCAAGGCAGTCGGTAAACCTTACTAAATAAATATTTATCATTTTGTTGTTTGAAATACATATCACTCCCGAAACTAGTATCAATCCAAAGTTTGGCGACAGAATCAAGTCAAGTCTATCATCGATAATGCCTACGACTAAAATAGTCCATGATTATACAAATTAATTCAAATTGTACTTACAAAGCTCTTATTGAAAGAGGCCTAAAGGATATTTGCTCTCCGGGTATAATGCGAACACCGGGTTTTAGTTATAGAGTTCTGTGTAATTATTAAATACAACTGTGAAGGGCGGGTGTCAACACAAAGAGAGGATCTTCCGATCTGGCGAGGCTCAGCAGTTGATGTTGGGAAGTTGGATATATGCTAATAGACGCGAGAACTTCTATATCGCGATGCAGGATTATTAGTTGTCCGTAGTTCGTCACACCGTAGTTCCATGTCTCTGTGATAGATGGCGCTGTAGAACGTCACCATACAACACCCAGAAAACTTATGGTAAAAAGTAAGGTATTATTAAAAACAGTCGTATTCTAAAATTTTAATCACATTTTTGGTAATGTTAAAACCTTCGCACCCATTTTCTAGTGTTGTCGCAATCGCTACGAACATATGACTAATACTGGACAATTAAAGGTTGTTGACCTGATATGATGATGTGTCAAACTTATAACTCTCTTTTTGCTTCAGAGGTTAATAAAAAAACATCTTTCGCTGCTCTTCAGCTCAATTGCGAGGAACGATTTCTTCAAACAATTGCTGACTCAAAACCCCGTTTATTCTTGGTGTGTTAGTCTTCATGTTTAATTTAAATATTAATTATCTTTGAAAATAATTCAGCTACAAGCGTGTCCTTTAAGAAGCGTACAAAATTTTAAATTTATGAGCAAAACGGTGCTGGAACAAATTAGTCTTAATAACAGTTAAGCTAGGCGATCAAGAGCCCCCTAAAACGATTTAGGAGATAATATTGATACCTGGGGACATATTACACAAAGCTCTCTAAACTTAAATTAAACCAAAGCCTGTTTGATGGGCTTTAGGACACCGATAGTAGGACTTCGTTATTAAACTAGATTTTTGCACGCTGCTCGACCCGCGTAAATGCCTCAAAAAGCGAAGTATCTCCTTATTTCTTTTATTAAAAAATCGTAACAGTGGTTTAACAGTGGAAGCATAACAGACAACATAGTTACTTTAGAAGTATAATATAAGTAGCACCAATACGACCTTCAAACCTTCAAGAAAAGATCATACTCCTTCCTAAAAGGCCGGCAACGCACTTGTGACGCCTCTGGTGTTGCGAGTGTCCATGGGCGGCGGTAATCGCTTATAATCAGGCGATACGTCTGCTCGTTTGCCCCCTATATAAAAAAAAGAAAGCATACATAAAAATACAATGTACAATGCAAGTATACAACTTCATGCTTACTATTGTTTACACAGAGCGGGAATCGATCCTGGAACCTAAAAAGAAGCGGGAAACCGCTACGTGGTCTGTAAACTCTCGTCATTTTATCTATTCAAATCTCTTTATTGAAGACAAGGATTGTCTAAAACAACTACAATGTATAGTTTTTTAAAGATGATTTTTAGTAAATCATAAATATTTTAAAAGTCTACACACTACGCACCTGTGCAAATTTTCCACAGAACATCAAATCGCCAATGAATGCCCATAAAATAAATGGAAAACAAATATTACACAAAAATTTGCGTACAACCGTAAATGCGTTCTGACTAAACGAAAAAATAATATACCATTGTGAATTCAGAATGGTATTGATACTACATCGTTTGGCAATAACTAAAAAAAACTCCAGACTTATAGAAACAAATGAAGATTTTGACAAGAAGAACTCAGGTCTTGACTAGTTCAGTACCTGAGCATCTGTTTCTTAAACAAGGATAGAGTAACTTTAAGAAATAAAAGGAAGCGAGTGTCTTTCGATGAAAATAATAAAGATCGTTTTAAATTGGTGTTATAGAAAACGAAATTGCTACAAAGTTTTCTTGTCATCTAAGCGTCTTAGAGTCAAGTTACTGTGGGAGAACCACGCTTCGGCTCTATCAGCATGATGCCACGGCCTCACAGAAAACCGTTGTGAAATAGCGCTTGCGCTGTGTTTCACCGAGTGAGTGAGGTTACCGGAGACACATATCCCAACCCCTCCCCCGGTCCCTACCTCCATCACCCAAAGGCCGCAAAAACACTTGTGACGCCTCTGGTGTTGCGAGTGTCCATGGGTGGCGATAATCGCTTACCATCAGGCGATAAGTCTAAAGGTTTGCTCTGCCAACACGCGCGGTTTGCTGCATGTCAAGCGATACTCGTCCATGATTGGTTAGCGTGGTATGACGTCACAGCTCGTTCAGAGCGATAAAGGCCCAACAGCGCCCTTTTGTCACAGATGATGTATATTGTCGAGCTGATTGCTTGAACACCCTAATTACTGGTCTGTTAGGCTAATGGTTGGTGACTGCTAAACCAGAAGTGGTGGATACGGCAAATATTTGTATGATAAGCCCTATCACTTGTTCTGCATCTGGATGTAATAAATATTTAAACAAGTTTAGCCGAAGGATGTTTACCGCAGTACAGGTTCTGCCTAGTAAGTTCCAAGAAATGTACAAAATTTACCCAAGTATTATACATGAACTCTCCCATAAAATTTTTCAATAACATATCGACTTTGAGAAAACAACATGAACACCAACAAATAAGAATATGTTCATAATAACGCATGCATAGAACACTTGTAAAGTACTTTTAAGGGAGTTAATAATTCACCCCTTTTGAAGGGTTGTAATAAGGTAAGTAAATTGAGTTTTCCGACTTTGAAACTCATTAGGCGTAAATTTTGAAATACGTGTATTAAATATGTGATGAATGGTGATTAAATCAATATTTAACTTTAAGTACCTGTTTAAAAATTTGGCTCAACACATTACTGTGAAAAAAATGTAAAACAATTAATTTAACTTAAAACTTGACTTCACAGTTGTCCTAATGTCAAAGCGGTTGCCATGTCGCTTTCTACTGCGCTGCTTTGGGTTTAAATCCCACATGGGACAAATTGCTCTTCTTAGTCTGGGTGTTCTTTTCGTCTTTTCCATGTATGTTTGTAAAGTCCCCGCGACACAGGATGTATATGTACCTAATGAGAAAGTTGTCGTTTCAAAAAAATCGATTGTGTAATAGGAGGGACCTATATTCAGCAGTGGCTGATGATGAATGTGGTACAAGGGTGAAACGAGCAGACAGCTTACTTGATGGTGTACTTGGTGAAGTGACTTACCTGATGAGAGCTCAGGTAACTTCAGTCTCTCGGTAAAAAGTAATATAAGAATTGCTGACTCTTTGCGAGGTCGTGGAAGTACTCTAGTCGAGCCGACCCATTTGTGTAAGAGCTAAGCTCTTACAAAATAAACTCGAGTTACATGTGACAGTAACTCTCTTTCTCAAAATAGTTTCGACGTTCTCAAAACTTGCTCAAAAAAACTTGATACCTGAAAAGGAATCTTTGCAAAACAGTCCTGAGCCATAGCATGTTTTGCGAAATAATGGGTACCAATTTTCTCTCTCGGTAAAAAGAATTTCCATGGGTATTGGACCTCAAGTAATATTACCAACTGTAAAATTGCATTGTAAAATTCATTATCAGCTGTTATGGTTATATTATTATCAGTTTTAATTGCGGAATTCAGCTTTATTACTTCTTAAATGGTTCGGTCTATCTTCGTTAGATGTCTCTGTTATACAAATTTTAAGTTTTCTGTGAAGTCAAGCCAGTACAATATTTTTCCACAGCAACAGATAAGTCGTATGATATATAATTACATGCATGTTTATACTAAATACTTATCAATAATAATTATTCATTAAAATAAATTTTGTTCAGAAAGACAAATTGTCAGAGAAGATTATCAAATCTATGACAGATATTGTTTGTCACAGAAATGTCAGGATATGATACTAATATCAAAGTTATATGGCGACAAGCGGACCGACCGTTGCGTCCGCTGCAGCCGGCCACTGAGACACGATGATTTATGCATGCCCCCTGATGGCATAACCGATTACAAATTAATTCCGCACAGCCCATGCGCTTTATGACGACTTCATATAACAATGAGTGTTTCAAATATTTGCTGTAGACATCAATTAATAGTTTGACGTCATTGGGTTTATAATTTTACACTCACTCACTCAGAATTAAATCAGTGTAAATAATAATATAGCTAACATAGAATTACACATTTTCAAAAGTTCAAATCCTTTGGAGTTTCTTCATCAACACATTTCGTTAGACGAATGTTTTGACATACTGTTAATAGTGGCATACCTTAGCCAAGTATTCTTCTCCTTGCAGTGCTGTTGTCTAAAATGTGCATCGTTTGCTTTCATAGTTGGTCCTATGAATATGACCCTACTTTTCTTAATGGATGCTTTTTTAAGCAATTAAATTTCTGAGCTGATTGGATTAAATCTTAAATGAACTTGATGACTGATACTTCTTTATTAACTCCAGACCAAATGGTGACAGATTAGGAAAACAGATTGTCTCTACCTCTATTGAACCCATGGGTGGCGTAAAAACTGATTAAGGAAGTGAACTTTACAGGACAACGTGACGTCAAAGAGAAGGAAGATTTACAACAAACCCTATACCAACTCGTCGGTCTTCACGTTGGACCGAAAACCGAAGACCGCATTGCTATACGGGTACCAGACGTGGAAGGTCGCAAAGGTTATCTCGCATCAACTTCAGGTCTTCCTGAACTGATGGTTTTTTGCCATATACTCGCTCACTTGTCGCTGCGATGAAGTCCCGGAGATGGAGCTGTTTAGGCTACACTCTCCAAAGAGATTCTAAGCACATTCCGAGGCAAGCTCTAGACTGGAATCCCTATGGAAAACACAAGCGTAGCCGTCCAAAACAAACCTGTCGGTGGACAATCATCAATGCAGCGAAGGTCATTGGCAAGACCTGGAGCGAAATCAAGCAAGACGCTCAAGACAGAACGGGATGGCTATGCACTGAGGATGCCCCCTGCCTCAGCCAGGGGACATAGAACCTTAAGTCATGTAAGTCATACCAACCCGTTTTGTCAGCGAGGTATACCAAAACTTCTTTTTTAAAAAGATACCTTTGTCCAACAGCTGACTGTTATAGCATAACAAAAATCATATCACTCTATTTCATCTTTATAGCACCTGTTAAACAAATTACCTCCAACCAAAATTACCTAATTACCTTAACTGATATGTAAAAACATCATCCACTTACGCCATTATTGCGTATAAGGATAGGCCAATCTGTAGTTAGGCCCTCATTACTTCTCCTAGATGGTAAGCCTTCCACGATCCCATTTAATAGGGGTGAACCTATTTAGACGCTAAAATAATGCGACTCTTCGAAAAGTAGCACTTTCGGCAGTCGTGTTATATTTTACAGGTATATTTCTTTTGAGTTAAAGAGAGATTGGATGATAGGAATGTACGAGAATGAAAGGAATTCTGGTGTTATTACAAATAAAAAACATTAAATTTTCTTAGATACGTGTCTTCTAGTTAGGAGGTTTCTGTCTTTGAAATCCTAACTACTACGGTGATTTGATCTCTGCACCCGATAGCCGTGGTCTACAACTTTTTATAATTTAAAGGGTTTCGTACCCATAGAGTACAATGGAATTTTTAAGACTCCATCTACCCGCAACGATTAGCACAAGATATTTATAAACTCTGTTAATCTGAGGGCAGCGTTGGGCATTAACCAATTAATTTTTCAATTAACTAATTAGTTGATTAAAAAATTAATGTGATTAAATAAATTGCAATTGAATTAATCGCAATTAAACGTTTAATCGGGTGTTACAATTAAATTATTTAAATTATGTGCATCAATTGTAAAAAAAACAATGAATATAATTGCAATTAACTTTTTTAATTGATTAATGAAGCAATTAAAACTAATAATTAACTTTTTGGGGAATTTTGTTGAGAAATTTATTTATCGAAGTAAACTTTCTATAAAAAACATATCTTAAACAAATCACGTTTTAAACTAAAAGTATGATTTTAAGATACTGAAACGTTTGTTTATTTTTATTTTATTTTATGGTGTAGGTGGCAAACGAGCAGACGTATCGGCTGATGGTAAACGATTACCGCCGCCCATGGACACCCGCAAGACCAGAGTCGTCACAGGCGCTTCGCCGACCTTTGGAGGATGGGGAGAGGGATGGGAGGAGGGGTTAGGATATGGGCCTCTGTTATCCTCACTCACTCGGTGAAACGTGCACTACGTTTTTCTCTGTTCATGATCCTGTGAGTGTTGGCGGGACGGCACTATCTTAGTGCTGCGCTCGCGCACACTGACCGCGTGTCGGCTCGTTCATATGAGGACGGGCAGTACCTTTCCTGTCCTATACTTGCCACCTAATATATTTAGTCGCGATAATATTTGATTATTTTTATGTTTTGTATATATTGTCATACTCTAAATACTATTACTCCTTTTTCGTAGTGTAGTTTCTGTGTGTATATTTTCTGTAATAAACTTTCGTTTTATTTCTTTCCTACTGTTGACTAAGTTTATTTCTAAACATCTACATATTCACTTGCTACAAAAGTAAACTACACCCAGACTAAGGGTTAAGGACTTAGGACAACAATTTGTGGATCACACAAAGTATGTATGATTATTCCATGTAAGATTAGATTCAACAGCACTTGGCATAGCAGAAGGCGACGTGGTGACCGCTTGAACCATTAGGCCAACCGTACAGTCAAACAATGGTATCCGTATAAACAGTCGCAACTATTATAGACTGCCTCAGTGAAGTGAAGTGAAGCTTGAGGTCTCGGGTTCGATTCCCGGGTCAGACCAAATGTTTGTATGATCTGCAAATATTTGATTCGGAGTTTGGGTGTTTTCTATGTATAATATGTATGTATTTACAAAAAAAAGTATATTAGTATTTATATCAGTTGTCTAGTACCCATAACACAAGCTCTGCTTAGCTTGGGACTAGATGTCGTTGTGTGTTAGATGTCCGGAATATTTATTTATTTATTTAAATGGACACAGTCGTACGGGTAAATATTTAGCCTAAGTTGTATTCGAACTCATGACCCCTTCGTAAGACTCGAATTTCTGAGAGCCACACTTAGATCTTCATTTAACAAAACGTAAATCTATTTCAGAAGATAAACAATTAAGAATCAATTTCCCCGGTCTTTGAATCAGATTATCTTTTTAACGGATTTTTTCCTAGTGGGTTTTTTGGTGAGAATATATTTATCGCTTAATCTGACTATCTCGGGTTCGATTCCCGGATCGTACCAAATGTTTGTATGATCTACAAATATTTGTTTCGGAGTTTAGGTGTTTTCTATTATAATATGAATATATTTTCAAAAATAATGGCATTATTGTATTTGTATCAGTTGTTTAGTACACATAGTAAGAGCTCAGCTTAGAATGGGACTAGATGACGTTGTGTCCGTTTTTTTTAAATAAATTATTATTTATAATAATAATAATTTAATCAATTTCCATTTTTTGATTTATTATATCATAAATCAGGAGGGGAAAGAGGGACGTTATTTCAAGGCATCAACAAACTCTTAGCTGTTTGCATCCGAAAGCGATCTCTCCTCTAATTATTCCAGTACACGTTGGCCGAGTGCCCTCAGCGAGTGCACTCGGCCACATTTTCGTAGTACTGTTCACACGTTGGCCTATTTCATTCTACATTAGCCGTTAGATAAAATCGGACGTCAAGGTTATTGCAGCCGCTGCAATATATATATATATGTCCAATGTATATCGCTTTCCCTTTTCTTTCAATTACTACTGATTTTCTAAACTCAAAATTCTCCTACACCTCTGTATTAAATTATTCTGGTTATGATTATTCTGAAATCGTTAGTCGAGTTACTTATTTTGGTGTTGCTCGTGTTTAGGGTCGTCGTCGTGTTCGTGAGACAATTAAGCACACCGTCTACTTTGACGCGTAATTATGAAGTGAATACTCAGCCAACGTATACTGGGCCGTTTCGTGTATATTTGTCGTTTGCGGCCTACATACGCCGACGATTCGACTACTGTCGGGGTTTCGTGCACGAATCAAAGAAATTTGACGCCAGCTGCGAATAGGGTTGACCAGGTGTTCACTTCATAGTTACGCGTCAGAGTAGACGGCCGTGTCGCGCTTGACGTCGTCGACGAACATGGCGACATGGTGTAATGAGGAAAAGTCATTAATTCTTATCAGAATGAATCACTTATTTGGAACCCCAAACACGACCAACATAAAATAAAACCAAAGTAAGTAACTATTCTAACTATAATAACTAATACAGGTTTAATTGTGTATTCAGAATAATGACAATAAGACTAATTTAATTTCGATGGTGCACAAATAAATAAAATTTGAAAGCGTTGTACAAATGTTTTGCAGCGGCTCGGATCGCCTCGACTTTATCTAACGACCAATACAAAATGAAACACGCTAACGTACGTGTACAGGACCACGAAATAAAAGTTTTAAGCATTTGTGTGCTCATTAAAATTTTACAAAATTCTGGTCTCATTTTAAGGAACTCCACGAAAATAACTTAGGTGTAAAATACGGACACCAAATTGGCTTTCATTTATATAAATAAATTACGAAACTCCGCTCAGTAAATTGTGTAACGAACATTTTCACACATATTATTCGACCGCTATAAAAATACAAAGAATAATATTTACCTAGCGGCTCTGTACTGAATTTCGAAATATAATAAATTTTAAATCACGTTTCATGAATTAATTCTTGGAAATGAAATGTTTTTACGTATCTCCTTTAAAAAATACAGATAAGTTTACATTTTCTGAATACTAAACACTTGTAGAAATATTAGGTTATAACAAAAATGTTTAATGAACCACACCAGTCAAAACTTTTGATATAGTTTAGATGGCCTTTGTCACCGAGGCCATTATCAGCGTCATTAGTAATCTATTGAGATTTCATTCATTAAAATCGGTTAAGTAGTTTAGATGCTATAGTGAACATATAAACATGCATAGACTGATAAAACTGTTACCCTTCCTTCTGGTTTCGTCATGTTCGGGTAAAAATATCAATCATTACTTTTAACGTTTAGCAAAATGATGATTAAAGTTTCACCTTTTATAGTATGGATGGGTTCTCTTTTATTTTTGGCTCATAGAGCGCAGGAGACAAATAGTTTAACCAGCATCTGATACTGAATGACCATCACTGCCAATTGACTCAAAGAACTATAGACAAGCAAGTGTGTTCCTGACTTCCGAGTGAATTTCAGATATTGGATTCTATGTCAGATATCGATGTGGCATTTCTTATCAGGTGATCTAAGTGACAACCGTTTACCTACCTACAACCCTGTAGTCAATACCATGCTGCCAGTCGTTGAGGTGAAAGTACTCTTAAAATCCAAAAGAGATCCTTACGGGATTTAAGTAGGGCATCCTAGAGGACGTTGTGCTTACAATAAAATCTAAAGTTTTTGAAGCTAGGGGATTAAAATGGGAAAGAAAATCAAAAAGATCTACTATGGGATCAGCGTAGATAAAAAAACCATCACAGGGGACTAAAACGGAGGACGCTTCTTTCCTTATAATTTTGAATGAGTGAATTTGAAAAATGATCTCTGAGACAGTTTTTGATCCAGAGAATTAAACCGTAAACTTTTCTAGAGATTCCTCGATTTTCTGCCAAGCACCTAATCTCTGCATAGTTAGAACTATTTCGACTATTTCGTAGCGAAGACACTTTGCAATTTCGACTGAATTTCCTTCCCAAATCGTTTGTAAGACACTGTCTCAAGACATCTAAATTTATTTAAACCTAGACTATTCTTCCTTAATTTCGTTACACGTAATGTAGGACAAAATTTGTGCCAAGACAAGACTTACGGCCCATAAACTCTGAGAGCAGCGTGGAACCGCATAACTTGCACTTTGTAGGCGATTAACGAAAAATTAAACTGCTTGTATTTAGACTGTCGCCAGTCAACACCCGGGTCCTCATTTACAGAATACTAATTAAATAAGTTTAAGGGTGCCACCCCGTGTTGGATTTTGGAGCTACTAAGATAAATTTGCATTAAAATGGATACGAGAATGGGCTCACTATTTCAAGCCAAAAAATGAGGTACTTATTTTGAAACGCCATCTAACGTATATTTTACTAGCTCTGCCCGTGGTAACAGGCTTACAGAGTTATTTTTGGCTTTACAATATAACACACAACACACAAGTATTGATGTATTTTAGGCGATTTTTTTTCTCCGTGTAGTCCGATTCTAGTGATGAATTTTTCAGTAATATTGTTAGTATTTGCGGTAGGTACCTAACTGTCTTAATCATATATTTAAAAATACTGTACATTAATGTACTCCAAGCCGATTTCGGTTACGGCGGCCAGTCTCAACGATGACCAGCCAACTATTCAGGAGATATTATAGTGCACAAGTGTGTGCACAAATACAGGAGTACTCTCTGTTCCCTCCGGGGAGAGATCAGGTGCAGAGCCGATGGTTCTACTTGCTCTCCGAGGTATAAATTCCCAGAATTTTTCACATGGAATCAATGGACTAAAAAAAGCCAATCGCAGAAATAAGGAGCTATGAACTGACACGAAAAAAACTCTGTCTAGAACGTAGAGGCGCTCTGAAAATTATTGAAAGATTACAGTTTGGTAACTTACGATGACGCTTCCATATGTAAACTTGAAACCAATGAGGTAGTTGAACCACGTACCTAAGTAGGAGAGTCACGCTGATTTCAGGACGAAAGAGCTGGTTTCAATAGGGCGGTACCACCCCCACACAGAAGACCTACCTTAAATCGACGATATTCATACTGTCGTGTTTCTTTTATGAGTGCGAGACCCGAGGCCAAATGATGCAGACGCATCTCAATAGGCTGCCATAGTGTAGGTCACCGTGTCAATTATTGCATTGTCTACATTTGCAATGAGTATAGTAAAATTAAAATATATTTTCCCTTATATATAAAAGAAAGTATTTTTATCAGGAGGCAGATTATCATTATCATTATTTTATACAACAATTTTTTTTTAATTCTATAATGTTAACAGTAGGTTCATTATATTAAAGAAATATAAAAAAAAAAACCACCAAACCTATGTAACATATCAAGGATCAAGGATCGAATGTATACTAATATGATAAAGCTGAAGAGTTTGTTTGATTGTTTTTTTGGGAAGCGCTAATTTCAGGAACCGCTGGTCCGATTTGAAAAATGTTTTAGTGTTGGACAGTCCATTTATCGTGGAAGGCTATAGGTAGGAAGGGTATATCATTATGCTAATACTAATAGGAGCGGAACACCAATGAAGAACGTTTCAAAAACGGGGAAATATTTCACGCTACGGGCAATAGAAGACGCATACGAGGTTGCGGGGGTAAGCTAGTGTATTATATTAACTGTCAACAAACTGTAAAACTATTCGTTCGTACCAAAAAATCAAACGAAACGTAATCTCATAAGTCTTTTTAATTGAAACCGCTACAATTTTGTGTAAAATAGTGTTTAGAATGACAATTAATAAAATACTGTGTCAAGCATTGCAAGTAGCTGGAGTAGACATTAATTAAGCACATAATACTTTATCTCTTCTTGATAATGTATGTTGTCTTTTGAATTAATTCTTCTTAAAACTTCAAAACAATTTTTTTTTCATTTTTACACATGATCAAGCAGAATTCGTTTATTTCGTTACCTAAGAAATATTGTATTTTATACGTTTAAACTATTTTTATTATTATATAGGGGCAAACGAGCAGACGTATCGCTCGATGATAAGCGATTACCGCCGCCCATGGACACCCCAGAGGCGTTACAAGTGCGTTGCCGGCCTTTTAGGAAGGAGTACGCTCTTTTCTTGAAGGTTTGAAGGTCGTATTGGTCCGGGAACACCGCTGGCGACAGCTCATTCCACAGTTTTGCTGTGCGCGGCAGAAAGTTTCGGGAAAATCGCACAGTTGTGGACTGCCAACCATCTAGATGATGGGGATGAAATTTCTGTCTATTAATATAGTAACTAGAAAAACTAATACAGGGTGTCTCAAAAGAAATTTTATATTTGTTTAGCTTACTGCGTGAACGCTGCGTACTTGAGGGGTGCGGGGGTTATGTCAATTGGTAGCTTGGCTCTTGGGGATTCAGTCGCTATGGAGCGTTTCTCGGGAGCAGACCGCGCGTTGTGCGTGCGAGAGTTTTACAAGAACGGTGATTCGACAACTGTCGCGCGTAGAAAATTCTGCAGTATTCGAGGTTTTCGCCACTTAAATGATGCGCCAAGCCTTCCTCTCATTCGACATTGGGTTAAAAAGTTTGAAGAGACTGGATCAACGCTGGATAAATCAAAATCCGGGCGACCTAGGTCATCAAGAACGGTAGAAAACGTGGAGAGTGTTAATCAATCTGTACGTGACGACCCGAGCCTTTCAATTCGGAAGCGCGCGAGTGCTTTAAATGTGCATAGATCATCATTACATCGCATTATGCACAAAGATCTAAAGCTGCACCCCTACAAAATTCAATTGGTGCAAGAATTAAAGCCCCAAGATGCCGGTCAGAGGCTTAATTTCGTAAATCAGATGATTGAGCGATTTTCAACGTTTACCAACATTTTGTTTTCGGATGAAGCTCATTTTCATCTTAATGGCCACGTAAATAAGCAAAACTGCCGCTACTGGAGTTCAGCCAATCCGAAACGCAAACATCAGAAACCCCTACACTCGCCGAAAGTGACCGTATGGGCTGCCATGTCGGCGCGAGGAATTATCGGCCCTTACTTTTTTGAAGACGAAATGGGGCGTACAGTTACAGTGAATTCAGAGCGTTATGTGGAGATGTTAGACAACTTCTTGGTACCTGAACTGCAAAACTTTCCTGGCTATAACCAAAGAACATGGTTTCAACAGGACGGAGCAACTTCACACACGTCCAATATATCTCTGCCACGTGTTCGTGAAATTTTCTCAGGAAAATTGATCTCCCGGAGAGGTGACATAAATTGGCCTCCACGTAGCCCAGATTTAACCCCTATGGACTTTTTCCTATGGGGTTATCTTAAATCTAAAGTTTACGCCAATAAACCAACTTCACTGGCGCATTTGAAAGAAAATATCCGTCACGAAATGGCAGCCATCCCTCACTCCACCTGTCGAGCAGTCATAAGTAATTTTACTGTTCGATTAAATGAGTGCCAACAACGTGAG
Source organism: Spilarctia lutea (assembly GCA_916048165.1). Classification (NCBI taxonomy): domain Eukaryota; kingdom Metazoa; phylum Arthropoda; class Insecta; order Lepidoptera; family Erebidae; genus Spilarctia; species Spilarctia lutea. The sequence goes on from OU696490.1 coordinate 15,344,059, forward strand.
GGTTTACATTTAGACGATATTATTTTTAAGAAATGAATTCCCAAAAAGTGTATTTTAACAATAAATAAACATTTTTTCTATATACCGCTTCCTTTTTTTTTAATCAATCCACTAAATATGAAATTTCTTTTGAGACACCTTGTACTACTATACTAATAATTCTTTCATCATAAGATGGTTGATCTTCTCGAAGTAATATAGACTTTTTTTGTATTTCCCATAACGAATCCGTGGACAGCCGGGGCTTGTTGTTAGTTTTTAAGATAATATGATTCATTTCTAATTATATTAATGTCGAGTCTCACTCTTATTATACATCAAATAACTATAAATGTTTTTCATATACCTACGCAGAAATGAATTTAATATTCTTCGGTAATATAACCAAGCACAAATACAATATGTATCCAATAATAAGTTTGGTAATATAAATTAAGGAAACAACGATACCAAATTTCATCTGAAACTTTTACTGAACATAACTCTAATATTACAAGTTATGATTAGTTTTAAAGACACATATTTTATATATTACATTATTTTGGGGCTTAAACTACTTATAGTAATGTGGCACCACATATAAAGCAACAATAACCTACTACAGCGCCATCTACCGAAGATACACTGAACTACGCAGTACTACGAATCCTGAATCGCGCATTAAATAGTTCTCGCGCCGATTATCATATATACAACATCCCAACATCAACTGTTGGGCAGTAGCCCGCCAGGCATGATCACCTCGCCTGGTCGGAGGATCCTCCCTTTGTGTTGGAGAGACATGATACCCGTCCCTCCACAGTAACATTAATCAATTCATGTTTTTATTTTTTTCCAGATCATTAGGACATCTTTGGCATGTTGGCTATCACGGTTAAATCTATACTAATATTATAAAGCTGAAGAGTTTGTTTGTTTGAACGCGCTAATCTCAGGAACCACTTATCCGATGAGAAAAATTATTTCAATGTTGGATAGTCCATTTATCGAGGAAGGCTACAGGCTATATATCATCACGCTAAGACTAATAAGAGCGGAGCCCCAATGAAGAATGTTAAAAACACGGGGGAAAATTATTACGCTACGGGCAAAAGTAGACGTAAACGAGGTTGCGAGGGTCAGCTAGTATAGAAAATAACCTTTCTTGACAACAAGTGTTGACATGCTAAAATTTAGGGGTGAAAAAAAGAAATTTTTAACACTATTTACATCTGATGTCACTCAGGACACTATTACTACGATCGGTAAATTTCTGTACCACAAGAAGATTAAAGAACACTTTATAAATTAATTAAACTTTCTAGATTTTAACAAAAACAACCTTAAATCATAAAAAATACCGCATCCATGTTTCGTAACTATAATCCACCCAGTTGAGGAAGGCATGAATTTCCAGCCGAGATAACGACGAATTATCCCTTCCCAAACTCAACAGTTTAACTCTGAGTAATTAAATCTGTTCGTGTAAACATTCTCAGCGTTAATTCCACTAATGTATATCTGTATAAGTTTAGCATGATTAATTAGGTCCTTATAATTACTTCACACTGAACTATATAGACGCGACCTCGTGGGGTTCGCTTTTTGTTTGTTAGTTTAGGTAATTTACCTAATTACAATAAGGAATCAAACAAAACTGTATTGTAACTGTAACAAAATAAGGTATAATATCTCATTTACATGTAAGAGTGAGGCGGTTATTATTTAATTTATATTTTTTTTATGGTGACAGGGACAAAGAGCAGATTAGATGCTCTAGAAATACGTAGTTTACGTGTCCCATATGAGTAATAATTAGGATATTTCGAACATCTAACACGCATCTAACGAGCTTGTATAATGGGTGCTAGACTCATCTTCCTGACCTTTATTATTCCCAAGACTATTTGTGGTCGGCTACTAGTTTAACCAGTTTTACCTGAATATCAGTTTTTCCACAGAGGTACTGACTTTGGACCTCCACAACCCTGAGGGTGAACTGAACACGAAGGTTGAACTATTTGTCAGTATATTTGAGGGTACTGACTTCCCAATTACGATTGCCATAGATTTTCATGATAACCGGGACCGACGACTTAAAGTGCTATCTGAGGCAAAGGTGGAAAACTTTCATATAAATAAATCTTTCATACTCCGGGCTGCTATTAAGAATTTCTTGTAAGAAAAACCCGACAACAGTGCGACCCGAGAATCGAACCTAAGACCTCTTGATCTGCAATCACTTACGCTAACCGCTAGACCAACGAGACAGTTTATAATGGGTACTAGACAACTGATATAAATACATGAATAATACTTCTTTCTTTCAAATACCTACATATGATAAATAGAAAGCACCGAAACTACGGAACAAATATTTTCGGATCATACAAACATTTGGTACGACCCAGGAATCGAACCCAAGACCTCCACTATAGAGGCACCGACCGCCGAAGTGAGTCACCGGGGCAGTCAAAATGAAAGAATGAATTATATAATTCTTTCGAACAAGGTTAATTTTAACTCTTCTAAAGCTAGCACATAAAAATACGATTAAATCACGAACAAAAGTGTGCACAAAATCTCGAAATGTTTACAACTTAACGCGTGAAACTTCATGAGCTAATATTGGTGCGCCGGTCGCTGCTTGTTTAGCTCTCATGAGAGCCGAACGGTTCAATCTAGTACAAGGAAAATATTGACCGATTCCAGACTCAAAATGGAAAATTATTGACCGGTTCCAGACTCAAAATGGGAAAATTAATAATTATTTTATAGTTTAATATACTATGCTACTGATCGGTAAAGATTTTTTTAATAATTTTTTTTTCGTAAAGACTACTCCCGCATAAACCGTGGGAGAGCCACGCTTCGGCATGCATAGGCCGGCTCAACCGGAGTGATACCACGACCCGGCCATACGTCTACGCCTACGTACGTCACGTCGGTACTACATTATAATAAACGAACTCATATTTCTATGTTTTAGTCGGTTTGAGGAGTGAAAACCATCTAGCCATATTTTAATAAAATTTTACTTAGAGGATTCGGTATTTAATGAGATGTTGAAAATTGCATTCAAAACAGAAAAGTACTTCCTCAATCTTCAATAGGCTGGTTATTCATTTTATTACATTTAGCCGTTAGTTACATAATTTGAAAATATACATTACAAACATAATCTCATTCGTTTGATGAAAAGCAGTTTTGAAATTGAGGCCATCATATTATTTCAGTGAGCCCTGTGCTGTGGTGAGCATGTGCTGTGCTGAAGTATGATGGGCATCAGCGATGTGGCATAGCCTAACCGAAAGTTACCTTCATTCTTTGTCCCGTATAAACACTTAGAACTTCCAGACAAATATAATTTGTGTGGTTTAAAGGAACCACACAAATTATATTTCGGTGCGTTGCCGGGCTTTGGGGGATGGGAAAAGGATGAGGGAAGGGTTAGGATATGGGCCTCCGGTATCCTTACTCACTCGGTGAAAGACAGCGCAAGCGCTATTTTCCACCGGCTTTCTATCAAAACCGAAAAAGGGTAGGGAAAAAACTATGATGATAAAATGCACTTTGTTGTGACTTCCAGAAACTAATTCAGTGTTATATAACTAAAACATCATAAACTACGAAATAAATGCCAATCCTGTGTGCGATATGAAAAGTTCCCGTACAGATTAACATGTATCGTCACCATTATCATCATTAGATTATTACAGTCCACGTGTTTACAACTTTCTAAAATCACCCACTGATCATCTCCCCTGTCGTAACACCCTGGTCGGTAAATCTTCCATTGGAGTGATACGACTTAAATATCTGACATTTTAAACTTTGAAAACATTTATCTAAAGGTCTATATCATTTGTTATTCTTGGTTGTATCTTCTGTAAATATAGTAGCTCCGTTCATTATGCCTTCACGTCCTGTGAATAATAACTGAACTACAAGTGTTAGATTTATTGACGGTATATCCGGAGAAAATAGCTTTTTATTTATTTTACAACTGAAAAAGCAAACAGATAAATGTATATTCATCATAATTTCTATGAGATATATTATAGTGTAAACAAGAATACAGGTCTACTGGACTATTGTCGCTGATAAACCCCTGCAATTCAATATTCTCAAGTGCGTTGTCACCTTCTGGTTTCCTCTTCCCCCCAGAATTAGGTAGGACAATTCGAACTTCGGTTACCTTATTTAATAGGAGAAAAGTGAGTGAGAAAAGTTAAGCTGTGTTGCTCCTGCCAGTCGAGACATAGGTCATAGTAGTGTGTATACATAGTAGTGCCTAGTACATAACACCATGGGTATAAAGCCTGCCGATGTACAGAAGCGCACAAAGTTATAAAATAATATAATTCGTCATATATAAACGGATTTGTCAAAATATTTCAGTTCAGAAGGGGTTAATTCCGAAATGGTACCATTTAAATTCAATATAGATCTGTCATCTGGAAATGAGTTTCGAAGACAGATAATGAAAATCTTCAAAAAAGATAAATATGCATTGTTAACGCAATCACATAGTGTTCTGTTCAACTTACGTGTATTTATATATCTTATTACTAAGATCATCTTTGTCCATCTTATCAAAGCAATTATCTTTCTTTATATATCTTAGTGCGGTCTAGATACATTACTCTCGACTGTATATTATTCTATTCACATAAAATGCTAGAATCAGTTCATTCATATTCTAGATTCGTTCTTTTACCTTTGCATTTTAGCAACGTAGTTGATTTATGGAATGTAGATTTGATCGAGTATTGGCATAAAATAAGCAATTTTTCATTCGGAATTTAAAGTTGCACTATTAAATATACATTTCCCATATTGGTTTGAAAAATTTTATTTTCTGATAGTTTGTCTACTGATTTAGTATGATTGGGTGAGAAATACGACCGTTTATTCAGTATCCGAGTACCAGTAGCAAATAACTTCGTATTCCTTTTATCGAGTTACTGCCATTTTCAATAGCCTATCTCTAATCGAAACTCAAACTAGTCAAATTATTTTTTAAATTTCATCAATAACATTGATTCAATAATTATATTTTTTTAAGATTTTTGGACAATCTTTTTGAGGTAAAATCTGACCGTTTTCAATAACCTATCTCCAGTTTTAATTAACCTATTTCTCTACCTACCAGGCAGTATAATTAGAGACAGGCTACTGAATACGACCGTTATTGAATGAAGTGTGAGACTCAGTTTCTGTAATTAAGTTGAGTATCGTATAATTACATTTTGGAATTGGTTTTCCAAATATAACATGTACGAGTAATATTTAAAAAACAGACTCAACTTCAATTGTTCTAAAAAGTTTTTTCATATTTTTGTTAAAAGGTTTTCTATTCTAAATATTTAGTTTCTATCTGTGAAGACTTGTGAATGGCGTATTGTTGCTATTCTTATACGCTTTTTATTAACTTCACCTACATGTTTGTTTGTAACCGACTCCTTTGGACTTAATTTTGACGTACTTGAAACGGTCAGATTTCATTTAAACTTCGTGGACTTATCGAGGACCGATGACAAAACAACAATAAAAAAAAAATAAAAAAAAAATACACTTCTATAAATAAATCAAACTTAAAAAGCGTGTAGAACTTTCTGAATATATTTCAATAATATCGCCCCACGCTTTTTTGCATTCTAAATTATTTTCTTACTTTTTAGTTGAGTTTATTTATAAAAACATGTTTTTTTGATTTTTTAAACTATTATTATTTATTATTACCTATGTTAAGTGTATTGCTATAAGTTTCTCTAACAAAGTAAATAAATGAGAGATTACATAAAATCTGGATATTTTTTTTTTTATTGAATAGTGGGCAAACGAGCAGACGTATCACCTGATGGTAAGCGATTACCGCCGCCCATGGACACCCGCAAAACCAAAGGCGTCACAAGTGCGTTGCCGACCTTTGGGGGATGGGAAAGGGGATGGGGGCAGGGGTTGGGGTATGGGCCTCCGGTATCCTCACTCACTCGTTGAAACACAGCGCAAACGCTATTTCACACCGGTTTTCTGTGAGGCCGTGGTATCACTCCGGTCGACCCGACCCATTCATGCCGAAGCATAGCTCTCCCACGGTTATACTCGTATATAATGACATGAATCAATAAGTATTTGCTAGACCATCTATTGCGGATGCTCAAAAGTTTGTGTAACGTAATTTAATACAGCCTGAACATCGGTTCAATACTATTCAGGAGTATTTAATTACTTAAACTCAAGAACAACGGGAATTTCAACTCTTTGTTATACGTGTACTTTTGAGTAAGGAAACTGAGTAAGAGCAAGTCGAACATCGGTTTGATGTTATTTTTGAACGTAGCACGTTAAACTTTGGAGCAACACAAACATCAGATTGAAAGTTGGAAATTTTCACCTGGAAAGAGTCGAGATGCTTTTCTTCTTTCTCAATCGCAACTAACTTTAACTCAGGTAAATAAATTCAATTGAAGTGGCTGCATTTGATTGAATAAATTAGCACAAAACGGAAACAGTTCAAAGTAGAATATTCTCCTTTCTGTAGTCGTTGAAAAAAATAAGGTGTTCAACGTCTTTAAGAGAAAGAATATTCGTAATAATTCTTCTTTTCTAAGGAAAACGTGCTAAACAAATTAAAAACAAAATGTATGTAAGTGTAGAGTACATTTTTTAATTGTGATTAAAATATGAACGCCATTATTAAACCGTTAAAGGTCCTTTTACTTGACTTTTAATTTTTTTGTTATATGTAAGTCAGACAATAAGGAAGTTTATCAATGATCGGTGTCACCCGCTATAATTGACAAGATCCGCCCTTTCTACACATATTGTTGGATGTAATATCTGTCTTATCCCGACAAATATTAATAAATACCAATCTAAGCTTCTGAATAAGAGCTCTTATATCCTTCGATAGTTTATCATAGAAAAAGATCCGTCCAAGCTAATAAGAACCCTATTTACTTTAGACAAATGTCGGTATTTGTTTGAGAGATGGTCGAGAGGTGGTTTTCTCATAAAGCCAGTGCTGTCGTACATGTTTTTATAAGAATATAATGTTTATTTTCTTATCTAGAGTTGGTTGTGGCTGAATCTTAAATGAAATACTGTTTTGTGAATGAAACACGAAATCAAGACGATGTACGAGTAAAGCTGTGAATCAAGATTTACGCGAAACGAGAACTTGCTTAGAATTATTGCGTAAAGATTGTAGAAACCGTATTAATGAATATGGTTGGTATTCGAACTGGCTTCATCGGATATATTACAGACCTATGAAAACTGTGGAATGAACTATCGCCTACAGTATTTCCGGATTAATGCGACCTTAAAATTTTCAAGAAAATAGCGTACTCCTTTTTAAAAGTCCGGCAACGCACTTGTGACGCTTCTGGCGTTGCGGGTATCCATGGACGGTGGTAATCGCCATCAGGCGATACGCCTGTTCGTCTGCCCCTAATCCAGTAAAAAAACTGTGTGGTCGCGGTTTGAGAAATCAGGGTGTCACCTCTCACTCATATTCGTAAGAAGCGACTATGGGAATAAACTACGCAGAACAAGAGTGCAAAAAGAAGGAAAACTTGAAATAAACCCTATAGCAACCCGTCTGGACAGCGTGGTGTAGTACGCCAAAATCGCCTTCGAAAGAGAAGCAGATATCCAGTGGACTATTAGAACTATTGATGATAATGACAGGAAAATCGATCTCAGACAATTCCTTCGTTGTATTTCACCGAGTGTTTAGTTAAGCTATTATTAGAGCCCAAAGTTCTGCTGCCATGATTATAAAAGAAAAGGGTTACTCAAAGAGCCGGAAGGCACGAATGCCTCTTGTATTGTAACTGATATTATTTTTAGGATCCTTTCATTCTCCATTCCTATCATATCACAGTTAAAACTTCACGTTTATAATTAGCCAGTTGCAGATGTCTGTCATCCCTTTTCCTTTTGCAATTCAAATCTGAACGTGTTACCGATAGACGTTAAAATTCATTTTATTTGCAAGATAGTGCATCATTTGGTTTTGGATGGTTCGATTCCAACAGTCTAACAAAAGCGTTCTTTACCATAAACAAATGAGGCTTCTTGTTAATAAATTGTTCATTATAGCATCTGCATAAGAGTTTTAACACTTTGTTTCTTAAACAATATAGCGATTGTATCCAGACAATATCCATTAAATAAATTTATATGTATGGAGTTTAATGAATGTAAAAAATTATGTATAAGTTGAACCTATTAAAATAAATTTTAGGAGATCACGACTCAGGTTTTACGTTGAGGATACGTAATGACGTTGTTCCTTCACAGACGTAAGTTAAATTAATTTGTACAATAAGTCATATATCTGCAGTTATACTCGATCTTGCTCGTTAGCTTGCGTACGAAGTCCAAAGCAAGTTAAGCTGGTAGAACACAGGAATCAACTGCAAAACCGTTAAACCTTAAATAGTATGACATTTCTCTTGTGAATACCACTCAAGAGAATTTATATTAAATTGGGATCAATTAACTGTTCCGTATTCAAGTACTAGCTTTAACTATAAATAACTAATGACAGTTCTTATTTCTGAATCAGATTAAATCAATACCGCTTGTGCTGCGCTTTCTGAAATAATTTTAACTCATTCTTATGATGTTAAACAAGTTCGAATTTAGAGCCAAAATTTTTCTGACATTCTATAATTAGGACAGCGACGAAGGATTGAGTAAACGGACTCTTTATACCTTTACTGACCTCGCAGGTGTCGTAAGAGCCGTCGTAGGGAGAAAACTACGTAGGACAATATTGATAATACTTTTTACTTCCATTGTCAAGAGACAGAAACTTGATCCTCCATTTCTGTGAGAGAGCTACGCTTCGACATGAATGGGCTGGCTAGACCGGGGTGATATCATGGCCTCACAGAAAACCGGTGTGAAATAGCGCTTGCGACGTGTTTCACCGAGTGATGGAGGAAACTGGAGACTCATAACACACAACTATTCCCCAAAGGCGGGCAACGCACTTGTGACGCCTCTGGTGTTGTCGCTTACCATCAGGTAAAACGTGTGCTCGTTTGCTATTCCATATTCCCCCTATTCCATAAAGACAAAAAAAACTTGACACAAATTTTATACCAACCAGACTAGTGCAGTGGCCAAAATTATTTTCCAAAGACAGAAATATGTCTAGTAGTTGACTGCCAGCTGAGGATTATTAAAGTCTCACAATGATGATGATGTTCTTGAAACCAAAAGTGTCCAAATAAGTTTGAATTTATATCCAGCATTTTCGTCACCTAGAAAGGTGGCAATCAAAGTTTGAAATAACATTCAATATTTGAACAATTCCTGAAATAAATAAAGTTGCTTTGAACGTTAAAGACTTTCAGGCAACTGCAACATAATGCATGCACGCGCTTGCAAATATTTTGCATGCCTTAGAATCTTTGTTGTTTAAAGTATCTTTAGAGGTAATATATGGCACTAATATTTCAGTTCAACCCAAACTGCGAATGTTGTAGTCCTATAAAACTTTAGATTTTTTTATTTCTGCGTACATTGGTTGTAAAATGTACAATATATATTTGTTAACGAAGATAATGACGTCTTTGATACAGGTTCGGCGTAGTTTACTTTTAGGGATTATGGATTATTATAGAAAGCCAGATAATGCCTATATCATAACCTACCTACCTACAGTAGTAAAATAGTCATTTTTTTAAATAATGCTACACTATTCGAATGTAGAAGTAGATTTTCTTTGATCTAATTTTGGTTTTAGAAAAACAACACCCTTTAAGTCAGTTGGAGATAGCACAAAATAAAAATTCACTGGACACTGGAGTTATTATTGTTCCTTTTCATTATTACCTGCAGGGTAAATAGCTTTCCAACTGTGAGGACACCGCATTCTTGATATAAAGCAGCTCTGCTGTACTACCGTGGCTTATGGGACCAGGACCTTTAAAACCCCCTTTGTACGCGCTTCCGTTCAATCATACAAGTTGTACCCATCTTCCCAAGCTAGAATAACATTCGATATAAAAGATTGTGCTGGGACAAAGTATACTATTTTTAGCGTCTCAAGATCTGTAGAATATATCAATTTATCAAATATTAGCATCAATTTTCTTATTGATATGCGTTTGCCAACATAGTGCGTAGCTAAAGTAACGCCCAGATATTTAATTTCATTGACGCGTTCGATGGTCTGACAGCTGCATGTTCGAGATTTAGTATGGAGATGATTTGTATCAAGAATTGTGTTATGACACTGGAAAAAACAAATGTAAAAATAAAATTTAAAAATGATTTAAAGAAAACGACAAATTTATTTATTAAATAACGGTCTTGTGTTCATGTTTTCTTGTGTTCATGTTTTCTATACTTATTTTAAATATTATATCAACAAAAACGTTTTTTATTATGAAAAAGATGTTATCTAAAGGCTGCATTATACCTTGGGCATTGTGTAGTAGTTGATACCAGGACAATAGCCGCCACTCTTGGTCTAAATCTGCCCGTCCAACATGAAAAGGTGCCAGTAGACTTATCCTCGTTGGACATTTTAAAATATCATGACAAGTAGGGACATTATAGAACATACAAAAAGAAAAATTTTGAACCATTTTCCTAAATTCAGGATTTTGTTTAAATTTTTTTTTGTTTTTTTATTGAATATATATATTATTATATATATATATTGGTACCCAGCGTCACTTACAACTAAGACGAATCTATTGACACTCACATAAAAATACGACAAGCCGGATCTAGGGCGTGCAAAGAAATATATACACATATATACATACATACACTCGAAAAACAGAACCCCTTACGCAGTCGGGTAAAAAAAATGAAATAGGTTGAAGTTAGACCGAAGTGATAAAAAAATCAGATAGTAAACCTGTGATAAGCATTATATTCCGTTGCATTTTTTAAGCCATCCAAGTTGCGTACTAAATATTCTTACCTCAAATATCAACTACATACATTTCTGACACGAAAATGTTACTCTAACTAGCGTTTACAAAGTAAATTACTGCCTTAAAACTCATAGAAGAATTTTTCTTTGCCTATTAAGGGTTGAATCGACAAACCGCCCCTCGCCATTAAATCTAATCAGAAATCAGCACTCAACGTGTAATCACCTCGAATAATAACGTGATTGTTTCTAGGGGTCGACGACTTTTAATGGTTTAACTACGACTCGAAACGACAGGGATGTACTTTGCGGTTCTACACGAAAGGTTCTAAGCCTTTGAATTTCTCTGCACATTTAATATAAATACCTGCGTTAATTTCCGTCGTTGATTCAGTTTGGGGCAGTAACAGTAGTAACATATATTTTTATAATTAAATTAAATAACGGTTTTAGTATTATGTCCTATAACCTAATTTATCCTAAAATTAAAAAAAAATCTTAGACTTTTGTTCGATCACGTGACTTCAAAGGTTTACTTAAATGAAACTAAAATAATAATATTTTAATGCGCTTTCGTGTGCTTTCTACGAAGTGTTACAAGAGAATCTGAACTTAAAATATCAGGAATTGTGGTTCTCAGTTTACAATTATGTGGTACTATAGTAATTAAACTCCCTACAACTTTTCGATTTTCAGTCAAAGACGTCGTACAACTTTTTTGAAACATGTATTTAACTCAATGTTTAAAAAAATTGACATTAACCTAAATAAAAAAATACTTATTAATTACTAGCATTCTTTATTAAATCCTTTAGTTGAAATAAACAGTTATAACAGTGACTTGAAGAGGTTCACGACAAGTTGGGTAGTGTACAGGCTGGATGATTATAATATTTTAACAATAACAAATGGACGTGATCAAAATCCGTCTCTGTATTATATTTCAGTCACATACGTCTAACATTTACTCATGTTTATTGCTTCAGAAATTGATGGGATGGGTTCTGTAAATGAAAAAATGTTAGTTTAATAGTAGCATGTTAGAGTATTTAAGGGTTAAGGTAATAAAATACCAGAAGAATTTTTGCACAACTGCGCCAAGAGGAGGGTTATGTTTTCGAGTATGTGTGTGTATATTTCTTTGTCACGCTCTCTATCGTTGAATTATTTGAGTAAGCAGTAGGTACTTAAATGAAAATTAATACAAAACAAAGCGCTGATTTTTATTCTTCCGATATATGTTTATACGCACATTAAGGAGAGAAATTTCTTAACACTCCTTACTTGGGAGGTCTTGCCCATAATATCTCTTTACAACGATAAAAATACTCGCAACAAGCAGGATTATATACATCTACAATATATGATTATATACGCAATAAATTACTTTGTGCTTTTAATATTGTAGTTAGGTAAGAAAGCTTAAAATAAAGCTTTTGGATTAAAACTCCTTCGCAAGCTAAGCTTAAGTTTGTTGGTTAGTTTCCATCAGCTGAAGTAATATTGCTTTAAAAACAAAATGGAAGTTTAAAAGCGCTAACAATACAATCTGCCCTTAAAGTGAACCAAGGCAAAATTAACAGCAGAAGTCGCGCTATTAAGAATTCTTTTCAAACTTTATCCTTGAATCGTGGGTCTAAAAACGTAATTAAAGATTTGTGAAAAACTGTTCAAAGAAATATTTTTTGGCCTAAGACACCAGATATCTAGACCCAAAGCCCATAACTCTGCTTGGGAAAGTAATACAAAAGTCGGTGTCTTATTTGTGTCTATTGGGTTGTAAGGTTTTTCAGAAGTTGTGGGGTTCACGTGCCGTCAGGTGCGAGCTGTTGCTCTCTTTTACCGTCTTTTTATATACGGGAGAAAACCTACTGAAAGTGGAAATTCATTTAGTAAACGGTTAACTCAGAGGACTGAGTTGAAAAGTTTTGCTGGTGTCACTTTAGCACTATTTAAAAGTTACTCTCGTATGTCAAATAACAATTTGTATTTGTTTCAAACCGTCAACGTCAATTTTAAAACTAACATTAATGAATTTATTCATGGTTCATGGTTTCTCTCTTATCACTGCTGAAGAAGTTTCCCAAGGGGAGCCTATCATAGAGGTATTTGCCAGTCCGCAAGTCTTTGAAACGTCGTTATAAATTTATTTTCCTACCGTTTTTGTATTAAAATTTAATTCAAGACTTAGTGTATTACGAAAATGTAATTATCGGAAATAAATAAACACCTCACAAACTTCAGTTACAGAAAATAATTGAATGAATTAATTAACTTTTTATTACTGATGTACAAAGCTTTTCAGTGCTATTATTTAGTGCCTAGCTTATGGTGACAACATTTTACAATGCCTTACGCAATGTAGTATTTGGTACAAATGCACTTTTGTTCAAATTTACTACGAGGAAAGGGAGGAAGATTATTATTAGATCCTCTACTTGTGATGTTTTATGATTTTCCTCTGCAGTAGCTTGCAAAAAACTGGGACAGTCAGTCTATCATTGTTCTTTACTTTTGTTTTTATTTTAAAAAGACAACGCCCGCAATGAAAATACATCCTGTGTCGCAGGGTACTTTACAAACATTCATGAAACTGACTCAAAGTACATCCAGACTCAGGACAACAAATTGTGAATATTGTCAAATCACAATTTGTTGTCCTATGTAGGATTTGAACCCACAACACAAAATTCCATACACCGGATCGCTTGAACCAATAAGAGGCCATACGTGCAGTACTGTATCTAAAGTATAGCTCTCACACAACATAATATACTCTTTGTCAATAGTCACAGACTGAGTTGACACATTTTATTCACATACATTTATATATACATACACGGCATGACGCTATCACCAAGTACTCTTTGTTTAGCATTATATTCCTTAAAAACAAGCGCTTTATTTCACCTTGTTCTGTAAGTCTACATATTTTCAGAGAGTCATTAATTTATTTAATTTATTTTGTTAAAGTTTTTAGATTAACAAAAACTAATTCAGAAAAGTTTGAATTGGGCTAAGTTAGATGGATTATAGGAGAAAACTAAATGGACCTACTTTATTAGAAACAATAGATAGGATTAAGGTTAATTAAAGTTTATACATTTTGTCTTCTAAATATTTGAGAACAGACCTACCAAACTGGTTTCGAGAGAAGTTTATCTTAAAATATCTCAAACTTCCTACAGCAAATTGAAGCTTTTCAAACTCAATAAACACACAGACAGTCATAGAGAAATATTTACTGTGCCTATCTACGAAATCTATCAAAACACAAAAACATATATTATACTGTCGACATCAATTGTTCTCGAGAAGTACAATAAAACACTTATTTGGTGCGAAATAAAAACGTAGTAAGACGCAACACTAAATTCTTATATGACGACCGTCTCATAAGGCTGGCGATAAAGTGTAATGTAACATGTCGTTTTCAGGGTTGCCACAAATTGATTTTATGGGGAATTGAATATAGTGTGGCAAGAGTAAAATATTAAATCTAATAATTTTACTTAATTGTATTTAAACATTAATCATTATGATTATGTCATAGTTATGCAATAAGGTCAAAGCTGTCATATGTCATATATAGCTGTCAGTCAGTCAGTCAGCAGTCAGCTGCTAATAAGAGCAATATTTTCGATATTTTATGATCGATTTAAGAATAAAATAATATAGTTTAGTGATTTATTTAAAAAATATACCATTCTGATACTAGCTGTGCCCCGCGGTATTACTCTTGGTTGTTGTTATATCTCTATAACAATAATCGTTGGTAACACTACGGTTCTTGTGGCTTCTTATAACATCAGCTATCTGCCAATCAAAATTGCGTCAAAATTGGTCCAGCCGTTACAGGTAGTAGCCAGAACAAACAGATAGACAAAAATATAAAATTGGTTTTTAGTCTTATATAATTTCATACGCATTTAGTCAAAAGCTATTATTTTGAAATTACAAAGAGACACTTTGATTTTATTTATTGATATTTTGATTTTAAAATACTGTGGTGACTTCCACATCATAGGATCCTCCGTATGTGTTGGAGGGACATGACACCCGTTCCTCCACAATACCATAGGTCAGTTCAACCAGATTAATAATAAGGTTAAGACTGCACGGTTGGCCTAGCCGCCCATAAACACCCACTACACCAGAGGCGTTACAAGTACGTTACCGGCCTTTTGAGAAGGAGTACGTTCTTTTCTTGAAGGTTTGAAAGTCGTATTGGTCCAGGAACACCGCAGGCGACAGCTCATTCCACAGTTTTGTTTTACGAGGCAGAAAGTTTCGGGAAAAGCGCACAGTTATAGACTGCCAACCATCTAGATGATGGGGATGAAAACTCTGTCACGTACGACGATGGCAGAAAGAGGCGGCAGGGATCAGTTCGAACAATTTTGTTTGTCTGATTATTTTTTTAAAAGATTCTGATCTTTCATCTTGCCGAGTTGTTAAAGTTACATTAATTAAAAGTTTTTATTTTGCAAAATTAACTTTGATATAAAATCGAATAGGTTATATGATAGCCATTTAGTTTATTAATATGTCACTACTTTGTATTCTTCTAAATAATTTAATTAGGTAATTCAGTTAATTCTTCTAAATTCGTTCTTACTATAAGGGAAACTGTGGGGTATTAGCTGATATTTTGTATTTGAATAGTGACAACCCTAGCCATTGGTGAACGTTAAACAGAATTGACGAACGTTGCTATCAAAGGCGGAACAATATCACTACCGTTGTAACATAGAGATTAGGTTGTTACCAGCGCCGAACATATATACTTATGGCATTATACCCCATATTACTTCCTTGTATAATTTGCTTTATGACTTGTTTTTAAGAGTCAGTCGATGTTTTACGCGTACAGAACGTATTTAACTACTAACTATAATTGTAAGAAAGCCGAGAAAGAGAGAGAGAGAGCGTTTGTTAAAATATTTAACGAACGACAAATTTAAAATAAATATATATAAACTATTATGCAGTGCCAATAATGGACCCAATTCAGCATTGTGTTAGACAAACGCGTTACCCTGGTTTCCAATGAAGCCCGTGAAGCTATAGACAAATGTGCCGGTTCGGTTAGAGTGATACTATTGTCTCGTAGATAGTTCAAATCAACTAATCGCCGTGCACTGCTGAACGTGTATCACCCAAGTAGCACAATCTATCCCGGTCTCAGGCAGTCCACGTCCATTAGCTGCCAGTCATTTTCTTCAAATCTGTTTTTCTCCGAGTGTGTGAGGTTACTAAAGTTCAAACATCCTCTTTCCATGATACAGAGGCAGGTCTTAAAACTTGGGAACACACTCGTGAGTTTGAGTTGCACACATGAGTTGCAGAATTCCTCGAACAGATGTTGACTATATTTAGGTATATTTTTCGTTAGTATTGTGGCGACTTCCACATATAACACAACAATAACCTACTACAGCGCCATCTACCGAAGATACACTGAACTACAAAGTAACATACTACACGGAGCAGCTACAAATCCTGAATCGCCCAATAAATAGTTCTCGCACCGATAATCATATATCCCAACATCAACTGTTGGGCAGTAGCGCGCCAGGCATGATCACCTCGCCTGGTCGGAGGAAGGGTCAACACAAAGGGAGGCCTTTGTGTTGGAGGGACATGATACCCGTTCCTACACAGTATAATTCTAAAAAAAATACTTAAAACTTTTTAACACTAACTTCGTGGTGCGTATATCAAAAGTGAGTTCATAAATTCTGGAGTCGATTTTGTTTTTCAGCCACGACAGCATATAAATCCCTAATGGTAAAAGGCTATATTTCATTGCGTTATGAAATATAGAGAATAGCGATGCACCGAATAATACCGTCAACTGTAGCTACTTCTACACACGTCATACAAAAAAACTTTCTGTGTGATCATTGTGATCTTTGACTGCCTCGGTGGCGTAGTGGTAGCGTATGCGACTGCTAAGCTTGAGGTCTCGGGTTCGATTCCCGGGTCGGACCAAATGTTTGTATGATCTGCAAATATTTGTTTCGGAGTTTGGGTGTTTTCTATGTATAATATGTATGTATTTACTAAAAAAAAAAGTAAATAAGTATTTATATCAGTTGTCAGTACCCATAACACAAGCTCTGCTTAGCTTGGGACTAGATGGCGTTGTGTGTTAGATGTCCGGAATATTTATTTATTATTTATTTGAGCCATAGAATACTTGTCATCTAAAAATGTTCAAACCATTAAAAGCCTAGTGAAAGACCGAGTAAAGAAGATTTTTTATGTCTGAAGGAGCTTCACAGTGGCTTGTTAGACTTTGGTGAGCTGATGACCTGGTCACCCCTCAACCCCAGAAGTTTATGATGGAACACCGTGGAGTTTTAGGCAGTTCAATTCTTACGTAATCTTTCACAATAAAAGTGATCTGATATAATAATAACATAACAGGGCGTTCAATATTATTATTCTGCTCATTATAGTTTCAGAAAATAACAGAATATAAAAGTCTCATTTTCTCCATGTTGAAAATCCCTTTAGTTTTTTTGTTGTTCAGTATCTTTACAAGAACATTTTTCATGAGATACTGGGAAATAAAGCGAACTTAAAAGCCTAACAACCCACTTGTTTTAAGTCTAAACACAAAGTAGGCCAAGTACACAAAACTTAGTCATTATTCATTGCCCGATTCGAAATAAAAAGTATTTTCAACACCTCAACAAGTGCTTCTAAGCCAAAAAGATAAAACCTTCCTTTACATAAAGTTTTGCGAATGTGGCTTTAACAACACATCTTCGGGGCTTAATATATTTCTTGTATTGAGTGGCTTTGACAGATTTTTTTCTTTCGAACAAAATGGGGTTGTAAATTATTGGACGCTTATTTAGATATGTTCTGCGATGGTTTGTTTCACGAGTATATTATTTCTCATAAGATTTTTTTTTTTATTTATTATGTAGGGGTATTTTATTCTTTTCAAAATTAAAACATTTCAATTTGGATTCAAGGCGTTATTTATAATATATAACCATAGCAAAGTGACTCTACAAAGCATGTTTAAAATGTAAGAGTAGTTTTTTTATGGAATTGGTGGCCAACGATCAGACGTATCGCCTGATGGTAAGCGATTACCGCCGTCCATGGACGCCCGTAACACCAGAGGCGTTACAAGTGCGTTGCCAGCCTTTGGGGGATGAGGAAAGGGATGGGGGAAGGGGTTAAGGTAGGGCCTCCGGTATTCCCACTCACCCGGTGAAACACAGTGTGTTTCACACCGGTTTTCTGTGAGTCCGTGGTAGTACTCCAATCGAGCCAGCCCATGCATGCCGAAGCGTGGCTCTCCCACGGTATATAATAGCGGTCACCATGCTTATTATGAGTGTAGACAATGCAACAAAGCATCATGTTGACCCATACTATGGCGGCCTATAAAGATGCTGCTACATCATTGGGCATCTGGTCCTACGACATGAAAACACAAACGCTGTCATTTAAAGTTGGTCTTCTATGACAAGATAGTACCGCCCTGGTAGGGCGACACATTTTTGCTGAAATTAACGTGGTTCTACACTTTGAATAGGTATTCCATTATAACAATTTTCATTTCTATTTTTAATGTGATTTTCTTTATAGATATCTTAAAAAGTTTGTATGGCAAAAGTTTTCATACTTTTCAAGTGTCAAAAATGATGAACATGAAAACTAAAAATTCTGTTAGTTCATGAACACAGGTGGGTTGAGTAGAATGTTTGTAGTTTGATTCTAGCTCCGATATGCTCGCGGCTGCGGCGGCTTTAAACTTTCACAAAGGATCTAAAAGACAAGACTTGTCGTTACACCCACAAAGGAAATACTTTAAAAGAGATGTATTTTAATGATAAATGTAAAGTGGAAACAGAAGACATTTTGTAAATGACTGTACGGCAGCTTTTTATTGATTTTCATTGAACTGGAGTTTGTCTGGCATTAGTTCAATCAAATGCTTGGATATTCATTAATCAAGTAAATCGAGGACCCACAGCAAAGATATACAACCACAATACTTATAATACTATAATATCATTTTTACCTCATCATTCTAATACATTTAAACCGTGGGGGAGCCACACTTCGGCATGCATGGGACAGCTCGACCGAAGTGATACCACGGCCTCACAGAAAACCGGTGTGAAATAGCGCCTGCGCTGTGTTTCAGCGAGTGAGTGAGGGTACCGGAGGTCCACACCCTACACTTCCCCATCCCTCTTCCCATTCCCCCAAAGACCGGCAACGCACTTGTGACGCCTCTGGTGTTGCGGGTGTCCATGGGTGGAGGTAATCGCTTACCATTAGGCGATACGTCTGCTCGTTTGCCGCCTATTCCATAAAAAAAAAATTTAATCGGAAATTTCACGATCATAACGTAATTCACTTAAAAAACCGAATGTACATAAAAAAATGCTGACCCATAGAAGTAACAAAACGTTAAATTCCCATCAACAAAAACACATTTGAATATTTTATTAACCAAACAGAGTTGAAATAAAACCGTACTTGGATCGGTGCGCCCAACACACAATATGAATGAAATTGAATTGGGAAATTCAATCGTACGCGAGCCACCATGATTTACATTCAAATGACGAGTACAGATATTCAAGCCGATTATCAAATGATTGTACTTCACACTGTCTAGGCACTAAAATGGAATTTCATACAAAATACATTTTGTCCATAAATTAATAAGTGAGTAAACTGAATATTAATAAGAGATCATTTACCTCTTTTTCGTAGTGTTTTTGCAAACTTTACATATTTTGATGATTATATTTTGTCAACTCAGGCCATTTTGATTGCGTTATAGATGGTCAGGTCCTTGTACATGCAGGGCACCATATGAGGTAAAATTCTGTTTGAATTATACTGCACCAACAGCTCAAGTTAGCACCGTCCGAAAATCTTCACCTGAAGACAATTTCTTTGCTCCAGGTGACCTAAGTCTGAAGTTTATTTTAGGACCTCCAAATTGGCTACGATAATTTATCGAATTCAATGCATATTCAGGAATTCTATTATAAATTTTGAGGTTCAAATTAACTATACCTTGTACCGCCCTATTAAAAATAAGATTTATAAGGATATTATGACTATCGCCAACTATTTATAAAATGTTACCAACTTAAAAAAAAAATTGAATGTGAAAAGTAAACAAAAGATAATAATTTTACAATTGGAATTTTAATATGATTGGTTTATAGAAAAAAAAGAAAATAACAATTTTATTTGTGTGTGAAGTTATATCTTTGCGTGTAATGTTGTGTCTGTGTAAACAAATTTTTTTAATAATTTTTAGGCGACCAATTGTATTCAAACAAAATTAGGGATTTAATGGAGTTAAAATAGACTGATGAGCCAATTTTAGCTGCAACTCTACAACGTAGTTTGCTTTGCAGTGTATTTTATCTTCGTGAATCTCAAGGCGAAGGTCGTTAATATTACTCAAGTAACCACGCCACCGACATTCAAAATTTATATTTAACATGTACTAAGTAGCAAGATATTTCTAGTAGAAGGCATATTTTCCCATGTGAGATCATTAGTACATCTGAGCTATTTATGATAGGAATTTTAGGATTTTTATCGTAGCTATGTTTTTACGGAGGTGTTGAATATTTGATTCTTTTACTTGAAAAGTATTTTTGTCGTAACACACTTTGGAAAAGTATAAGCTTAAAATTTCAAATACAAATATAGTTTTTGTATCAGTATTCCTTACCTCAGTTTAAAGAAAAAAGGTTCGATTCATAAATATGAGAAAATACCTGACAAAAGACTAAGTTTTCCGATTAGTTGTGTCACCTTAACAGAACTGTTGGATAATATAAATTACCCTTAGTCTATCAGAAGGATACACAGCGCAGAACACTCCAAAATAATCTGGGAATTCTGTAACATACGCAACACACATGTATGATGTATGATACAGATGATCAATTTCATAACAAGAATATCAACTTCATAGATTATCAGTAGTTAGTTTGCAGAATGTTTTTCTTATCCCACTCGAGCTGTATAATATTACCACCAACAGTTTAACAACTATGTCCTTACTCATTTCTAACATTTCTTAACCTATCCTAATTATACTTAGAATTCGAAACAGTTGCCTAAGTAACAGTTTTTACCAGATTACATTGTTGTTAATACCCTTGTAACACCAAACAGCTTTCTGATTACGTCAGGTAAAGTTTTTCTTGTTTGTCTCTCTCATAATACATTGGTACGTGTTTAGACTTATGATTTGACGCCAAGTATAGCAAAAGAATATTGTTTTTCGTTTTAATTTTATACCGTAACGTCATTCAGAGCTTAAGGCATCACCATAAAAAGGGGGTTTAGCCTACTATAACACCGGTTTTGGTTTCAAGTTTTCAAGAATTCATACCACTCGGATCAACTTTGAATGTTGCATAGTTTGTGTTTGGATTAAGGAATTTACCTTCCTGAAATTTGAGACTGTAACTAGTAGATAGATAACATACGTGTCTTGTAATAATAGCAATTATATTAAATTATCATCAACGATTTTATTAGGGAAGTATTTGCTTACGGCTCTGCCTCCTTGTATATCTGTCATCGCGAGTAGCCTATGTCCTTCCTCAAGTATTAAAGTATCACCATGCCAAGTTTCATTAAAATTGGTACAGCGTTTTTAAAATTTTAAATTTTAAGAATCTATAATAATAATAATATGTTTATGTTTATTACGTTTAAACATGACGATATTATCTCGCTATCCAGTCGCTGCGACATGTGTGTAACTTTTATAATTCAAATGTAAACAAAACAATACTGTCCCTATCATAATATTCAAAATCCCCCGGATTTTCTAAACATCGCTCTAATGTGTTAGGCAATTTTCAGATTATAATCCATCCATGTCTTTTAATATATCAATATCTCTTACCGAAGAATGAAATACAATATCAAGGGGATCAAAATGATATTAAGGATCGAATCGGGGAACTCGTTAAAATGAAACTCAACAATTCCGATCTGAGTAAAGCCCATATACAAAAGCTAGTCGGGAAATAAATTTACTTATAAGGATGTATTGAAAGCTATTTTTAAGATTAATCATAATGTTCATAATTATACCTTTTAAATGCTACTTACTTTTTGTTAATTCCTGAGTATTATTTATTGTAAGCGTAAACTCTCATATGTAGTAAGTTGAGTGCCGGTTGCGAGAAATTTCATTTTGCCATTTAGAATCACTAATATTGTCTATCTCAGCAAGACAAAGTTGGTGTTTATTGCTGAATTCTTTGTAATGAGTCTAAGCACTAACATTTCTTTCTTTAATTACAGCTTCTTCAATCTTAGCAATTCTAAAATGAATTTCCTTAAGATATTTTTATTATGTGTCAAGCATTTTATCAAGGCAAGGGTGTACACTGGCTAATCTGACTACCGAAGAGTAGTTTGCAGCGGTGCGCTTGGGTAGCGCGATACGTAAGGAAAATAAATCAACAGCGAGTATCATTTTCATCCCCCTATCTCGGAAAGAGTATTTTTGCTCTTCGAAATCTGAGTGCAAAAGCCTTTTTATCCACTAGAGGATAAAGTAAATTTAGAACATCATGTGTGTGTGAACACTATGTGAATTCAAAACATCATTAAACATCCAACTTCTACCTCCATGATGCCGAATTTATCATACAAGGTTTTTTAATTTGTTAAAACTCAGACTTCGGAACCTTCTTAGTGTACTTTTTTAATTTGCTTTGCCCGCGCCGTTTTCTTTTCACGTAATATTGTTAAAACCTTAAGTTAAAAACAAGTAACTGTAGCAACGTTACTTTAATTTTTTCTTAATTATACCTAAGTATCATTTGAAATAATTTTAAGATTATTCTGTAATACTTACGTAATAAATATAAATACCTAATCTGAAATAAAAGTATATTGTGATTGTTTTTTTGCATTCAGTCATTGCCTCGCTCAGGTAAGGTGAAGTTACGTGCATTCGAAGGCAACGATTTTTCACCCCCTGTTCTTTTGATTCCCTCGCTAACGCTCTGGATTCTAATTTTTTAATCACTCGCTGCACTCGTGATTTAATTTTGGAATCCTTCACTTGCTCGGTCATCAAAATTGAACACGCGGTTTCAAAGCAACTTTGCACTTTTGTATAACAAATAACTATTACAATATACTGTTTTGGGAGTATACACTGTGTTTTTGTTGTAAAGTAATTATAAACTGCATCAAAATATCTCTTAACAGATTTACTTGTTACGCACGGAATTCTCTGCTCAGCTGCACGTGATTAGGTACAGTCCTATACTTACACTACATTTTATATTTATTGGAAGTTTTGTAGGTGGATTTTTTTTCTACACATGTAAGTTACCGTATAACGCTTTACTAAGTAATAAATTAAACGGCTATAATGGTTCCAAACCAATTTAATCCGAGCTGACGAATTGGAATTCGTCCAGTTTTGAGTAAAGCGTGTATATTGCAACAGTACGAAACAATTGGAACTAGAAACCAAAGTTATGCTACATAAATTTTGTCAGTGCCTTGAGTTATTGCACCAACATGGGTATATTTAGAGCGAGCACAATAATGCAGCGTATCATTTCTATCATTTTACTGGCTCCAAATATACCCAAAATATTACTTCAACAACAAACTCTTGCCAAAGTGATCCTACTCTGCCTGATGCAAAGCCTGACCAGGATCTAGGAGTAGTGGTCACCATACTCATTGGAAATGCAAGGCTTGTGAAACTAAGGTTTTTTAATACTTAGTGAATTATCTTATTTTTAACTTATTAAAGAAAGAATTTGTAGTATACTTGTAGTAGGTTTTGCATTATTCTTAATTTGTTCCATCAACGTTTTTATATATTTTATCTTACTTGAAATTCGATAACCTGGTTGTATTTTACATTTACAACGACATGCCCGAAGAAGGTTCCCATCAAGATCCCATTAGGCAATAACCAGCTAAAACTTTTTACAAACCTTTTTGTCTCACCTTGAATAACGATGAACAAATAGTTAATAGAAAAAATACACAGTTTCAAACAAATTTGTGACTCCTGTCTGAAACAGTTAATGAGCGGCGCGGCGATGGTCACTTTCTACCCGACGATTTAAAGAAAAAATATTTTCATCACGTCAAAATCAGGCCATGTTTCAATCAGTTTCCAGAGAGCTTATAAAACAAAAGTTTACAATGATTACAAAAGTATTTGAACCAAAGTTTATTCACAACACACCAAAATAGTTAAACCACTCATCATTCGTACTAACTGACTTACAAATACACAAAATGGCAAGTACGCTAAAGCAAATTTCATCATGAAGGTACCACGGCATAGTTGGCAACAACCGATGTTAATTTTTGTAGCTGTTGTTAATAAAAAGCGTAACACCGCGCAGACAGTGTAATTGCCGCTATCAAATATGGGTGCTAGCGCTCTCTGCAATGTGTGGAGTAAGGATTGGGCTATAGAACGTAACGTCCCGCGTTTCGCTTTGTATTTTTTATATCTTTAACTCTAGCAACAATGGATTAAGGAGGGGGAATGAATTTACTTATTATTGTCAGACGAATTATAGTGCTACTCATTTCTATGTAGACGACATCTATTGAATGAGGTAAAGTTTTCAAATGTAATTATTAGTCGTACACAATTATTTAATAGTCATAGATTGTGTTTCAGATTCCGGCTGTTCCTAGTATCGATTTCATAATGTATGTTTGTTTTTTTAGAATCGCATCAAACTTACAAATCATATATACAAGTACAAATCATATAACAAGTATAAAATCATGGTGTTATCCAAGTCTGATCACAAAATAAGGTTAAAATAAACACAAATGTTATTTCGCTTTCGACTGGTGTTAAGTTACATTCTTTTTCTATTGTATGTAGAGGAGGCAGTTTCATGCACTCGCGTCTGCGACTCAATATCTGTTATTCTCGCTGTTACAACGTTTAAGGACCTTTCCGTACTACGCAAATGGGAAACACTTTTAAATGGGGTTTCTGGACGATTTTCATACTAATAGCTGCTATCAGTGTATTCCCACTCAGACTACACCCGACAAAGTGCCTTATATGTATTAAACTGACTCGGCAAGAATGCACATGCAGTTCCTACATCCATAAAAATAAATTAAATTGAAGTGTCTGTTTGTGAATTCAAATTCATATCTTTTTACTAAATATATGTTAAAGTAAATACTGAACTTAAAAAAAAAATGTTTTTCTATGTGTCTGATTGTTCCGGTTATTCTCTGAAATGGCGGGAACGATTTTGATAGGACTTTTACTGGCAGGAAGATAATATACGGAGCAGATTTTTTTTTATAAATTATTGGGCAACTTATTCACGTATACTCTGAGACCATTTAAAAGATAGATAGGTGTTTCGAACTCCCGCATTTTGCCAACTTTGATGGTGTTCTTGTGGTACTAATCGATTCGCAAGAATGATCATGATTTGCCTGTTTGTCTGCTGTCCCATGCCATGAGAACCATAAGTACATCCCTGGATATCTTTTAAGTGCAGTTATCTTAAAATTGAAAACCAGTATCTTCAATTTAAAACTACTAGTTTGAATTAGTCAAGGCTCTACTAATACGTACCATCCACATATTTTTCTTCAGACAACGTGTGATTTCTATTTAATCAACGTGTGAGCCAACTAAGACCCCACGAAGAAATATAGTGACTGCAATAGTTCAAATAATAAATGAATAGAAATTATGTATCGACTTAATATAAATTAAGACCATATAAGCTGCAGTACAATATGCTTGCAATGTTCTATCGTCATAAATGGAGGGACAACGCAAGGCGCCGACAAAGGTAACATTGCCCGTCAACTGCCACGACCACTCTCAAGATTGCCCGACAAAGACTACTCACAAAGACAGAACATGAAAATAATAGAACATTCTCATATTGAATGAATCTATATTCTAAAAGAGGAATTCTTTCTCAATTCTACGTGTGCGTCCTACCGGTACGTCTATCCAATCAAACTTTGGCACTTTTGCGTCTCACAACATTTTATAACTCCGAAGTTATATCGTTCCAAGGTTTTCGTTCACTCCCTTCTATTAAATATCTGGGCTTGTATACAACCAGTTCTAGTAAGGAGTGATAGTGTTGTGATTGGAGTGTTGCTTACACTTTACTATTTCCTCAAGTTTTTCATAATAATAATTCCTTGGTACATAGCAGTCTGGTTATCATAGACTTTGCCTATTTTGGTAACAGACGACGCCGCAACGGTGTGTAAGTCCGCGCTTAACCAAACTGACTAGGATTGTACGACGGACCGACGATTTAAGAACATAGCTGGCAGTTAATGGATGTGGACTACCCAAGACCGGGATGTTGAGCACTCTTTGCGGGAGGTCTTCTTACAGTAATGGAAGCCAGCCTGAAGAAGAATAATTCCAAATATTTTCTTAAATTAACTTCAAACACAATACGATACAAACTGATATTTTTATAAGATTTCAAGTTCTAAAAATCGATCGTTACACAGATTTAGAGAAATGAATAATTCATTTTTATTGTACCGATACTCAATTTTTGTTACATTCAATACTTAAAAGCAAAGAAGAAAGGCCCGGCTTTTACATAAACAACATTTTACAACACAAAAGTACACACAAATAGGAATTCACTTTGTAGGTGCCTTACAAAGCCTATAAGAATGTTCAGAGTTCAAACAATTTTCGACAGTAAATGTATGGAGGATATACATTGCGTTTTAGTTATAAAACAAAAACTTTTATTGAATGCATCGCCAAAATTGTACGCGCCATTGTTTTAAGTCATTCATGAATAAAACTACGTAGATCATTTGAAAGGTCTTTTGTTCGAAGCCAGTGAAATTTATTATGTTATATATCTGCTTGCACTATGTCTGGGTAAAATTACAACGGAGTGGCAATATTTATTCCATAATAGATGCAATTTGTAGTCATTCAGCTGGCTAAATAAAAAAAAACTAAAAAGGTTTACCACAGAAAAGAATTTTTGCAATTTCTTACATAGACGTATACATATATCATATATCATACATAGAGTAGACTTCATCTCATAGCCTAAGCATTTAGATATTCTAAATATCTTAACGGTTTTATCTCTTGGAATGACTCTGACTGTTTCTTTTATCTTAGTTTTTAAGTTCTTAAGCTTTTTACTTTGATGATACGGCGATTATAATTTTTATAAGTAATTCTTATTTCATATAGAAATGTGTGAGTTGCCCATTTGTGAATGAAGCATGGCAGTATCTGACGGTATAATAAAAATGCGAATAGGAAAATAATTATCATATTTTAGCAACATGCTTACAATTAAAATCAAATTGCCAAAATTCATGTAGCATTTAAATTTTTTACATAGTATAAAATTAAGTTGTTTCCGCTCTCTGTTCATTTTGATTTAAACTACTGAACAGATTTTAATGTGATTTCCAATTATAGATAGAATGATTTAACAGAAATGTTTATATGCATAATAATATACCTATATTATAAGATATACATCTATATGTTATAATAGTGGAAATCCGAAAATTTTAGTCTACCGTACGAAGCCAGGCTGGGTCGCTAGTAAACTAAAGGTAACCTGAGGCATAAAAAGTTGCATTTCAATATGAAAGGTTAATAGTAACTTCAAATTAACTTTCAAGTTTATTTACGTAGGTAGTTAAAAATGAAGGCAATAAAAGAGTGGTAATGAAATTTTTAACTGTTTCATTAACAATGTCGTTAGTGTAATACGAGTCCAGTCGATTCAGTATAAACTGGCTTAATAGCAGGAGATTTAAATTTATAGTTTGGCTAAAAACCTACTGAGATCGATCTGGAGTTTCTTTAATATTTATTTTATATTAAAAGAGCTCCAGATCGACCATGTTTGGTATCAGGCCTTTTTGGCGCCTGGTTTGTAGCATGTTTGGTACGAGGCCTGTTTGGTGCCTAGTTTGTAATTTGATCGGTACCAGGCCTGTTTGGTGCCTGGTCTTAAACATGTTTGATGCCAAGCTTGTAATATTTGACAAGTTATAATTATCATTTCGGTTTTGCCGTTAAACATAACATGCATTAACTATTAATATTACGTTTCAGAACCTTACAAATGCTAAACTACGCAATGTATACAATATCATGCGATATGATATAGAACACATTATGTAATGCAAATATTCCATTCATCCCGTGGGAATACTATTGAGAACGACCTGGAACACAATTATGCGTCCATGAGAAGCGTGTGATATATTATGTAAACTGTCACGGCTGTGATCGCTAAAATGTATGTTTATATGTGTACTAGGTGACACGCTAGCAAGTCTCTGCGTGTGTCCCATATTACTTCGTGCTCATTTTAGTAGAATACTAGCTGATTCGCGCAACTTTGTCTGCGTCTTATGTGGTAGGGTTAGGAGAGTGATAAATGTGACCTATTCCCATACCTTTCAATTATAAAAAAACTGTTTAAATCGGTCGATTGGACAAACAATGAGACAAGAGGTAGTACATAAGAAGATGATATTTTGCCCGGCAATGTTCTCATTCAGAGTCTTGTCACTCATTTACGACTGATTTAATTTTAGACTAAAGTTATTTAAAAAAAAAAGATGTGTGTGCATATTCACACGCGATAGAGGTGAAACTTTAGTAAATCGACAAAAGAATGAGATGAATATATATAACAAAGGTAGGATAATTATAAAGTTTATTTGCTTAAAAATGAAAGTATTTTGATTAATTTATACATGCACACCGACGTTTGCTCTCTTGCTCTGGCACACTAATTACAGGCGACTTTTTGTATTTGTGTCTCTTACCTGTCGTTTTTTCCGTTGCATCCGGTTTGAAATCACAACGATTCTTAATAAGTTTCACTTCAAAAAATAACTATATAATATGTTATTAAGATAGTTACTTCATTAGTTATTTTAATATTACTTTATTTAGGGGCTTGTAGTCACACATGAGACCATTTCAGCCCCATCGTACCCTTAATTTACAAGTTATTCATACTGCTGGACATAGGCTTTTCCAATTGCAGGACACTTGGTTCGATCCTCGTATTCTCGAATTCAGCTCCTGCCAGCCGTCTTGTGCAGATCATCACTCCGCCTGGCCTCTTAATTTTCTACACTATATTTGCTAAGACGCGGTCTCCACTCATGAACCGGTTTACATCAACGGTAATCAGTTCTACTGCTAATATGATCAGCCCACTGCCACTTCAGCTTGATAATTCTGTGGACTATGTCGATGATCCTGGTTCTCTGCCACCACTTAACAATCTAATTTATTATAATATGTATTACTAGTAAGATACATTTTGTTTTCATACGATGATCAAGCAACCTCTTTATAAGACTTGGTATTTTATTTATTATTCATTACACCGATATCACTACTTTTAACGGTAGAAGAACTGAGTGGTTTTTGTTTCTTTTATGTTATATTTTTGACAGCGTACTTGTTTACAAACTATGCCTCAAATAGGTTATATATTAACGACGCCGCTTCTGACAGAGGCTTTGATAATATACTTTGCATCACGCCAACATCTACCATGTTTATTTTAAACCTTACTATCAAACACTCATTATACCGTGGGAAAGTCACGCTTCGGCATGAATAAGCCGGCTTGAACGGTCATTCCGTTCTGCCACGGCCTCACAGAAAACCGGTGTGAAATAGCGCTTGCGCTGTGTTTCACTAAGTAAGTAAAGATACCGGAGGTCTATATCCCAGGCCCTAGGCCCCCATTCCTCCCCCCATCCTCCTCCCCATCCCCATCCCCCAAAGGCCGGCAACGCACTTGTGACGCCTCTGGTGGTGTGGGTGTCTATGGGTGGCGGTAATCGCTAGCTATCAGGCGAAACAGCTGCTCGTTTGCCCACTATTCCATAAAAAAAAGTCACTCTCTCAGCCCTAGTTTCGACAAATTCAATTAAAAAATGTTAGACCTCCTCAACAATGAAACATTCGCCACAATTTGGGCGGGTACTTATAACCTTAAGATGTCGAAACTTATTGAGTGGAACGTGTCCAGATCGTAGTCTCTGAGCTACTACACTGTATTTCCTACTAATAATTTTGTTGGCAAACCATGGAACACGAGGAGGTTGACTTTCAATTGTTCCATACCAGATTCCTTTTTCTAGCAATTTTTGGTCATAATATTCTTTCCAATTGTACTGGCACATAATTCTAAATTAAGATGAAATTTCAATTAAACTGGGGTGATATTGATTACCATACCATCTGAAATAGTTTTCTTTGCCAATCGATCTGCCTCCTATTCCCTGATAAGCCAGCATGTGATGGAACCCGTTGCAACACCAAACCATTATCGGCAACAGACATGAATGCATGTTTTTGTTTTAAAACAGTATAAGCTAGTATAACACCTCTGCACTTGATGATATGTAAGGCTAGTCATGAACATCTTTAGCTCAAGAATCTCCAAATAACGGAGAACTCGGAAAACGCCTTGTATTTTTGGCTTATATTTTGTTTTGTGAAATGACTAAGCGTTGAGAGAAGTCATTACCAATACATTTGTTAGTTTTCTACTCTCGTGTACGTTTGGAAATGTTACCTTGGCAAGGGAGCTGGTTGAGCTAATAATGAATACTCATATTAGTGCTGCTGAATACTCATATTAGTGAAACCGTTTAACTATAATAGAACTATAATATGGTTTCCCTTATGAGCATAAAATACTTAATGGTTTCTGCTGTCAGATAATAACATTCAAATCATCTAATACTTAGAAAATTATAGCATTTTAGTATAATAAAACGCAGAATACTAACCAAGTTACTTTTAAGTGTTGTAACATAACTATTTTAACTATAGTACTTAACATTTAATTATTATAAGTCTGTTAAATTTACGATTTGTATAAACAGGTAGGTATCGTCGTAAAATTTAATGTTACAAATCTTGCTAGTTCGTTGTTTTTTTATATCATACTAGCTTTCGCCCGCGGAACCGCCCGCTCAAGACTCAAAGTATCTCTATTCCAAATTTCATTGAAATTTTTGGAATGGTTTAGGCGTGAAAGCTTCACAGACAGACAGAGATTATGAATTTGAATGGGGTAAACGAGAACATCAATACTGGTAGCAAGTGCCTACCACTGCACTCAGATACAAGTGAAGATACACAAGAATTACCCTGTCCCCACAGAAATAAGACAAGGGACGGACAGTATATGAGAATGGTTACAAGCAACAAAGGTTTTTTTTTTTAAACTTTTGCTTTCTATACCTCATTAGAACGTAAATAACAGAGATAATGATAGGATGAGATAGATGAACCCTCCATCTATCTCATCCTATCAACAGTATTTAACAGACCACTGCGAGCTTCTTAGCAAGGAGGTTTTGGTCTAGACGCCAACCAGACGGATTGGTAAAGGGTTTATTACAAGTTTGCTTACTCTTTCTAGTGATGGTGATGATGATGATGGGATGATTAATAATAAGCATGGTAACCGCTACTATATACCGTGGGAGAGCCACGCTTCATCCAATAAATAAACGTAAAAGTAACATTCCTTATCTTGCAAAGTCGTAAAGTTATATGTATCAACCTCTATTCAACTTAGGGAAAACTTTTAGTTTTTCTGCCGCAACTTAAAAAGGATTTCTTCCGTTCTTAATAGAAAACTTTGAACTTAAAGCCGGCCATAACAATGGGGAGTTATGTTAAACCCGGGGCAAGTTCAGTGTAATATGCTAATGTATTCGATAAAACTCAAGACTGAGCAGAATTACAAGCAATTTGTATGGGAATTTAATGTCATACACTTTAAAATTTATTCCGCAGTCTTGTATTCGAAATGGTACAATTTGTATTTTCTTATCTTTCATGCACCGCTATTGTGCTATTTTGCAGAAATATTACCAGTCTGAAAATACCGTTGTTGGTTAAAAATACAAGTATTAATGTGGTTTTTGGTACATTTTTTTATGTTTTGACAGTTGAAAAGAATAATTAAAAATTAAATTTTATTTATATAGACGTGAATCCAGTTAAGCGGAGCGACGAAGGCGTTAGCAGTAAGGTGTTTCAATGCAAAGATATAATATGACCCTAACCTCGAAAGCAATGGCGCGCCACCGTTCTGTACCGGCTGATTTCGAGAGCGCAGCTTAAAAAATATTTATCTAAAGTTAAAAAAAAACTTTATGAATGATTAACGTAATACATTTTGGTTGTAAAGAACAGATTAAATTCGTCTTTGAAGCATGTTCTTTCATGAGTTCAATCGATGTTTTTTATTTTTTTTTTATTTTATAGTGGGCAAACGAGCAGACGTATCACCTGATGGTAAGCGATTACCGCCGCCCATGGACACCCGCAACATCAAAGGCGTCACAAGTGCGTTGCCGACCTTTGGGGGATGGGAAAGGCGAAGAAGCGTACACGAAATAACTTAACATTTATAAATATATTTTTGTAATAAGAAATACGGAAGAAGGATTTGCTCGTGTTCAGAGCGGCATTTACAGTGATGCCATCTTATCAACCAAGTTTATGCGTTTATAAAAGACGTGGCGCGAGTGCTCTGGGCTCGATTTTGCTTTTCATCCGTCGAAGTGTCAATACCCAACGCCTAATACGGAAGTATTTTGTAGTTTCCATGTATTGTTTGATTGTTAATTAATTATTTTTCGTAAAGTAATAAATTGTTCTACATTGTTATATTTTTATAAATAAATCTTTATTGGTTATTTTATTTACTGACAAAAATTTAAAGTAAGTACTTAAAAGTCGCTCTGGGTTGGTGAAACAGATGAACAACCTAGCTTGTCTTCTTTATTTATTGTGAATCAACATTTGTTGACTAAAGATATTATAATAATGATTTAAGGTACTCATAGTAGTGTTTAGCTATTACGAATTTAATACAATATTTTCAAGAGCGAATCATGAACTATAGAATGCGCATTTCAAATGCTCTCCAAATATCTAATCCATTATGATATCAATATACAGTTCAACAGTTACTAAATGCGCCAGTGAACTATTAGTAAATTATCGATACTCTCAGCCCAATAAACACTAGTTAACAGAATACATTTTACTAGCTGACCCACGCAACTTTACCTGCTTCCCTTAAAATCACTAAATTTTCCCCCTTTCTGCACCAATTTTCATTGATTATTCGTACCGTGGTGTTATTTAGCTGATAGCATTCTTCCATAAATGGGTTACCTCACAGTTAAACTTTTTTCAAATTAAAAACAGTAATTTCTGAGTATTTACACCATCTAACGATAAAATTTAGATATGTTAATTGTCTGTTTACGTCTATCTATATACCACAATTAGGTGATGGTTATTACTAAATTTTCGAGTACCATATCTATGGTTCAGTGTCGTAAAAAAAAAAGCCGATCGCGTCAATACCACACTTTTTAAATACATTAATTGCTACTCGACTGTCATTATTTTATTTGGTGAAGTCATGTCTTAAAATATAATTGGAACAGTCCTGACACCCAACTCAGAGATGAGTGCGTCCAAACAAACAACCTCTTTAGCTTCACTAGTAGAGATACCCCCACAATCATTAAAGCTCTGTATCCAATCTCGCAGGCTCTGGTGCGTGAAGGATTTGATTAGTCATTCTCTGTACTGTATACCCCCGACAGATCTCGCGACAATGACGCATGATTCACACTCACTATAAAGCTTTATGTTAAAGCCACGGTGTCACTGAAAACGAATAACGATTTAGATTAAAACGCTTCCTTTCTCAGAAAATCAGAAAACAGTTATTTTATTTACATAGGAAAGCAAACGAACAAATTGATTACTTTATCGAAATTCACTACAGCAGCCTATGGTCACAAAATAATAATATATCGAACATCTAAGATACAACGTCATCTAACCAGATGCAGAATTAAGCAGAGCTTATATTGTAAGCACTTTACGACATATAAAGACATATAAAAGACAATATAATTAACGCACATGTAAAGATTCACAGGTGCATTAAAATGCCTTCTCCCACAGAATCAATGGAAAGGAAAACATTTAGAAAACCAGTTTAAGCATTAGTTTAATAGTTTTTACAGGATTAGAGACATTTGCTGAAATTATTTTCCTCAAGTACATAAACACCATCATCATCATCAACAGTGTATAATAGTTCACTGCTGAAAATAGAGATCCTCCTCCTTAGAGAAGAGGTTTTGGCTATATCTATATTTATAAAAATGAATTGCTGTTCGTTTGTCTCACTTAAACTCGAGAATGGCGGTACTGATTTGGCTAAAATTTATCTTGAAATATTTATGGAAGTACAGGGATGGTTTAAAAACTAAAATCTATTTTTTTTCCAATAATGGACTATCCAACTTTGCTTGCTATTCTTAGCTGTGAAACATTTCACGCCCTTTGTATTTTAAGAAATAGGAAATTGTCAAAAATATTTATAGGTGTGTTCAGTTTGTCCACACATATTACACAAATATATATAGGTGATACGAAGTTCACCGGGTTATTTAGTATATAATAAAGTAGTTACTTAATTTCGCCACTACACAATTATTCAGATTTTTTATGTCATCAAAACAAATTGGAGGGAACTGTTGATTTCCCCGCTCTTTGAATACAGTGGGACAGTATCCTAAGTTCCACTTAAAGATACGACTCAAGTCAACTCATGTTCGTGTTAAGATAGCAGTTACTATATTCTCTTTTGATCTTTGGTTTAATGTCTAAAAGACAGTCACATGGTTAGATATTGTCCGTATCTGTGGACATGTGAGATAGCACACCGTTTGGAGTTCACATAAGGTTTCTTAGTTGACCTGATAGTTATATGTTGACAGTGCAGAAATTTAAATTAGGTTGAAATCTAGAACCAAAATCACATATTTATAGATGTCCACTAATAAATATCGGGAGCTATAACTGGATCGCGTGTAATGTCAACGTTAGCGATATTAATGCCTCATACGAGGCTGAATTTATCGAACTTTTGTTTATGTATGGTCCTGTCATAATGACTTTACTCTGCCTGATGGAAAGCATAAGCAGAATCCAAGAATGGTGGTCACCATACTCACTGCGAATGCAGATAACGCAACAATGCATGGTGATCCACACCATGGCGGCCTAGTGATGCATCTGCAACATTGGGCCTCCGGTCTTGCACTCACCAACAAAACACGACAGAAGCTATACCTGTACTCAGGAAAGACATTTGCCGCAGGAGTCTATGGCTATAACCACGACTGTACAGAAATCTGAATTTATTCAATTTTGATTACATTAAAGTAATTTACAATGCTTCGATTTTTTCACTGAGTAAATATGATTGTCAGAATCCCCAAATTTTGCTCCTAAAATTATAGATGTCCACAGATATCGGGCGTCATTCAGTGATGGGTATCCTATTTGCACCTTTTGTCTATAATTAAAAAAAAAGGCGTTTTTTTATTATATAGTGGGCAAACGAGCAGACGTATCGCCTGATGGTAAGCGATTACCGCCGCCCATGGACACCCGCAACACCAACACACTGCTTTATTTGACTCAATTGTGACCTGCATTATTTGCTCTCTAGTGTAATTTTTAATGTAACAATAGATTCCGATTAATGAAAACGCATCATTAATTCAAATATAATTTAAAGATGGTATCGTATTCCAGGTAAGTAATAAAACTAATGGTGTTGTATATCCATTTAATTATGTCCATTAACACTAGAAAGGTGTTATATTAATCATCCGAGTATAAACGCAATACTTAGTAGCTTATAGGTACGTACATACACAAGTAAAGAATGAAAGTAATTAGCCTTAGTGTATATTAAAACTAATTGGCTGACAATATTCTCTTGAACAGTACAACTTCTTAACTGCACTTTGTTGTCGTTGTGGGGAGAATGGCGGAATATGACGTCAATTTATTCATATACACCCAAAATTTTCATTTTCTTCTCTATCTTTTTAACAATCTCAGCAGTGAAATAATCTTTTGGCGATCCCTGTCACCATTCCTAAAAACACGTCCAATACCGCTGACTACCGTCGGCAGTATGGCCACCTGAACGAACGCTTTGCTACACGAAATTGTATAGCAACAATTGGCATCGCAAGTTTCTGGGATGCGGCGTCGCGCGGGTTGTTATATATGGGAGCCCTACTGCTGAAAACTAAAACCGTCATAAGAGAGATAGAATATTGGTCACACTAATGCATAGAGCAACACCGGCAACCGAAAGGAGGAGAGTAGCCCAGGAGTAGCCATAGCGGTTTTTTTCGATGGAAAATAGTCTGTCATTTTATGGAGAGAAGGGGTGAGAGGGGGGGGGGGACCTCACACAGGTTTTAGAGTCACACAGAAAAACAATTGCACGACACTACGAACTCACACATAAGGATTTAAACAAAACATGTACACACATTCACTGTCATAGCAGGGTAAAGCGTAGGCCTATTTGGGTTTATAATTCGAGTCTTTGACAAAGGGGAACGCCTGTGCATAGAGAAGTATATATTGAGATTCATTAGTGCATATTAATGCAGCTCAATAAGTACTAAATAAAACAAAACTGCGTGATGTTTAACAGCTGTCATGACATAATATGCTGTCGCGGACTTTTTTTGTTTTTTCGGAAGGCGGTCCCCATTTCATGTCATCCACATTTTATATATTTTTATCATTAATTTCATCACAACGACGACTTACAGACTCGAAGACTTATAATTGAAGACTATAAATACTTGACATTGGCAGAAATGGCTGATCCGAGTGATCAGGCTGGTTGCCATTTCATCAATAGAAGAAAACTTTTTTTAGAACGTTTAAAGGGAAACAATTATTCTGTACATTATTTCTGTGATGCTTAAATCATTTACGTAGCGCACACAATGTAAGCTCTTTAAAGGAATTATTCTATCCTTTTTGGTCATAACGTGATTATGTATATAACCTTTCTTTAAAACTGGGCTACGTAGTACTAAAATATTTTTCGAAAGCCGACTAATGCTTCCTGATTGCGCGTTCAAGCAAAGAAACTCTTCTTTATGTTAAGTAAATATTTGAAAGGTCCACTATTTCCTTAACCACGTTCATTTCTTACGTTACATTCAATTTCACAGCATTTACACACATATATTCTCTTAAATTTAAGACACGATGTTGAGCAAAGGATCATCTTTGCATGTAAAAATTCACACTTATTCTTCTCCCTGAGGACGTGTGGTAACAAAACTCGTCAACCAGAATATTGAGGTATGCAAATTGCATGCAGTTTCATTTTACAAAAAATGCCCCAAGAGAAAGCCCATGTCATATTTTGGCGAGAGAGAGAGATGCCCCAAGAGAAATTATGGGGTTGCTCTAATAGTTAACATCTGTAATGACCGAAGAAGATACTTTCTTCCCCGTTCCAAATAACAAGTGAAATCTGTTACACCTGTAACATAACATTCGGTGGAAAATAATTTGATTGATTGATTTAATAAAGTTTTTCACTAACACTCATAAAAATCAACACTAATTTAATTAAAATTAGTGTTGATTTTAACACAAATCTACATAATAATAAAAATGAAATACCACTCATTGACTAATCACGAAATCTCAGAAACTATAAGACCTACAAACTTGAAATTTGGCAGGTAGGTTCCATATATGGGGTAAACATACGATGAGGACGGATTTTACAAAACTTTGCCCCTAAGAGGGTAAAACGGGGGTTGGAAGTTTATAAGAAAGTCCTATGTTTTTTAATTAAGAGACTTAAATTTTAAAATGTATGCTCTATAGATGGCGTGCATGTGTACTAATAATGTATCTTTAGAAATCAACCCACTTTTGGGATTAAAATGTTAGTGAACCTAAAGTAATTATAGCAGAAGGATTTTAAACAGTATTTGAATATAAGAATTATCATGTATATATGTATACTAGCTGGGCCCCGTGGTGTTACCCAAGGTACAAGAGCAACCATGGATAACGCCGCGGGGCAAAGCTAGTCTTCTGTATATCTTACTAGCCAGCTAGTAGGTAGCTTCGATCGTGTGATTAAATCTTTCGCATGATTAATGTTTTAATTTCAAAAACGATGAGCTGCTCGTAACATGAGTTTTTGGTTTTTAACCTGTGACACACAAAATGTGTCTTCCTTTGTGGTTTTTTTTTATATCGGTTCTGTTGATCTAAGGATTATTTGTCTCCTTCTTATAGCGATTTCAGTGTTTGTCATGTGTTTTTTTTTGTGTTTGGAATAGGAGGCAAACGAGCAGACGTATCGCTTGATAGTAAGCGATTACCGCCGCCCATGGACACCCGCAACACCAGAGGCGTCACAAGTGCGTTGCCGGCCTTTGGGGGAATGGGAAGAGGGATGGGGTGCGGGCCTCCGCTATGTTTTATCGAGTGAGTGAGGACTCACTCGGTGAAATACAGCGCAGGCGCTATTTCACACCGGTTTTCTATGAGGCTGTGGTATCACTCCAGTCGAACCGGCCCATGCATGCTGAAGTGTGGCTCTCCCACGGTAAAAATTATAATTATATGGTGCTTCTTGATGAAGGACTTCTCTTTGCCGCGAGAACCGACATGTACATAAATTTTAATTCAGTTAAGTGACGCAACACTTCAATTACATGTCATTTTAATAGTTGAATCAATTCTAAAATCGCAAAAATTGTCACAAACGGAGAGAATTAAAATTAAATTAAATAATTGCATTATTACTACCAAGTTCGCCTATTTTCTAATATTTTCACTTCGCTGTAGAACTCCAAATCGTTTGTAACAACGTCACAACAGAAAATTGAAAGCAGAAACTTGTGCTTTACTTTAAGCTAGCTCAAAACGTGTTAAGTGAAGTCATTTCACACCGTCGTGTAACTTGAAGATGTTTTTGCATGCGCATGCATAATTTATTTAATGCTGAGAGCGATAAAATATGTTTGAGGCTACTTGTGTCACGTGAATCATAATTTTTAAAGATTTTGTAAAACAAGGGAAACAGTAATGGAGTGTTTACTTTTATCAGCATGACCGGAGGCCCATTGATGCAGAAGTAGCTCATTAGGAGTTCATAGTGTGAGTCACACGCTATATTGTTGCATTGTTCGCATTCACAATCAGCATGCCAACCACCACATTTGAATTCGCTACATTTTTTTATGTTTTAGCGGGCAAACGAGGAGACGTATCGCCTGATGGTAAGCGATTACTGTCGCCCATAGACACTTGCAAAGTGTTGCAAGTGTCCATGGGCGGCGGGAATGCCTCTAGTGAGAGGCATCACAAGTGCGTTGCCGGCCTTTGGGGAATGGGGAGGGGGAGGGGGAAGGGATTGGGGTATGGGCCTCCGGTACCCTCACTAACTCAGTGAAACACAGCGCTAGCACTATTTTACACCGGTTTTCTGTGAGGCCGTGGTATCACTCCGGTCGAGCCGGTCCATTCATACCGAAGCGTGGCTCTCCCACGGGTTGCTCATGGTCATGCTTTCCATTAGGCGGAGTAGAGTCACTTTGACATGCTCGTAGATAAAAAAAACATTTTCACTACCTTCAAGAAAAGAGTGTACTCCTTACTAAAAGGTAGGCAACGCACTTGTAACGCCTCCGGTGTTGCGGGTGTCCATGGGCGACGGTAAACGCTTACCACCAGGCGATACGTCTGCTCGTTTGCCTCCTATATAATAAAAAAAAAAGACACGGCTAACTTTAAAACAAGTTTTGACTTGATAAACTTCTCCTTTATTGAAGTCTGTTAAATAAACAGCATCAAATACTTTTTAAGGTAATTTCAGACCGTTTCTAATTAGGTACCTATCTCTAGTTAAAACTGGGGATAAGGTCTTGAAAACGGTGATAACTTGAACTAAAAAATGTTACCCACATATTCACAAACGTTTTTTAACTTTAAGCAATTGTTCTATGTTATTTGCAACTTTAAACTTACAGCCTTTTAATTAAAAATAACATTGAATAACAAACATCAAACCATCAATTCTCAGTAATTTTGTTCTCGAACTAACTACTGAAATACATGTTTCTGATAGTAAATAATTTCTTGGTAAATAAACGTCTTACTTAACCACTCAAAACTTTTTCTCAGACGTGGCTTGGAGAAACAGTGACAAATATTACGTACGTGGTCACATTCCACCAGAATCTTGGCTAATCCTAAACTTGTTGACTGTATAACTACATTTTGGGTTATGATATAGATACTGAAAACGCTGACCATCATAATATTATCTTGTTAATTATCGTGTAAATACCATTCGAAACTTTACGAAGTCGGTTAAAGCTAAGTAATGTCTTTACTTAGCTTTAACCGACTTCGTAAAGTTTCCAATGGTATATACTTCAACCATTTGCCGTCCACTGCTGAACGTAGGTCTCCCCCAAGTAGCGCCAACCATCCCGGTCTTGGGCAGTCCGCATCCATCCGCTGCCAGCCAGTCTAATCGCGGTCTCCACTCAAGCACATTTCGGCTCCACCGACCATCGGTACGTCTAGAGACATGACCGGCCCATTTCCACTTCAACGTAACGTACTTCACTTCCAATGGTATTTACACGATAATTGAATAATTTGCAAAATTAACAATGTATATATAGACAAAATGACAATTCAACTCAAGAAACAATAGTTAGTACCTTGTGTTATTTTTATTTAATTGGTTTGTTTTGTATTTACACCCTTTCTAAGGTTACAAGAACTTAATAATACATACATACATACATTGTACACCAGATAACTAAATATATGACTTAATGCTAGATCAGTGCAATGGCGGCCTTATCGCTCGACATGCAATCTCTTTCAGGCAACCATGGGATGGAAATACATTTAGGATGTAAACACTCCCTGTGTTTGGTGTAATCGAGAGTAGTTGGGGAAGTGAAAATAAAGCAGTGTAAATATTTATAAATAACCAGTATTATTAATAGGCGTTCCACAGTCGCATTTGGTAGCGTCCAGGCATTTTTACTTTTAGACTTTCAGAATCGAATGTCCTGCTGGCGGACATTCGGGTACGCCGGACGGTAGGCCGAGGAAACACTCAATACCACCAAAAATATACTAAATATGAACTTATATTACAAGCCTAGACTATACTCATATTTATATACACAAAAAAATTCAGTTGTTATTAATAAATTGAAAAACAACATACAATAATAAAAAGTTAATATTAAAATGTTTCACTTTCACACAAAATACGTAGTTAAAAACTGGAGTAAGCATCACCAATACCAAGCAAATTTGTCATCTAAATTATACAAAACTGTGTACTAAGCCTTTTCAAATAGTTTTATTAAGGTGTCAAATTTGGTAATACTTAGTTATTGATATTAGCTTCAAATTTTATTGTAAAATCGCACATCCTGACCTCGGAAAAACTTCCTTACTCTTTGTAATCTAGTGGTTGGCAACACGAGTTTATCATTATATCTAGTGTTGATATTATGAACGTCGCTAAAATTTATGTATAAATTAATATTTTTTTTAACATAAACAAAATTTTCATAGATGTATTGAGATGCAACTGTCATCATACCAATCTCTTTAAATTTATCCCTCAGTGACTGCCTATAACCAAGATTATAAATTGCACGTATAGCCCTCTTCTGCAACACAAAGATATATTGAATGTCAGTAGCATTCCCCCACAACCAAATACCATATGACAATACACTATGAATATAACTAAAATATTGACGAATTTTATAAACCGCGTATGGTGCAGAGCTCAGTCTATTCGACAATCAAT
Source organism: Spilarctia lutea (assembly GCA_916048165.1). NCBI lineage: Eukaryota > Metazoa > Arthropoda > Insecta > Lepidoptera > Erebidae > Spilarctia > Spilarctia lutea. The sequence goes on from OU696490.1 coordinate 15,385,765, forward strand.
CAATGAATAATAAATACTCGTACAGAAATGCAAATTGTGGAGTCAAAAGATATCTCTACCAAACCCGTTTGTAGTACCGGCTGACATTCTACTGCCTGGATTTAGATTACAGTAGCCGATGTGTACGTCCTTATATAGATTTCGGATTCAGGTCGTCTGGAGCAGTGAAATATGTCCAGTTGGAAATTTTCGAACGGTGCTAATCTGTGGTGTTCGTGTGGTGCAGTCGCAATAATGTCTTATCTTAAGGTGCCTCTGTGGCATAGTGGTAGCGAATGCAACTGAAAGAAGAAATAAAGAAAGAAAGAAAAAACGGTTATTCTGACAAACACAGGCAAATGTATGGTTCTGTACAGAGTTAAGTTTATAGGATGTAAGTTATCCTGTGTCCCGTGTGTATCCCGGGTCAGACCAAATGTTTGTATGATCTTCGAAGTCTACACCTGTTAGATGTCCGGAATATTTATTATTATTTATTTATTTATTTAACTTTAAACAGAGAGGACACGTAATATTTAAAGAATACTTAGTATTATATTTCCACATCTTTACCGTGGGAGAGCCACGCTACCTCATGGATGGGCCAGCTCGACCGGAGTGATACCACGGCCTCACAAAAAACCGGTGTGAAATAGCGCTCACATTGTGTTTCACCGAGTGAGTGAGGATACCGCAGGCTCATGGACCCAACCCCTGCCCTTATCTATGGATACCCGTAACACCAGAGGCGTCACAAGTTCGTTGCCGGCCTTTGGGGGAATGGGAAGAGGAATTTCAGACCGATTTTCTGTAAGGCCGTGGTATCACTTCGTTCGAGTCGGCCCATGCATGCTGAAGCGTGACTCTCCCACGATATAATTCCCCTTTATAAGTTCAATTATGTAGTGAAAATTTCACACTTGTAAAGATATAGTGCAAAAATCGTTAAGTCACAGTCACGTAGACAGAAGGTTGTGTTTGCTAACGTTATTCTAGTATCTTTATCTGGAAACGTGTTTGGAATAATATTACGGGCAAAATTTGTGACTCAGTTTTTAACATTTCTTGTACTTGTAATATTCACAGATCGCCTTTTTTAGAGAAATCCTAGGAAGGAAACGTTTTTCGGGTGTGAGATATGTGATGTTCTCCTAGCCGATTACGGCCACGGCGGCAGTCTCAACGGAGATCAATCGACTACGTAGGAGATATTATAGTGCACAAGTGTGTGCGCAAACACAGGTGCACCCTCTGTTACTTTTCTCTCATAATCCGATGGGAGGGTTAACCGACACGACCGGGGAGAGATCGGGCGCAGGACCGACAGCTTTACGTGCTCTCCGAGGCTCGGGAGTTCAGACTCTTATTGAGTTTTTCTGATTAAGTATTTCTAATAATCAGAAAAACTCAATAACACTTTTGGTCCGGTTTTCGAACCCGAGACCTCTTGATTGGCAGTCGCATACGTCAACCGCTAGACCAATGAGGCTGTTATAAAAAATCGACGTTGCACTCCGGGAGTGCCGGCAGAAGTGAAAACTTGAATATTAACGTTGTGCATTTTTGATATTTTGGAATGGTTAGAGAATAATTTTGTACGAATTGCTTTCATTATCAGTATAAAAGTACTATTATTTATGTGGTGGAATACAATATTCATTTATTGCGCTATCGTACACAAACATGACAACTTATATTACATACACACACGAACATTCGCGCAAGCGCCCTGCGCCGCCTGTCCTCTCTCCATCCGTCTTACGAATTTTCGATCAGGTCACGTGACCTGACGCGAGTTTATACGTCCTCTCTCCATCCGACTTACGAATTTTCGATCAGGTCACGTGACCTGACGCGAGTTTATACGTCCTCTCTCCATCCGACTTACGAATTTTCGATCAGGTCACGTGACCTGACGCGAGTTTATACATTTTTACCCATTCCAAAAAAGTACACAGCGCCGCTAAAGAAGTTTTCACTTCAAAAATGTTTAGTGTATAGTGAGATATACGAGTATAAAGAGACAGTAAAACTAAATTCTTTTTTGTCATAAGAACACCTTTTTTTTAAATAGGTACAAATGATTATTAATTACTCTTAGAATGGAGCTTATGGTCTCCTACATCACGCTGGCTATCGGGCTGTACCAAAACCATTTGGGTTGATGTACAATTTATTGCAAGTTTTCTTTCTTTTTACAAATATGTTTTCCAACGTAGTTTGGTCTCTTAATAGCTTCTTATTACTGCTGATAAATACTCGTGGACTCTCGTTATCCATCACATATAAATAAAATTTAAAGCAGTAATAACATACTAGTACTGTATTTCTTCTAGATATTTTATATAACTACCTGGTTGGTTGACCGACTTTTGTTCGGTATTTTTGTTGGTAAATGTTCTAAAAATTGATCCCAGCTAGATCGATTTATTAAAACGTTGGAATCGTTGCCGAGATTTTCAGATTATATAAATATATAGAAGTATTGATCGTTTAATGGTATTATATTTATCTGTGTGTACAGGTACAGGTGACAGTACACGCGGTCAAAGGGCCAGAAACTGACTCGTCTGCTCATTGGGTTCTTATATGATCATCAAAACTGTGGAATGAGCTGTCGCCTGCGGTGTTCCCGGACCAATACGTCCTTCAAACCTTCAAGAAAAGAGCGTCCTTCTTTCTAAAAGGCTGGCAACGCACTTGTAACGCCTCTGGTGTTGCGGATATCCATGGGCGGCGGTAATCGCTTACCATCAGGCGATACGTCTGCTCGTTTGCCCCCTATATAATAATAAAAAAAAAAACATTATCATGGGGTGCCATCTTCAAATTGAAGTTTGGAGGTCAGTAGACGGTATCCCTCGCAATCATGAGCGGCCTCTTTCCTTATATCATACAAATAAAATAATAATTATTAACAAAGTCGGGCATTATTAGTCTTCCCATGAATCCGTACAACACCATCAATTTAATATTACAGCGAGTAGTTTCATGTCGGTACAAACGGATCGACAGAATGAAATTCCTCACAACAGTGGAGATGCGCCTCAACCGCAACATTTCATAAATGTGTCGTGTATTTTGCTTCTGTCTTGAAACAACATTTTGTATCATACATAAGATAGTTCTTCGGATTTAGTTTGAAACAGGACGTTGTGAAATTTTCGTTGTAGTTTGTGGAATTGTTGTATTATACTTTGATGTATAGTCGATTGATACACAAAAATATTCTTGAGCGAAATACATTTTAAGTTGAAGTGAAGTTTCTGAAAAGGAATAAATAAAGTATCGATTTGATGCCTGAGACATCACCTCCTTCAAAGATATGACGCTGACTCCGAGGAGCATGTTGGGAAGTATAACTGCCTCTCATTACGCGGGCTCTTTACTCGTAAAAAGTTGAGAGTAAAAGATGTAATTCATATTGTGAAAAAGTATATTGTGTATCCACAATAACAATGGAATAATTTTAAATTTAAAGTTGTATTAAGCCTGAAAAACATATAAACTCACATTTACATTTATAATAACATTTCGATTATTTCTTAAGTTTATTTGCGGACACCGCCTCTAAATTTACACTCATAATCTTTGCAAAATTCCTCGTTCTTGGACTGACGAAACTAGTTTAAAACATCCTGCAATGACTTCTTTGTATACATCTAGATTACACAGTAAATACATCATTTAAGTACCAATTACTAGACGTAACTCTAGTTCGTTAAAAGTCATATATTTATTTATTTATTAAAACTTCCTGCAAACATGTTGCAAAAGGCGGACTTAATGCCACAGGCATTTTCGGCGAAGCTGATTGTGGCAAAGGTGTTTGAACAAGTAAGACGAGAGACTAAATAAAATTACTTTATAAATATATTTTTGTTATTTTTGTAAAATTTCATCATAAAGTCTTCAATCTAGTATCATAACTATGATTATTTAAGTTCAAACTAACACAAATATGGGAGCTATTTATCGTAGACTCGTCTTTGACAAACGACTGTAGTTTAATGGTGTTCCCCTCTCTGTCATCAAGCGTAGTTAATCAAAAGCCTATTTACAAATGAAATTGTTGTTTACATACATTGTTGTTTCTCACTATTTGTGAGTAATTTTCATAATGTCACATTCTGTGGTACGTCTTTACCACTAAAGTAGGTTAATGGGATAGCTTTCGATTTGTTAGAGTCATATTTAAAATTAGCTGAACCCCGCGCTGTTACCCGTGGTTATTGTCGTACCGCGAGTAACGAAGCTAGTTTAAAAAAAGCATCCAAAGTTACTCCTTATATCGTCAGCTACTTATCAGTGAAAGTACCCTCAAAATCGGTCCAGTCGTTCCAGTGATTAGCCGTAACAAACAGACACACAAAAATATAAAAAATATTACCTTGGTATATGTATCGTGCATACATACATATGCATTTAGTATAAGGAGATTATTTTAATATTAAAAAATAATGTATACAAATACGAATACGAGATTCGATTAGTTTCATTTTAAACGACTTCATAAACGTCAATTCGACTGTTTTTTTACCCTCATAACTTTTGACTGATCCAATTTTGATGATTCTTATTTTATTTGAATTTGATATGGCTTTATTTTTTTTTTTTTTTTTTTTTTTTTTTTTTTTTTTTTTTTTTTTTATACCTAGCACCTCCAATATCTATATTTTGGAGTCTTTTTGAGTCTAATCTTTCCTTTCATTCCAGTTCTCGCAAGTTTGCTGCTCGCACTGACATGCTTCATACTATATCTTTCTGACAAATAGCCTTTCATACATACAGGTGGGATTCCTGCTACTCTACTCTCTCTTATGTATTTTGTTGTATGTTCTTTTATTTATTCTTATTTCTATTTAACACGGGGTAATGAATTGTACACAGTTTTTTATTACACTTATTTTCAGATACTTATAGCTAACTTATTGTTATTACATTTCTTATATACTATTCAATTTTATGTGTTTACTGTTCCTGTTACAATTTTAATTCTACTTAGGTTACACTTACAATTTATAGTTTATTTACAGGCATTTCTTACTATATTAATTAACATGTTTATTTTTCTCTATTTTGATGATCTACTACAATAATTTACAAATTATTTGTGATCATACAGCTTAATCTACCTTATTACGTTTGTTTACTATTTTTATTATATTAATACAGTACTTTAAAAACTTATCTCTATTCTTACTGTCTATTAATTGGCTCAGCGTATCTACTGTGACTTTTACTTTTGTGTCTTGTTCAAAATCGTACCTCTGCCTGTCGAAGGTAGGACATTCGACTATCAAGTGGGGGACCGTTTCATCCTTTGCCGGGTCACAAATGCACGATGGGTTCCCCTTACACTTGAATCGGGTCAAGTATTCTGAGAACCCACCGTGCCCTGTCAGTAATTGTGTAGTGTGAAAGTTGGCTTCGAATTTCGCCGTAACCCTGTACGCATCCACCACATTTGGAAAAAATAGCTTCGTTGTCGAAGCAGTATCGCTGGATGTGTATCGTCGGTTCCATTCGTCAAGCGAATCCTTGCGGATTATTCGCTTGACGAATGACACCGGACAGCGATCGTAGTGAGGTTGACGTTTAAGTTTTAAGGCGGCATCTTTAGCTAGTTGGTCAGCCCTTTCATTGCCTTCCAACCCCACATGTGCCTTGACCCAAAACAAACTAACTATTTTGTTTTGCTGGAAACAGAGTTTTAAGTTTCGTCTGGTTTCCATGGCAAGGGGATGGAGGCAATTGGGATTTCCAATAGTTTGCAATGCCGCGGTTGAGTCACTGCAGATCGCAAACGCATTTGCCTTGTGGTTAACTATGACCCTTGACGCTTCGCATATTGCCAGGAGTTCCGCCTGGTAGACTGTACAGTAGGATGGCAAGGCAAGCTTGAGGGACTTGATTTCAGCCCCATTATTCCATAAGGATAATGCTGCCCCCACCCGTCCCTCGATCTTGCTGCCATCCGTATAAATCTGAATACTGTTATTGCAATTTTCAACGAGTTGTTCTTGGGTCTCCAGTTTTATGAACTCCAAGCAAATATGTTCTGCGGGATGTGGGTTGTCTGTTACCAGTGCCGCTTGCTCAATCTCTCTCCCTCCAAGTTCCGGCAGCGGATATCCCTTCCTGGATTTGTACAGCGCTGCGGTTTCGCGTACGCGAAGGTCTAAGGGCAGAATTCTCGCCAGGACCAGCGCTGAATGGAGAGAGACTGTGCGATAGGCTTTGCAGATCTTCTGTGCAAAGCTGCGTTGGATGAAGTTCAGCTTCTTCCTGATCCCCAGTTTCTCAACCGCGGGTGCCCATGTGTTGGATGCGTACAGAGCCACCGGTTCCACCGCCGCCGTGTATATGGTGTAAATGATCTCAGGATGCAGTCCCCAGCTCGCCTTTGCCGCCCTGCTCAGCTGTTTATAAATGCCTGTGATCCTTTTGCACACATTTGCCACATGTGCATTAAATGTCAGGCCACTATCAATTATTAAGCCCAAGATTTTTACCTCTTTTGAGGCGTCGATATTTATCCCGCCCATGCTCAGGCGCGGGGTGTCGTACTTCATCTTGCGAGTTATGGTAATCGCGTTGGTCTTCTGAGGTGCAAATTTCAATTTATTACTTTTGCCCCACGCCTGGACATGGTCGAGAGCGGCATTTGCATTTCTCTCAATTTCTGCAGCTGTGTTGCCGCAGAAAACCAGGACTACGTCATCGGCAAAGGCTTGCACGTAGTTATCCCCCTCGTCCAGACTTTTGAGTAGTGGATCTATCAGCAAGTTCCAAAGGATTGGTCCTCCTATCGATCCCTGGACGCATCCCTTTTCGGTTCCCTTTGAGTATTCTTTGCCAGCATATCTCACCCGGACCCGTCTGTCCTCCAGGTAACTGCTGATGGTCTTTCTGATGCCCTCCGGGCACTCCTCCTCCATCAGTCGCATTTTGATCGCTGGCCACCATGCGCTGTCGAATGCGCCCTCTATATCCAAGGAGACAAGTGTAACGATTAGTTTTTGGTCTAGTTTAGATCTTATATATTCCACAAGGGTATAGAGGGCGTCTTCGCAGCTCCTCTGGGCCATAAACCCATACTGGCGACAGCTTATTCGTGGGTGGAGATGATGGCGGAGACGAGCCATCACCATTTTCTCAAATACTTTGCCAAGCACCGGTAGGAGACCAATTGGTCTGTACGATTTGGGATGGGTATAATTTTCCTTGGCCGGTTTTTTGAGGGCTACGATGGTCGCCTCTTTCCACAGTTTTGGGAAGTACCCTAGCGTCAGGCATCTGTTCACGAGTCCCAGGAACAGGGCTGGATCGCTTTCCACAGCCCGGCCACATATGTCGGCGGTAAATCCGTCGGCACCAGGGGCCTTTTTGGCATTGAACGAGCTGACAGCCATCCTGAGTTCGTTTAGAGTGAATGGGGGTTCTTTATGTTGTTCCAAACTGTTGATCGCATCCAGCTCCCCGGCTTTTGCTCTTGTTCGAGCCTGTGTCAGGGAGTCCTCCTCTTCCCTATCTTCTGGGTAAAAGGTTTCGGCCAAAAGTCTTACCGATCCCTCTGCGTCTAGTGTCACCCCATTCCTCTGCAGAAGTTGGTCCTCTGCTCTTTTTGTGGTCCGGCCAATCACCCTGTAAATGCCTTCCCACATCCCTTCCTTGTCCTGTTTGCAGCAAAATTCTTTATAGCTGGTTATTTGCGCTCTTTTTGCCTCCGCTTCATATTCCTCCTTAATTAGGAGGTATTCTGCCACGACACTCTCCCGACGTACTGGTGCGGCGCATCTGATACGTCGTCTCTTGGTGGTAACTTGCCTTTTCATCTGTGCTAGTTTGTCAGACCACCAAGGAACCCTCAGTTTCTGATGTTCTGCTTTCTTTGGGATTGCGGTCGCACAGGCTCTGCTTATACTCGACGTGTATGTTTGTATAGCTCTCTCCAACTCGTCAGCTGTTCTTATCGAGTCAATCTGGGCCATACCTAATTGGCTGGCTCGAAGGTGTTGGGTCAACTCGTTTTGGAAGAGGCTCCAGTTGGCTCTTTTGGTGTTATATAGCCTCGTGGTCCTTTGAACGTTGGTTCCTTTTGACCTGCGCAGTGCAACCGCGAATGTGATCCCATTATGATCAGAGCTGGTGAGGTTCTCTTCGACTCTCCAGCTTTCCACCAAGTCCAGTGCGTTGGCCGAACATACAGTCACATCCACGTGACTGTGGAAACGTCGACCGCCTCTGATGGTATCGTACGTCGGGGTGTCTCCCACATTTAGTACCTGGAGGCCCAGCTCATCCAACACTTCCTGGAAGTATTCGCCTCTTGCGTCTACAGAGACGCTACCCCACCACGTGTTCCAGGCGTTTGCGTCCCCCCCCATGATGATCTTCCCCATTTCAGGCTTTCTAGCTATTGCCTTAAGTTGGTCGACGTAAGGTTCCATTGGGCGTTCCGGCTCGAAGTAGTAGGAGACCATGGTGACTCTCCATGCTTCGGTGGCGAGTCCAACAACTACGACGTTGTCGGTGGTGAGGTTGGGGTATTGCATGACGTCAATTTTAGAATCAAAAATGGCTATCATAGCTTTAATAATACCCTCACCTGGAGCATAGTTGTAAAAGAGTCTTACACCCGGATAGCTCCTAGTACTTCGACCCGCAACGAGATATGGCTTTATTTAAATTTGTTACTTTACTGCCATAACCAAGAGATTCTTTTAACCTGAATGTAGAATTTATTTCTTGTATTCAAAGCGCGGGGCAGATATGCTAGCGGGTCACCGGGTCACCGAGCACCGGGTCACAGAATATTAACAGAAACATTTATTTATCATTGTTGACAGAATTAATATTTGATGTTTCATATATATATTATTTAAGATAGGTAGTTATATTATAACCACATTCATAGGTACAAAATTTTAATAATTGCACGGTTGGCCTAGTGGTTTAAATGGTCTCCGTGCTGCGCTCCATAGTGAAACACAGCGCAGGCGCTGTTTTACACCGGTTTTCTGTGAGGCCGTGGTATCACTCCGGTCGAGCCGGCTCATTCATGCCGAAGCGTGGCTCTCCCACGATTGTGAAGTCCTCCACAAAATGTGTGTTTGTGAAGTCCCCCACAACACAGGATATATTTCTAAAGGAGTTGTTTTTTTAATGTTCAATCTTAACCGTATTTTTCTAAATAAACAGAAGTAAATAAATAACATTTTAAGTTATTTATTAAACGCAAAACATTGTTCACGTAATAAAGAAAATAGCATGTGTTAAATTTCAGGCATACTTCACAGTTTTAATCGGTATAAAGCGCTACGAGGACACAATGTATTATTACACATTTGCTGCAGGTACTCACATAAATCCGTGTCGCTGTCATGCTGACCTTGTCCTAAATATAACAGGCAGAACTGACAGAATTCCCGGGAGGACACCGGATGGTCCAACACAAACCAGGAACGACATAAAATATGAAATTGACGAAATTTGAGCTGGAAGATTTGCACGTCTGACCACAGAGAATACTTAGTACCTACTCAAACTCGAATAAGATATGGAAAATAGTATTTAGGTATAATTATTGGAAGTTCTCTAATATATTCTAAAATTTTAAAGTAACTATGTCTGTTTGTCTGTTGCGCTTTTCGACTATTATGAATTTTGTCATAGATTGGACCTTAGAAACGGATATAGACTGTTTTCTGTCGCGATACACGTGATAAAAACTATTAAACCAATAAACGAATTTGATTTTTAAGAATGAATGTGTAAAAACTAACTAACGGGTCATTTGATGTCAAGTGACTGCAACTAAAAATTATAATTCAAGAGTTACAAGTGCTTTACGAGGATTTTAACTTCCACCTTTGGGAGGTATATAGAGTATAGTTAACACAGTATACATTAGTTACATTAGTATACAGAGAAAGAGGGGGTGGTCTTCGACAACCTTACGCACACTGATTGTTAAAACAACGAAATAATTGCATTTCATCAGTGTTCTGTGAGTGAATATTTTTAATAATTTCTTCTGTCTTTTCTTGGTTTTATGGTCTCTATTATTTGTTCATTTGTGGATTGTGAGAATTAAATAAATATTATAAGATAAGATTAAAACAATCCTAACAAAAACGTTACAGGCGAAATATATATATACTTGTACAATAGATGGTTAATAGCACAGTCTTCTATTATATATAGGGATACTAGGCCGCCATAGTGTTGGTCGCCATGCTGCACTGTCCTTTTTTGCATTGAGGATGGTGACCACCACTCTTGGATTCTGCTGGTGTTTTCCATCAGGCAGGGCAGAGTCATTTTGGTAGCTCAAGTATAAAAAAAAATATATAAAAAGTTTGAAAAAAAATAATTTATTTCATTTTGATATGATCTTGACAAAAAGTACACTCACAGTCCACCATAAGTAAAACCTATATAGCTACATAGATCAATCAGTAAAAGTACAATAAAACAATTGTGTATACTATTAGGACCTTTGAACATCTGATTGGAAGATAGGAGAATAATCATGCAATTAAAGATGGAACAGGGCACGTTTGTCTCAAAATAATAACAGAATAAGATCTCGAGTAACTGAAAGACAATGTCATCGAACCGCATAACGCGGTGAAACGAACTGGAATACTTCATTGAAGATTAGAGGCAGGCGACTGGCAATCTTCCTATTTTCACGTTGTTTGTATTTACGTAGTGCTAAATGAAATACGAAAAGATGACGTTTACAAATCTTTTAAAATATTTTCAGATAGTTTTGTGGCAACTTCCACATACAACACAACAATAACCTACTACAGCGCCATCTACCGAAGATACACTGAACTACGAAGTAACGCACTACACGTAGTAACTACCAATCCTGAATCGCGCAATAGAAGTTCTCGCGTCGATTATCATATGTACAACATCCCAACATCAACTGTTGGGCTGTGGCCCACCAGGCATGATCACCTAGCCTGGTCGGAGGATCCTCCCTTTGTGTTGGAGGGACATGACACTCGTTCCTCCACAGTGGTGACCCCGCCTTGATTGGAAGCAGTATTGTCATATCGCTTTCACAAAGATAAAGTAAAAAAAAAGCAATAACCCGACTACACAAATTAAACTTAATTGTTACAAAGTATCTAGCATAAGTCACCTGAACCAGTATTATGCATCTATTGACACTTTATTTATTCAACTCGGTCCAGTAATTTAAACGCTAAGGTGAAACATAAAAAAATTGACTTCCCTTGTTTCGACTTCTCCATAACCGTATAATTAAAATAATTTTCTTTACATACGTTTTTATATGAAGCTAAACTTGTCTCAATTATCTCAACGTATATACACTATTGACACTAAATATACACGTACGCTTGAGAGTTACCGCAACAGAATAAATCCTACCTCCTGTTTTCTCTGCCAATATTTGTCTGGTGAAGAATACACGAAGCAATAAGTCAGATATGTATAAATAATTATTCTCTACCACTGATAAACGTATATGGTTTAACCTATTCAGATGTATTATTAATTTGTTTTTAATTCCTGTCTGTGGAAAGTCATTAAAACTACAATTAGGTTGAGGGAAAACGAATTGGAAAATAAAAAGTAATTTGAGTAATATAAATATTATTGAAATACATTAATTACATGGTTTCATATGAAATAAGAACTAAGAAAAAGAAATGAGACGAAAATATTAAACGGAGCAGTGTAAATAATAATAATAAATATTTAGGACATCAACACACAACGCCGTCTAGTCCCAAGCTAAGCAAAGCTTGTGTTATGGGTACTGGAACAACTGATATAAATATATATTACACTTTTTTTGTAAATACAAACATATTATACATAGAAAAATTTTTAACTCCGAAACACATATTTGCAGATTTATAAAGTAAATTTTGTAATGTCAAAACCACCAAAGATTTTTTAACGGAATTCATTTTGTTGTGAACTTTCTGTTGCGACAAGATAAATTACGGAGAAAATATATTTGTTATTCGTGAAATACTGGTGGCTTAGTCATAGGAAGCAAGACAAAGTAACTTCTATTTCAGATATCTTTAGGTAAACTTTTCGTTTGAAATATCAACGTAGTTCAAACTCTGCTTTCTTGACGAACAAACAATAATAGTGGCTAAAGTTACACTTTAGCCGAATTAACTCCTCAAAGGAGTTGAGAAATTATTTGAATGGGAAATGATGTACTCTTTATATACTAACAACCCGGCACGTCTTTGTACGGAAGTCTTTGAAATTCTCGGATTTTCTCCACTATAATATGCATGTATCATACATAAACCTTCCTCTTGAATCACTTTATCTATTGCTGCGGAGCAAGAAGGGCTTAAGAGTAGTTTACAAAATCTTTGTGAACAGACAGACTTCATTTTATTTTATGCAAATATTATGTGACATCAAAATAGCTTTATTTATTTAAGAAATAACGAGGAATACTCAAAAACAAAACAAATTTTAATAAAAAAAAACCGTTCATGAATTGAATTAAATTTAAATGAGAACACACGAACAGCACCAGCTTTCAATTTAAAAAAATCATTAAAATCGGTTCATCCAGTCGAAAGATATGATGAAAGAGAACTTATGGGATTACATTTTATGGACTTCCTCACTTATAAGATCACATCATGCACAAGAATATGAATACAATAAAGGTAAAAAATATGAAAAGTGTCAATAGAATACGTATTGTTGTTTAGTAATGTTATAAATATAGCGGGTATTGTATACTATTGTTAAGATGTGGTAGCCTATTGCTATTGGAGCTGGAGTTTTTGTAGCGTATAGGGAATGTTTGCTGAAATTCCAATTGATAGCTTCTATGCCACAATGCACAAAATATGTACATCTCTTGTGCGCAAGTTGTTCCATTATTATCAAACTCCTTCAAATATTTAATAACTAGTTGCTGGCGTAAACAGTAATTAAAAATCTTTGTTATTTAATGTTAGACAGAAGAAATTAATATCTGTGTTCGAATAATTCACTTCAGTAACTTTTGGGAATCGCTTTAAAGTGTAACTGAGCGCATTTGCGAAGTAAACATAACAAAAATTTCTAGGATGCCTTACTTGCAACCATTTCTGTTATAACGTTAATCAGTATTACTGAGAAGGGTAGGCAATAAGTCCACCTCGTGATCAGTCTATGTGTAACGAGGTTTAAGTACTGTTGGGTAAGTTATTGTTATTCAAGGATATTTATTATGGTCTTTTCCTCAAATTATATTGCGATATTTCGAAACTGTTGCAAGCACCATGACCATAAATGAATCAATTACCGAAACTAAATATGGTAAACATTCAGTTTTCTAAATGACCATAGTAGTTTAAATCGACACAAAATGCTATTTTACTAGCATAATAGATCTGTGGGGGAACAGGTATCATGTTCCACCCCACACAAAGGGAGGATCCTCCGGCCAGGCGAGGTGATCATGCCTGGCGGGCTACTGCTCCACAGTTGATGTTGGGATGTTGTATAAACGATATTCGGCGCGAGAACTATTCATTGCGCGATTCAGGATTTGTAGTTACTCCGTGAGTGCGTTACTTCGTAGTTCAGTGTATCTTCGGTAGATGGCGCTGTAGTAGGTTATTGTTGTGTTATATGTGGAAGTCGCCACAGATCAAATCAGACATAATTAACTTTTGATATAACCTTTCCATAGACTGCGACAGTAAGAATAGAATCCACTCATCAACATGGCTGGAGCCTGCAATTCGTCAATGAATACTAATGGACACCATCAATTGTAATCTGCTTTAGTCTTATCCTGGCAAAACTCCAATTGTAAATGAAACTTACATTTTGTCTTTGCTGAGGTGATTAGTCGTTCCACTAACCAAATTAGGAATCTGGGCTTTAGAACTTGTGCAATCAATGAAAGTTGCTATCCATTTGTCACCATTCACTATATCAATTGTAAATAATTTCAATCTAACACCTATAAACGAGCAGTTCTAGTACATATTTTTATAGATTTAGTATGCAGGGAATTTTGGGGACCGATCGATCTAGTTAGAATACAGTTACAATGTTTACTACAAAAAATACCAAGCAAAGCGTGGTCACTCAAGTACTTATGGTTCTAGCATACCTAAAGAGTGTCTTAATAGGCCTAGGAGTACCTAATAAACATACTGACCGGATCGAAGTGAAGATGAGCAACTGCCTATCTCGAACTGGAGCGAGGTGTGATTATAGCAACCTATACATACAAAGTATCCATATCATCTAACTGGTCCCTCTTCTCCCTACCTCTACACTACAACACGTGCTAACCTTAAAAGACACCGCTTTAGAGTACTTGACATACGCTTTCGAACTAAATTATTCCGTTCTTCCAGAAAGGTCTGTGCCAAGTGGTTCTCTCCCTCTATGATTCCGATTCCTTTGAGCAGGGCAAAGCATGTAACTAGGCCGCTATAGTGTGGGTCACCATGCTGCATTATCTGGATTCATAATGAGCATGGTGACTACCACTCTTCGATTCTACTCTAGCTTTCCATCAGGCTTAGTGAAGTCATTTTGGTAGTTATTTATAAAAGATAAATTGACTGCATAACTATGAAGTACGTATAATATTAATCTTTGAATGGCAATTACCACGCAAGGCTCCAAATTGACCCTAAAACAAATAAACAGATGCCTTTAAAGTTTCACTAATGTCCGAATCAACACGAAGACTATAAAAGTCCATGTTATTTACTGTGAGTAGTAAAATGTAATGTTTAATTAACTTCACATTTCCTAGATAGAAATAAAAAGTACGGCCATTTTTATTATTTGTAGTTTGCAATATTTAAATTGTAAATGAACACGCCATCATCTACATATATCAACCTTAGTACAACTGTTTGTTGTATCGTACCTTCAGTATCTATCAGCATCAGTTTATACCAGTTCACTAATGGGAATAGGACTTTTCAACTGCACTCCACTTAGTTCCATCCTCGGCTTTTCGTATCCAGTTCCTGTCTTTTTCATTGTCATTCAAAAACTGTTTGCAACGCAACCTAGATTAACATCTGGATAACTATGATTATCAAAGTCAATTGTATAACCTCTGTGTATCTCCTCTCCAGTTTTATTAGGATTGAGTTCTGGTAACCATTCGACGAATAGCGGTAAAAAAACTTGCTTAACACCAGTCTCCTATGAAGCCGTGGTTACTTCGGTACAATAGACCTATTTCTTACGTTACTTGGACTCAAAATCTTTTCAACGAAGTTTAAGCCATCATTATCTTTATAAGAAAATCCTTTAACCTTGTCATAACAATACTCTTAACTAGTTTTCTTTTTAATCAAGCTATCAAAAAGTCTTGTACACAATCTCTCGTCTAATATTTTGACACGACTTGAAATAACTGCTCTTCTATCTTCGGAAGATGAAAATTACAATGGATACTTTGTTAACAATTTAAACTTTTTTAATACATTCTAATCTTTGTCCGGTTTTTCAGAATTCATCTAACTAGAAGATAAAGATAAAATGATCAAAAAACGCAGGCGTAAATTGCCGTTAAGAGTACAGTGGGGTGAATAAATTATATTTTTAAATTGTCAATCGCTGAAATTTAACTAGGGGCTTTAATTAAAAAGTTGGTTGACTGTACAACACTTGGCTTTTTTATTTGCCCCGTTCGCACCTCGTAAACTTTTACGGGCCTGAATATAAATTACTTTCTTAAGATTTCTTATTTTATGACCACATTTTTAATTATTCGGCAGTAGCCACATAAAACGATTAGTAGGACGGTAACAGTGTTTATCAGCAATTGGAAAATTTATTTGCTTTGTTGTCAACACACGAATACACATATACATACAGGTTTTGTTACCTTTCATTATTTAGTTTTAAGGAAGATACTATTCCCCACGATACATGGGATCCTGTGATGAAGATGCGTGAACGAAATAATATAATTATTTATATTGTTTTTTGCTCCTTCTATTGTTGAAACTACCCGGTAACTAATATATTATATAAATATATATATCGGACATCTAACACACAACGCCATCTAGTCCGAAACTAAACAAAGCTTGTACTATGAATACCAGACAACTGATATAAAAACAAATATACTTTTTGTTTTGTAAATACATACATATTATACACCCAAACCCCGAAACAAATGTTTGTAGATCATACTAATATTTGGTCCGACCCGGGAATCCGGGAATACGGCAGTCAGTCACTAGATGATACACTGTGCCAGTGGTAGACTTCCAATATAAAAGCATAGCACCTCTTTGCAGATTAGCTTGCAAAGGATCTTAACATTTACGTACTAGATGATCGTGTTATGTAGTGATCTGTTTAAAAAACTACACGCCCAATAAAAATCGATTAATAAACCTTTAGAATTTTGCGTTTTCTTGTTTTCGTCTACAGCTTTGTCCGTGTGTGTCCTTCTCCGAGTTCCAATCTATCTATACCGAAATTCATTCAATTCTGTTCTGTGGCTTATTAGCTTACAGCCACAGCAGCGTTACAGACAGACAAAGTTAGTTTTAAATTTATAAGCCGAATAATTAATTTTCTTAGCTTGTACTATAGTTACTATGTCAATGATAAACGTACTTACACACAGTTGTATAGATTCTCAGAATATATTTGACGGCCTCGGTTGCGTAGTGGTAGCGTATGCGACTGCTAAGCTTGAGGTCTCGGGTTCGATTCCCGGGTCGGACCAAATGTTTGTATGATCTGCAAATATTTGTTTCGGAGTTTGGGTGTTTTCTATGTTTATTTATTTATTTATTTATTTATTTATACTTTATGCACAAATGTACAGAGGCGGACTTAATGCCGTAGGCATTTTCTAACAGTCGACCTTAGGGCGATGCAGAGCCAAACATGGTAGATGCACAGAAAATAGAAATGTAGGTAAAGATATCATACATATAGCTTATATACACACATATATACATATATACACACACATATACATACATATACATACACATATATACATAAAAAGAATAATACATACTACTAAATAAATTTATTTACATACCTAAATACATATAATACTAATTCAAGAGGGAGAGTACAAAATTAAGATGAATCTGATAAACTGTTTAGAAAATGTTTCCGCACTAGAAATCTGAACGTTTGTCGAGTTTTTGCCATCCTGATCTCGAGTGGAAGCGCGTTCCATAACAGAATTGACTGTACCAAGAAAGTAGAATGTACAAAGTCAGAGCGGTGAGTGGGACAGTGGAGAAGTATGTTGTTTGAAGATCTAAGGCTTCTGACATGGTTTGCACCTAAATATTGTAATTGACTAGTTAAGTAGGAAGGAGAACTTGGAGAAGAGAGTAAAGAATATAGAGTGGTTAATGCTCGTACCTGTCTACGTTGGCGAATCGGTAGCCATTTCAAATGGGAGCGATGCTGAGACACGTGATCATATTTGCGTAAATTGAAAACAAATCGAATGCAATTGTTGAGAAGACGGTCAAGTTTATTGAGCAGATCTGCATTCAGGTCGAAGTAGCACATATCACCATAGTCGATTATAGGGAATATTAGGGTCTGAACAAGCATTGCCTTAGTTTCTGATGGAAGGAAGTTCTTAAGTGCATAGAGAGCGCGCAAAGAACCTGTAACTTTCTGGCACACGGAAGCAACTTGTTTTCGCCAATTAAGAGTCGTGTCAATATACAGTCCGAGGTCCTTAACACTTTCAGTGTATGGAATAACCATGCCGTCATAAGTAAGTGGTGGAAGTGAAGCAAGGTCGATCTGGTTTATAGAACGGTTACTCCCGACGATAATAGCCTGGCATTTAGTCGGATTTACCGATACCCCAAACATATCCGACCAGTGTTTAATGGCTGCCAGGTCACTATTAAGGGCCGAAACCGCGGACGACACATTGCACAACTCCGTTTGACGGTATAACTGCAAGTCATCGGCGTATAGATGGAAGGAACACTGAAGTCTAAGGGTAATAAGGTTCATAAAGATGGAAAATAAGAGAGGTGAAAGAATACCGCCTTGAGGAACGCCAGCAGCAAGACCAAGCCAGCCAGAAGAGGAATCTTCTACTCTGACAGATTGCTGACGATCTTGAAGGTAAGAGGAAAACCAGTCCAGTACTTCTTGAGAGGCTGAAATAAAGGATAGGATAGTAAGGAGGAGTTCATAACTGACGGTATTGAAGGCATTGGAAAAGTCAATTAGTACTACCGGTGTAACCTTAGTACTCTCCATCCCCGCCTTAATGTCGCCAGTTACTTTAAGAAGAGCAGAAACTGTACTATGGCCCGGTCGAAACCCTGACTGGAAAGGACTGAGTAAGCTGTTACTGTAAACAAAGTGGGAGAACTGTTTGTGGACGCAGGCCTCTAGCACCTTGGACAGGAAAGGAAGGATAGAAATTGGTCGAAAATCAGTTGGAAGAGAAGGATTAGGAGTTTTAGGTAAAGGACGCACATACGCTCTTCGCCACAGAGAAGGAAATGTGCCTGACATGAGGGAGAAGTTTACTATATGAGAGATAGCGGGAAGGAGGTGAACTAGCAGTGTTGTGATCATTCTCCGACTAATGCCATCACACCCAATCGCTTGGGATTTTATAGACAGGATGATTTTCCTAACCTCTCCCTCTGTAACCAGACTGAAATTAAAAGGGTTTACGTTAGGACGCGGTAGACTATTGATGTAATTATGAGCTTGAAGTTCAGATAGACTGTCCAAAGTGAGAGAGGTGGTAAATTGTTGATTAAGTGAATCAAGGCTTATTGATTGTGGAAAGTCTACATGTTGCGTTCTGCCGATACCAAGAGTTCCAAGGAACTTCCAGATGTCAGCAGGAGAGGAAGAGGAAATATTTTCAAGAATATAGCGGCGTTTGGCGTTCCTTATCATCTGGTTACACCGATTTCTCGCAGACTTATACAATCCCCAGTTGACTTCGACACGGTTCCCCTTGTAGGTCCTAAACGCCCGATTGCGACGTCTCATGGCGCTCCGAATACCCTCAGTCATCCATAGTGCCGGCGATCGCTTCATTGTAACCTTTTTAACCGGTGCGTGAGTGTCGTATAGTTTAGTGACTACTTCGTTAAAGACATGCACCTTGTCGTCGACAGAAGTGGAATTGATCAGAGATGACCAATCAATATGTGATGCATCATCACTCAATTTGTCGATGTCCAACCGTCCAAAGCAACGCCTGTATAGGATTTTAGGTTTGGATTTTGGTGGTTTGAGGACGTAGGAGAGGAAAATCAGGTCATGATGTGAAAATCCGGGAGCGTCAAGTTGACCGTGAGAGGAAACAAGGGAAGGATTGGAAGTGATGATTAAATCAAGCCAAGTGTCCTCGCCGACATTATTGTGGTGAGTAGCATGTAATGGCAGAACATGAAGGCTGACCGATTCAAGAAGGAATTGGAGTTTACAGGAACGATTGGAGTTTAGGGCTAGGAGATTGGTATTAAAATCACCCATGATGATATGATGAGTATACTCCGCACCCAGCGATTCGAGAACTGTTTCGAAATCAGTGAAATAGTTACTAGAGGGGGGACAATAAACAACCCCAAGCACGACTTTAGCGCCTTGGACACAAACCTCTAAAAATAAGAATTCAGCAGAAGAAGAAGAAGATGATAGAATTCTATAGGGAAAGTCGTTACGTAGATAAATAGCTACGCCACCTCCTCTCTTCCCTATTCTGTCATTTCGAATAAGAATAAAGCCAGGTAATGAGTAGGAGGTGGAGAGAAGATGTGGTTTGAGCCAAGTCTCAGAGATCAGGACGGCATGAACATTGGCATCACAAAACGCCTCGTACAAGTCAGCAAAGTGGCTAGGAATGCTTTGGGCATTTAGATGACAAACATTAAATAGATGGCTATTTTTATTATTTATAAACGTACTGCGTAAAACACTACCTAGGGTATCTGTTATGGAGGAGAAGCTTTCATCACGTAAAGAAGGTTCAGATTCATAAGTTTAATACGTATGTATTTATAACAGTTGTCTAGTACCCTTAACACAAGCTCCGCTTAGCTTGGGACTAGATGGCGTTTTGATAGATGTCCGGTATATTTATTTATTTATATGCATACCAGTATTATAAATTCGAAAGTAACTATAAAAATCGCTACACTAAAATGAAATTTGGCATGGAGACACTTTGATCCTTGAGGAAATACTTCGTTACTCTTTGTCGCGGCAAATGCGCTGGTGGAGCCGCAGGCAAAAGCTAATTTTATCATGCCTATGCAATTATTTGTACTGTTTAGGGAATTAATTAACAAACTCTGGCTTAGGAACTAGATT
Organism: Spilarctia lutea; assembly: GCA_916048165.1. NCBI lineage: Eukaryota > Metazoa > Arthropoda > Insecta > Lepidoptera > Erebidae > Spilarctia > Spilarctia lutea. Next base: position 15,406,090 of record OU696490.1, read on the forward strand.
TCTTTATCTTTTGATGAAATGGCACCCAACAATTCTGCCAATGTCAAGTATTTAAAGTTTGAATTTTGAAGTATTCGTCGTGATGAAATTAAAAACAAAAAACGATCTTGAACAACTAAAATTAATAACTAACTGCCACGACAGACTTCGTTCTGTTTACAATTATCGACAGATATTTTGATTTATTTTACGGTTTGTATGGTAAAAGGAAAGGGTATTTTGTTTTTACTATTTTCCTTGCAATTTTCACGTTTTATCTGTCCATAAGAACCTTCCTTGGGCCTGAACGATAAAAACATAACCAAATTGTTCGAGTGGTTCTCGAGTTTTGCGCTTAACAACACATTTGGTGATTTGTTTTTATTTATGTTGATTACATCAGCGAGCCAGTCAGATGGATCAATATTAAGTTAAAGAACAAGTTCTTTTAGATAAAGAATTTAAAATACCTTAAACAAAGTTTGGTCCGCATTCAAGTTCCTAACTTTTAAGCAAATTTAAGAGGAGTTTGTTAGACTTTAGTTAGGAATGCTAAACGCCATTATTGTATTTGGCTCAAAAATAGAGTTTAGACCTTGTATGTATATAGTCTGTTAGCTTTAGTCACAAGTGGACAAAATGATATGAATAGAACAACACATTTTTCATCTTTTTTGTCGTAAAAGAAATATGCTTTTCAAATAATACAATTATTTGAAAACTTCCATAAACTTACCGCATAATAATTTGAAAACTATATTTATGTACATTGCCGCCTCCATTTCTTTTGCGGTGACTTTGAGCCATTCTATTTGACATTTACTTAAACCTAATATGAAAAACAAATGGTCAAATCAGGTTCAATACAAATTTATCTGTTTCAATAAAATTCACCGAAAATTTACGCCAAATTCATTTTCAAAATTTTCTTCAAAAAACAGGCACTCTCTAAGATGCCGTGTGTTTGATGGTTTTGGTATTCGTCGATCCCGATTGTCATGAACATTTATTTCATGATATGTTATTGGGAAGCCAACGCTCTCATATATATTGCCTACTAGTTCTATCTTCAAACTCCGGTAGCTCTTAGTTTTACGGAGGTCCGATGTTATTCACTTTAATAATATTAAGCCAGACGGCCAAAATAATATTGAGAATAATAAAGGCTAAGAACATGATTGCAGGTAGCCATGAGTAGCGGTAGTTACTTATAATAAAGGTCTTCTCTTTTTTTTACAATCTTTTTTGATTACATATTTATTGTAGAGGCGTTTAATCAAACATACTCGTACCAGTCTCATTGTATCCTATACTAACTACAAATATACAAAAGATTTCAAAATTAAAACATTTAAAAGCATACAATTAAGACTCAATCAAAATATATAATTTGAACAGACAGTTACATTTTCTTTAAATCTATACTAATATTATAAAGCTGAAGAGTTTTTTGTTTGAACGCGCTAATCTTAGGAACGGCTGGTCCATTTATTGAGGAACGCTATAGGCTAAATATTATCACGCTAAGACCAATAGGAGCGGAGCACTAATGAAAAATGTTACAAAACCGGGGAAAAATATTACACTACGGGCAATAGGAGACGTAAAGTAAGTTGCTTGGTTAGCTAGTTATGAATAAATTTGTAAATTATGATTGCGTTCTCACTGTACAGCTTGGATAGGATAGACTGGAAAGTACCAATATTCAATAAAGTATTTTTAAATTGCTCAGTAATATTATTATTCATCCAAAATGGCGGACGTAACAAAATGGCGGTGTACATATTTCTGAACAACCTACCCAATATTGGTATCAAATGAAGAGGCTTAAAGCTATTTTTTTATTAAAAATTTAAAAAAGTTTTAAATTAATTGCTTGTTTCTGTACCGAACACGTCCCACTATAGTCGTTCCAATCGTTTATTTAACTTTTGACAGCTCTAATACTTAATCAAACAGTGATACCCTGACCCGTTACCGATTCGATTTCTTTTATCGATCGATTTTATGCATGAAGTAGTTTTAATCGATTTAATACACTCATTATTTTATGGATAATTTCGTACATTTATCGATTATTAAACGGTAACACCGGATGCGGATCCGATAACATATTTTATTAATATAATCGATAATCGATTTATTTCAACACCGTTTTTATGTCTGTGGTCATTAATCGCGAATGACACATCTCTAAGTGGGCGGAGCCCGTCCATGAAGTACAGTATTCACTGTAGTACATTCTATCAAACATTATTACAAAACTTTATGTGCGTGATCTGTCAAAAGTTAAATAAACTATTGGAACTACTATAACTAGTGATGGTCAAGTTCAACAATTCCACATTTTGCACAATTAAGACCACTAACTTTCTTCCTTAAAAGGTCTTATCGGTTTGTCCTCTTATACCATCGAAAATAAAAACAAAATGACATAGATGTATAACTAAAGACACTTCAAGGTAAAAAATAATGCAGCGGTAATAAATATTTTCTCCTTTTTTAAATCATTTTAAGGCATAACAATAAAGAGGAACGGAAAGCATACATAAAGGTTGGAAGGTATGATTTTATCTTCACGGCTGCGGACATTTTGCGGGTGACAGAAGAATAAGCAATTTAGGTTGATGGTAATTTGCCCGAGAAATACCAGACCGCCGACGTTTTTGTAAATGAGAATTAACGATCAACATCTGCGTGGATAAAGAGCTTTGTTGATTTGTCCTGTGTTGTATTTGTGTCGAATTATTCGTGTCATGTGTTGCCATTGTAATGTCATAAAAGAAGGAAAATGGAAGAATTTTTAAGGAATGAAATGTAATTTCTTCAGGAAAATTTTATGAAATACAATTAATAAAGTGTGTCATTATAATTGCTTCAAAAACGCTATAATTTTGTACTCAAAAGAATGAATAATTTAAAGAGGAAACACGTACATATAAAAAGCAAACACTAGCAGAATGTACAATTTGCAAATACATTACCGTGGGAAAGCCACACTTCGGCATGCATGGGCCAGTTCGACCAGAGGGATACCACGGCCTTACAGAAAACAGATGAAATCATTGTGTGAAACAGCGCCTGCGCTGTGTTTCACCGAGTGAGTGAGGATACCGGCGGCCCATTCCCAACCCCTCTCCCATCCCCCTTCTCATCACCCAAAGGCCGGCAACGCACTTGTGATGCCACTGGCGTTGCAGGTGTCCATGGGCGGCGGTAATCGCTTACCATCAGGCGATACAAAATACTATGCAATAGCTTTAACGCGGCAGTGCCCGAGTGCCACACGCTTTTTATGACAGAAATGTACATTAACTCGAAATGGAAGTCAATTAAAACTCCCTCATATTATATTTCAACCCATTTACATTATTTAGTTTTTAATGATACCAAGTAATTATATAATTTGCTACTACTTACTATTATTCCCAATTAATTTAGTAGGCCCTACTCATCAACGGTAGCTAAATGGCCAGGCGTGATATTCATCGTTCATTATAAGCGATACAACCCCACGATATGTAATAGCAACATAAGTTAATTACGCGCCAACATTAATGTGATTCATGGTTACATATGACATATCTGGAGTTGCCAGGTGTTAATAATTTAGAAGAAAAAGTGTGAATGTTCAAGAAAAAAGTCCTTCTGGTGAAGGTCAATTAACATTGGTAAAATTCCTTCAAAATTAAAGTAACTAGTGAAGCAAACAAAAGAACTACAAAAATGGCTGACTTAATGCTTTACTACGAGAATACAGTACATGACATTTGTGTGAAATTTAAATAGAACTGATTGGGCGGCTTAATAACATCTAACGGCAAGATTACGTAACCACAAACGTTGTCTTGCCCGTCTCCAACCCGCATTTGGCTAGCGTGGGGACGTATGGCCTTAACCTTCTTCTGAGAGGAGACCCAAACCCAGCAGTTAACGTTATGGGTTGTTGATTGGAATTTTGAACGAAATTGATCTTGTGACGTGGTAGGATTTGGATAGTGAACACTTTTCTAATAGGAATACGGACGCTTTTTTAATAAAATAACCAGATACAGTTGAACTTGTTGTATTCACCTAACGAATAACATTACAACTCCAAATGTCGTCAATTTTTTATTTTGCTCAGTTGGTATATGTATATATCGCTTTGGTAACAAAAGCATTGCGCGATTCAGATAACTGATACAACGCCATCTATTGAGTGACATGTAAACTTGTTTAACTCAGACAGATAGTGCTGTGCACCTCTAAATGGATTTTGGACTCTTTCTGCTTCTCTATAACATTATTAAAAACTACTTTCTTTCATTTCAAGACACGTGAACTCTCAAATACACATGTCATATACAATTTAATTGCGGTAATGGATGTCATATAACTGATGACTGAAACTTTAAGTTATCTCTGTTCGATGTCTTGTGATACTTATATTAACACAAATTCATTCATATGTATATAGTTTTACTTTCTTACGTTATATATATTTATCATAAGTATTTTACTACGTAATTTTTTTTATAACATATAACAAATAATTTTTCGTCGTTGTACTTTTCAAATATCTAATAATAAACATTTAACAAAAATGCTTTATTCTATTTATAATGGGGGAATCCTGACATTTCCCTGGCAACCCTCTTTATTCCCGTGGGTATTACAGTCCGCTATCCCCCGCGATCCACCTTTGTTGGCCTTGTAATTAGATCGCTAAATAATGACAATGACTATGAATTTTTCCGTGTATCATATTTTGCCAAAATATCTACAGCATATTTTTTGTACAGCCTTTTGAAATATCCATTAAGTTAGTGAATTGTTATTTAAAGGTATTTTTGAAATGTTATGTTACTAAAGTATATATTTGGTAACTAGCTGTTTATGGCAGGTACGCGCACGATAGTCAAAAGTCAGTTTTGGTGACGAAGGATCGCGGGTGTTCGTGGGAGCCACGCTTCGGCATGAATGGGCTGGCGACCGGATTGATACCACGGCCTCACAGAAAACCGGTGCTTTGCCGCCGTAAACCGCCTGCGCTGTTTTACTGAGTGAGTGACGATACCGGAGGCCCATACCCCAACACCTCCCTCCATCCCTCTCCAAATCCACCAAAGGCCGGCCTCTTACTTGTGACGCCTCTGGTGTTGCAGGTGTTCATGGGCGGCGGTAATCACTTACCATCAGGCGACACGTCTGCTCGTTTGCCCCCTATTATATAAAAAACTATGTAGGTTACATTTTATATGGAGGAGAAGTGAAGTAAACTAATAAATAAATAAAAAGAATTTCGACTAACTATCAGATTAATTATAAAATTGTTAATCAAATTAAGTTTTATTTCTACATCACAATCCTTTTCTACCTTTTGTTGTATAACGTATATTGTAAACCTTCCTTAATCCCAATACATCACAAATTGTACAGTTTCTTTAGAAATACTTTGTAAATAAGAAAAACATTTATTTGTAAGGTCAATAAATGAAACAAAAGAATACAAAACAGCAACAAAAAGATCATTTAGACCAAATATCTAAACAAAACCTTTGTTTATTCATTAACAATCTCCTTGGGAAAAATGAATTTTGTATTTTGTGAGCTTAAATTTCGTGCGATGCCAATATTTTGAGGTTAAAATCTTGAAGCTAACATAAATGATTTGATGAACTACCGTAATTTCTATTGTCTTTTAAAATTCTTTACTGGATTGGGACTCAGTCTAGTTTAAGCAGAAACTGAAATGTAAAATTGAATTTTCTTATGGCATTAAATATATTAATTGAATTTTAATTCTATAAACTCGTCATTTAAGTTGTCAAAGTGTGTTTTATTTTCAGTCAATGCACCACTTAATGTGTAGTGAGAGAGGCATGCCTTAACACGAATGAGCTCAATCGGAGTAATACTAAGGCTTCTGAGAAAGCAGTATCAATATTGTTTAATACTGGTTTTTCGAGAGGTTTTGATAAAAGCAAATAAAGAACTGTGTTCCGTTGCAAATGTGAGGTAGCTTGAATCTAAGCCCCACCTGGTCCTGATTCCGGGGCGAGGATGTAAAGTATATCAAAACTCTTGTGACCTTGACTTTTAACTATCCAAAAGCGGCGGCAGTTACTAGTCATTAGGTGACATATCCTCTCGTTGGCTTTTATATATGGCTTCATATGATTTGAAATAATTTATAATCACGAGTGCTTAAAATTAAACGCTTCTGTTATTTGAGTTCAGTTTCAAAATATTTGGCCTCAGGTATGCCGAGTCAGATTTAGGCTTAAAAAAAAAACAAACATGAACTCAAAACCTACGTAACGTTCACCTTTATTGACCTTCAAAAAACTTTCATGAAACTTATGGGTGTAAATAAATACTCCATTGTGGAAACGATTACTACTTTCAATGTTTAATAAATTGTAATATTATTTTGTGGGAGAGGTTTTATAAGGCTGGTGTTTTATTTACATATGTATGAGCTGCCAAAATGATTCTACTCTGCTTTCAAGAGCAATGGTTGCCATAATCATTGCGAATGCAGACAATGCAGCATTGCAGCATAGAGACACATGCTATGGCACAATATTGAGATGTTTCTGCATCATTGGTGTGACGGAATTCTTTCACTGTTATTTACCAAGGGAGTAAGATTAACGAAAAAATCACCGCTTAACTTATTCTATACAAGGGACATTCAAAGTTATATCTCCTGAGTTACTGGAATCCACGTACGTCTTGTACCATAAAAAAGGCATGCTTAAAATTTCGTTGTAATAATTTTACTCATAGGATGTTATATTTAAAAAGATCGGTGTATATTTGCATAAACAAAAACAGTACACGTCATTATAAAAGGGATTATAAATACACCGTGGTATAACTCCATGGGATTAGGGATTAACCAAGTGGACTTTCAACATGTGTGCATGTTGTATGAGCAGAAATGTCGCTATGGAATAATGTTTCTGTTATGAATGAAGTATTCCTGTATTAATACTAATTTTATCTATACAAATAAAAACATAATTGGAGTGTTTTTTGTAATATTAAAATACTCGTTTTTTACTAAATGCATAAGTACATATACATACCCGTATATTAAAATATCATTTCTTACAATGTTTCTCTGATTCACTGTTTGTTCCGGCTGATCTCAGGAACGGCTGAACCAATGTGACTTTGACTTGATGACTGATGACTTTCACTAATAGGTAGTTAATGATATGAGGAATAACTTAGGCTACTTTTTTTAGACTTGCTTCGACCCGGGGTGTTCACGACACCGCGGGGTTCAACTAGTACATAATATTATTAAATTGTATAATGTGTGTGTAACTTGCTGTGCTCTTTGGTATTTTTTGCTTTTAAATCGGATATTCGTCACTAGTTTATTAGTTTTAATATCCTCTTTTTTTCGCAAGTGGTATCGCCGTGCGGTGTTGGTATGTCGCTCACTCAGGAACGCAAGAGCATGTAGTCAGACGTTACGTCACTCGTTGGTGAAGCGGTGTGCGCTGTGCACACCAGGGTAGGGGGCGCGGGGTGAGCGGGTGCGGTGCTACCTACCACTGCGCCACCGAGGCAGTTGATAATAAAGATCTATGTTACACTTATACATTAACGGCTACTCTTTGCTAGTGTGAGCAAGGTAATCGCACATTTCAACGCGCAATCGTGTAGTTTCCGTGGTGTAGCGGTTATCACATCTGCCTAACACGCAGAAGGTCCCCGGTTCGATCCCGGGCGGAAACATAGTTATTGTATTTTGTAATACGTAAATCAATTGTAAATTTCGTTAGTCACGCTTAAACTCAAATCTACTGGGCAGATTTGTGAATATGTTTTGTTTTTAAATATTTTTATAATTAGCGAACAACCATTGTTTAAAATGATTAGTGATAATTTTCTATAAAAATTGAACAGAAACGCTTTGGAGTAATAATAATATTGTATAATTGATAAAACAGAATTTTCTGTTGCAAAATTTGTGTGAAATAATTTCAAATTAACAGCTTTGCACTAAATGCATATGAAAGTTAATATATACGGTACTTACTGTCTGTCTATTTGATCTGGGTTATCTGATGATATAAGGAGTGACCTACACTACTTTTTTAAAATTAGTTTTGCCCTGCGGCTTTAACGCTCAACGGCAATGCTACGGCTCAGTTAGTAATTCATAAATTATTCTCAGAAATAGAACAAACCTTTTAGTAATCAATGATAAATTAATTATTTTTCCTGAGTAAGCATCTAGTCGTGTCCTAGTTGTTAGTACTTAAGATTATCAGTTAGACAGGCAAGCTGGCAAGGTCAAGTTAATTCCAAATCATTTATTCAATTACGAATCTAAGTGCCATTTATAAACGTTAATAAATAAATGAATATTTCGGACATGTTACACACAACGCCATCTAGTCCCAAGCTAAGCAGAACTTGTGTTATGGGTTACTAGACAACTGATATAAATACTTATATACTTTTTTTTTGTAAATACATACATATTATACATAAAAAACACCCAAACTCCGAAAGAAATATTTGCAGATCATACAAACATTTGGTCCGACCCGTGAATCAAACCCGAGACCTCAAGCTTGGCAGTCGCATACGCTACCACTACGTCACCGAGGCAGTCGCAATAATTTAATTATTTACGAAACTAAGTGACATTTACATTTCGTTTTATAAACGTTAATAAAATGAAATACTCGCAGAAGAGAAGCAAATAACTTGGTAATACCGACACATAGAACAGCTCAATACAAGGGAGACTTTAAGTATTCTGCTACTAAGATATGGAACGACTTACCTCCACCTCTGCGAAAAAGCATGACCCAAATCACCTTAAAGTATTATTTACATACAAAATTTCTTGCTCAACAGAAATTACTGTAGCAGAAATGTGTGTTTCTCGTACGCGTATTTTTAGTCTTTATAATGTTAAACTTTGTGTCTGGATGAATGTCTGATTTCTTGCTTTGTTTTATTTCTTTCTTTTTCATTTTTGTTGTTTTATGTCATATTTTATTTTCTTTTAATAATAAAATAATCAAATATTTTCGGGCATCTAACACACAACACCATTTGTCCCAAATTAGGCAGAACTTGTAAAATGGGTACCAGAGAACAGATATAAATAGATACAGGTACACGTTTTTGGTAAAAACATAATATATAAGTCAACACACAAACTCCGAAACAGATATTTGCACGCACGCACACCAGTCGCAAACCCTACCACTGCGCCACCGAGACAGTCGATAATAAAGATCTATGTCAGTAGATCATGATATCGTTAATCTGGTTTTTGAATACTTTCACTCATACATTAACGGCTACCTTTTGCTAGTGTGAGCAAGGTAATGGCACATTTCATCGCACATTCATGTAGTTTCCGTGGTGTAGCGGTTATCACATCTGCCTAACACGCAGAAGGCCCCCGGTTCGATCCCGGGCGGAAACATAGTTTTTGTATTTTGTAATACGCAAATTAATTGTAAATTTCGTTAGTCACGCTTAAATTAATATACGACTGGACATAAATTACTCTCAAAAATCGAAGAAACCTTTTGGTAATCAATGACTATGTTTCCTGAGCGAGCATCTAGTACATGCCCTAGTTGAACAGACAGACAAGCTGGCAAGGTCAAGTTCCTCTTGAACACACACACACACGTTAAGTAAGAAATAAGGTTATGCTAATCTAGTGGTCTTTTAGTTGTCGAAATTCGACCTTTCCAGCCAGATTAATTTTCGTAAAAAGGGATACCAAGTTTCTGTTTCACATATTGGTATACAGATAACAGGCAAAATAACTACTTTTAATGTGTCTCTCTCACTCATTCTTAGAGAGGAATGTCTTATGCATTAAGTACACTCTCTGCGTATGGCTTTCTAGGTAACCCCCTCATATTGCCTGTAACGTGATAATAAAAACGTTTAAAAAAATGGTTACCTTAAGTAGGTTATAGCGAGCCGGGGTTTGCGGCAGCGTGGTGTATCGGAATCGAACCGACTAAAATCACACGATGTGCCACTATGCGCCTGAGAAGGGAGAGGTCTGAGAACTGCTGTTATTAACACATTCGGAGGGATGGCAGGGGTCCCAGCGCCTGTCCGCAATAAAGCGGGCACCGTCTGCTGGTAACTCTCTCGATTTAGGCGACGTACGGCACATGAGTACATCGTCTCCTTGCGGCTGGTTTCTGAAGCGGATGAAGGGGAAAACCCGTCCCGTCCATCCGCAGCCAAACTCAGAGGTTATAGTGAGCCAGTTTTAAGTCTTTACAACGTTTTTCATTGATACTCCGCCTTTTGTTAGTAGCCTTTTTCAAATCGGACCAATATTAGCGTGTTCATTCAAAGAAACCAACTCTACAGATTTATAATATTAGTATAGATAAGGTATTAAATAAATAAAAAAATCTATCAGTATGAACAGGCTAGCTCGTCCAGTTTAATACCACGAACTTAGAGGCATAAAACGTAACTAAATAAAATTTATTTATTACTTTCAACTGTAAGTTTAAGAGAAAGAAAGAAAGTGAGCGAGAAAGATGAAACAATACAAATAAACAACAAGCAAAATAATACCAACAATATATATCAAACAATGTCACACCCCGAACATCGGCTGTTTATGAAAAACTTTGTTTATACTGCCAGTTGCATGAGAACTAGTTAAGTATTTCCAGACAGGCGTTTCTTATACTTCGGAACTTCCACCGCGAATTTAAACAAATATTTTGCATGGGCCGAATGTAAATGTTCAAAGCTATTCCCTAAACTATAGGTATTACTTAACATAAATAATAATAACAATAGAAAAATCTGGTGCCTCATTGGTTTAGCGATTGACGTATGCGACTGCCAATCAAGAGGTCTCGGGTTGGAATCCAGGGTTGGGTCAAAAGTGTTATTGAGCTTTTCTGATTCTAGAAATACTTAATAACAGTTCGTCGTTTGGAAGTTGGGGTCTGAAGCCCCGTGCTTCAGAGAGCACGTAAAGCTTTACGTGCTCTCTGAAGCACGGGGCTTCAGACCCCAACTTCCAAACGACGAACTGTTATTAAGTATTTCTAGAATCAGAAAAGTATTTCTAGAATCAAGCGCAGGACCGATAGCTATCGGTCCTGCGCTTGATCTCTTCCCGGTCGTGTCGGTTAACCGTCCCATCGGATTATGAAAGAGAGGGAACAGAGATGCACCTGTGTTTGCGCACACACTTGTGCACTATAATATCTCCGTCCTCTGGTCTCCGTTGAGACAGGCCACCGTGGTCGTAATCGGCTAGGAGACCATTAGAAAAATCTAAAATACTCACACAACCAGTATTTAGGTAATCTTAGCTTCAGCATCAGGTAATAGATCTGCCTGACTTCGCCGGCTTGGCCACATCGAATTCGAATCGGATTGGTGGGGATCGAGTCGTCAAAAGACCCAGACACGGTTGGACAAATGAGGTTACCAGAGATATGTAAGACATCAATGTGCCCGTTTGGTGTGAGCTATCACAGTGAACAGGATATGAAAGAATTTCAAAGTCCAAGACATACTTTGGATCGCTAAGCCAGCGAAGTAAGTAAGTATCAGGTAAACCTATTACATTGTGAATACACCACTTAAGTAACAGTAGCTTAAAATCAATCAGATTTTCAGAAAATCTACGCTTATAAATAACCGCTTATTACTAAATGCATTTATATGTATACACGGTACATATACCAAAATAACATTTTTTACAATTTTTATTTGTCTGTTTGTTACGGCTAATCTTTAGAACGGCTGGACCGATTTTGACTGGACTTTCATTAATAGGTAGCTGATGATATAAGGAGTAACTTAGGCTATACTTTACTTACTTTTTCTTTTTTAGACTAGCTGAACTATTTGTACAGATGAGTCCAACACATAGAATCTCAAGTTAAACAAGTGCGTGATGTCACTCCTTGAGTGTGTTATCCTCTATACTAACTTCGTAATTAGCAAAAATAAAAGTCCACGCTATTAGTTTCCTGTAAGACTGTGATAACAAATAAGACCAACCCAAAGTGACAGGTGGACTCTGGTGATTGCGAGACCGCAATCACCAGAGTCCACCATCCGTTGCAGAGGAGGAATAATAGGCCGAACATGCGGTGACGTACACTACATGACAATGCAACTTCGCAATGAGTTTGATGGAATTTTGGATTAATTTCAAGCTTTCCATCAGGCATATTATCAGCCGAATCTTATCCCTACAATGATAGCAACATAATTTCTGAACACTTCTCTCAAATAAAACAAGGTACATTTATTTCAAATTGCATTTATTTCTTCGTTATTACATTGTAAACCATTACAATCCCATTCATTCCACACTATTGGTCCTTCCACAAATCCACAACATACCATTATATGTACTTCGTCAATTTACAAATAATTTTGAATTATCTAATATGTACATTTTTACATTTCCATAAATAAATTTTAAACCTTCATTTAGAATCTAGCAGTCAAAGAAGACGGATATCAACTGATTCTAGAACTGATTCAAGAACTTCTTACAAACTCTATTTCATAGAATATCTATATACCTACATATATAAATGTTAAGTTGCTTGGTGTACGCTCCAAAATCTCAAAAAATTCTTCACCGATTGAGTTTCTAAGTACTGAGTAAACTTCGACACGATACAAAAATTTTAGATGTACTTCGAGACAATTTTGTTTCTTATTTTATTCATCTGTTGCCTGCGGTATTTCCGGACCAATACGTCTTTCAAAAGTTCAAGAAAAGAGCGTAGGTACTCCTTTTAAAAGGCGGCTACATACTTGTGACGCCTCTGATGTTCGCAATCCATCTGCTCGTTTATCCTCTATCCCATAAAAAATGTGCCACAGCGTAAGTGTCAGGGTATAGCTAGATACTTATAATAATCGATTCTGTCTAGTAAAATTTTAAGGAAAATAACAACTAACCTAAATGTCCCAGTATCGATAAAAAAAAATCTTTTGAATCGAATATGATTAATAAACAGAGAGATCTGGAAGTTTTACAGTAATTTTATTTATTATCCGAATGAGATTTGTTTATCTTAGACCAGGAAAATTTGAGAAACTAATTAAACTGTAACTTGAAACACAAGTTGAAGATTTCTCTGAATTTTCATAATTTGGATTTTGTATATTCTGTATACATGGACTTAGAAATAACATTCTTACTCGACTATTGCAAATTATTATATTTCATTGTTAACATACCATTGTATAACATCTGTTTTTATAACGAGTAAAGCGTATTTTAAGTCAAATGAATGAATAATTTCTCAAATTAGTGATTAGAAACAAAGATACCAATTGCAGAAGATAATTTTAGTGCATCAAGAAAACTAAATTAACGAAATATATTAATTTCTGAGATGATAGGACTTTTTTCAAGAATGTAGCTTTTCTTGTTCATCGTGAATATCAAATTATACTTATACAACTTAGTCTGAATCTTATACGTAACAGTATTTAGAGTATGCATGATAAAATTTTATATATCTCCGTCTTCTACGACGAAACAATCTTAACTTTAATAGTTTTAATTATTTGATAAATACATAATTAATACTATAGAAAAAACTTTACATAAATTTTTACATACTTTAACTATTTATATACAGGCTATATTTTAAATATACACATTTAGAATATAGGAATAAAATGGGCTAAAACAAGTCTTCAAGTTGTCTAACAATACACATTTCTGTATTATTATTAGTGTTTCGCTCAACAAATCAGAAAATTTATTATTATGAGATCAGTCACGCTTCGCTTTTGTCAAGGCCCTTTCTTCGGAAGCTTGGAACATTTCACAAAAAACGATGTCAAATGATATACTTATCAAATAACAGGAATATTGAAAAGGGACTTTGTAGGTTCACAAGATCCTGGCGAATGATTTCATTCAAAGGATAATAACAGTTAGGTTTTGTTTGAAAAGGAAGATTTAATCATTATCGTGGGAGAGCCACGCTTCGGCATGAATAGGCCACGGCTCGACCGGAGTGATACCACGGCCTCACAGAAAACCGGTGTGAAACAGCGCCTGCACAGTGTTTCACCGATTCTGGCCCGGAGGCCCATACCCCAACCTCTTCCTCCATCCCCTAACGGCCGCCAATGCACTTGTGATGCCTCTGATGTTGTGGGTATGCGTGGGCGGTGGTAATCACTTATCATCAGGTGATACGTCTGCTCGTTTAATATACCATAAAAAATCATCTGGTGGCAAGTTATTACCGCTGCTCATGGACACCAACAACTTCGGAATCATTCAGGAAGAGTGGAAAGGTTTTGGGTCTGATAATAACCTTACTCCTTGGTAAAAAGTACAGAAAGAACAGTTTTCTGATAAATACACGGTCGAACCTGGCATATATGTGGCTCTCCCATGCTGTATAGTTTATTTGAAAATTGGGGAAAAAGAACTAGCACCAGTGTTGAAAGATTGCAACACTAATTTTTACTCTACTGACCAATGGCGAGCAGAAGAATATTGGAGCTGTTTTTAGTCGTTAAATATCTAAAAGACCACTTTCTCGAATTAGGAGAAAAACATCCACGACGACCTCCTACCAAGTAACAAAAAAGTTTGTATTTGTAATGTATTAAAATCAGATCAAAACGATCCTGTTCAAGCCCAATCTACTTCCTACAAATAACGTGACAAGAAAGGCTTGGATGGTTACATTTTTTGCAATTATTGTATAATTCTTATAAGCACCAATAATGCGTACTCTAATATAATACTTTAGAATATTTTAAACTTAATAACATAGAACTGTACAATATAGAAAAAGAAAACAATTATTATTGAAGAAACGTTAACATGTACATGTATTGAAATAAATCAAACGGAATCTAAGGTGATAATATAGTTTTCAAATGTAGTTAAAATATAGAAAGAGCTATTTAAAATGAAGACAAAATAAGTGACACGTATAAATATTTAATAAGGACACGTACATGATAATAACAGTTGCTGGGTGAGTCATATTTAAAATGAATAATACGTTATCGAAAACTAGTTAACTAAGAATCGTTTGACATAAGAAATGAATTACGCAAAACAACATTAAGACAAAGAGAAGGTAAACACAAACCCTTTTTTTTAACGTATTGAAAACCCCATGGGCCGTCATTCCACCGAGATTTGTGTTAGGGTGGAGTATTGGTATTGGACCGACTTAAACCACACGTTGTGCCACTCTGCACTTGAGAAGGGAGGAATCCGGGAATTGCTGCGGGAACTGCTGCTGGTCTAAAAAACTGGTCACAAACCCTAAATCAACCCATCCGTGGCGACCAATGAGATGTAATAGGTGTATACCTCTTCCAGGCCTAGACCCAGAATTAGACTGTTAATGGCTGTCGACGAAATGACGTTTAACTAGTTGCATATCTAAAAAAAGGAATAATAAAGATCCAAAAACTTATTTATAGGAAAAAGCTCACGAGAAATCATATTTAAAATTGAAAATTTACATTGACGATCCAATAATGGATCCGTCCGCTTAATATTTGCACAATAATATTAATTGCCGATTTATTTTATCTGTTTAATTAAAACAGTCAAATTTCTTTACATGATAAATTAAGCTATTACAATAATTTCAGGTTTTTTGTTATGTTTTTAGTACTTTACTGAACAAAAATAAATTATAACATCTATTTTGTTATCTACAGTAACCTATCGTGATAAAATTAATATGATATACGTAATTCTTAACATCGACAATCTAATACTTACTTAAAATCTATTTAACTTTTATATTCATTACTTACATATTAAATTTATACAATATATTTGTTGCTGGCATAATACAAGTTATTAGGACAAGAGAAAAGAAAACATTCTAATTCCAATATTAACATTGCGTATCGTGTGTTCCTGAATTAAAGCTTCAGGAATACACGATATATATATATAGGGTTTATCTTTAAAATGTCTTGTTTATTTAAGAGGATCTATTATTAAAAGTATACATGGTAATACAATGTTTTCAACAATTCCAGTTATTGAGTATACAATCTCATTATTTAAATTTATTTTTTGTCGTAATTATAACACTCACGGTATCGCTATTTATCACATCATATTTATTGTATTAAATGTTTACTTGGTAATGTTAAAATATTCTTAAAACTTTAATTATATCTTAGAATAAAGCAAAATTACGAAACAAATCTTAGAACAAATCTAGGTTTTAAATTAGGTAAAGAAAGCACATAAAGTCATACTCATTGTATTTACATCACCTACATATATCTAAAAGTCCCTTAATTATTACATTTAAATGTTGAAGGCAAATTGAATTCTGAGCAAATAGAATATTAAATTTTTATTACCGATCGAGAGTTAGGCCATTTTAGACCTCAAAATATTGAAGTAAAGACGACTATTTGTTTCTACAGATCCACCGTCAGCAAATAGAGGGTCGTAAGCGGCACCCATCAGTCAAATTTCAGGTGAATTATTACGATATTTGCAAGGAAAATGTTTCACTTTGCCTGATTACTTTTATCGAATTGAATACAAAAAATTGAATTTATAACATTGGATTTGAATTTATTATAAAGTATAAAGTATCGTGGCTAAAATTATTAACCGACTTCTTTAGATAATATTTGAATATTGTTCGATTACATAAAAGGCTATCTAAAGGTTTTTGTTCAACTAGCCAACTAAATACCTTCATTGAAAATGTGTTGACCGTAAAATTTTATTTTTATGTCTATTTGATGTCCATAACGATCGAAACTTCATATAATGGCCACAGAAACTCGGATTTTAAGGATACTAAAAACTATCATCTGAATAATGATAGTATCATTATTGTGCAATCATTGGCGTGTTATGGTGGCTATTACTACCATCAATTTTAAATGAACTTTCATTATACAGATGTCTGTTTTTGTCATGTTTAAATAGGACAAACTAGAAACAAAGTTCAATCTGCCTTCTTTTAAACTTCCTGAATATTTATACTTGGGTGGCATTATCAGCAGTATTCATTAAAAACTGTTCCTTCACTTCACATGAACTTTTTTTTCTTGGCTTCGGTGGCGGTTTTGGTGCAGTCCTTGATCTACCTAAAGTACCACTAACAACATTCACAGAATATCCAGACCTAAAATCCCGGTTTTTTAAAAAACCATCGTATTCTGCCAGAGTTACTTTCAGAGGCCTTTGCTCTGATTTTATCATCTGGTTGACAGACATAGCCTGTAAAGTCAAGAGTTGGTTGTGTATGTTTGGTGAGCTCAAACTGTTTCTGGGTATAGTGGCATGTGGAGTACCAGGGGCTGGCGATGGAGCTGGCTCTTCATCATCCTGATATAAAGGAATTTTCCCCATAGGCCCTAAATCCATTTCACTTTTGTTCAAACTGTAATAATTGGCTCCATGGCCAAATAACTTCATATTGAAAGTGTCATAGTAAGGAATGACGCCATTCAATGTGGAAAAAACTTGAGGACGAATATTACTTTCCTGAACCGTTCTGGGCCTCCGAGGAAGTGTAACGTAGCCCTTAGAAGTAATAAGAGGAATGGATCCCTGGAAATGAGGACTTTGGAATCTACTGTATAAGGCAGGGTCAATGGCTGTTACACCATATTCAGGACTCTTGACCGGACTTTCCGTACTTTTAGAAGCTCCTCCGACTGGAGAAACTTTTGTACCTCTGAGAGGAAATGATAATAGATCTGGTGGGTACGCTTGATGATCCTGGGTTAAACGGTCCATGAGTAAAGTTTCTTGAGATATCTTTGGAAGCTCCATTTCATGATGACGGCTGTTGTCTTCCGTAGATGCTGTTAACAAAATATTTCTGTTTTAAATAATAATAATAATTACAAATAGATATTGTTGTCAAGGCCTCAGATACAAAACAATCTAAACAATTTATAGTCATCAATTTCCGAGTACTATTCCATAACAAGTCAAAAGTTGTTGACATTTCCCGATTCCCGACAGCTCTTCAATAAAAACATGGGAGGCCTTGTCAAGTACCTAGAATTGTCTCTTACCCAGCAACAATCGAGATCATTAAATTTTATATTCTATTGTACTGAAGCTTCAGGGCAATTATGAAGACATTTTCTACCAAATATGTTTCGTACGACATGTTGCCATGAATACTTTATCTTTTACATATAAAAAAAACTGTGTTTCAAAAATTTTTAGAAAAAGAATTGCGTTTTTTAATTTTAAAACAAATACCGTTTGGAAGTCCAATTATCGTTTCAAATAGTCTTTTCAACGTTAGTAAAACCTAAGTAAATACATAAATACAAAAGTATAAGTAAGTCTAAAATAAACCGGAACAAAAGACAGTGGTTAATGTAAGTAATGGTTTATTAAAAATGTAATAAAATAAAAGTAGGCATGTAGTTATGTTCTATGTCATACGTACTCGTCTAATATTTTTTTAATATTTCTAGGTCAATGGTCAAAACCCTAAAAAAATATTCGGCGTAATATACTGTTCGTTTTCATTGTATAAAAACATCCTTAGAAACCTTGTTTTTGTAGCTCTTGAACAAAATCTACTACATATTGAATTTCAGCCTCAAATGTTCAACCTTTTACAAACAGTGATAGGAAATAAAATAGATAGTAAGTGACTATTTTTTTAGGTTTTGTCCCAAAGTTTCATCCAGAAAACACAAATATTTCGTAAATTTAATACCAAGAAAGATTTTGTGTGCACTCATTATAGGTAAAATAACTCTCATTTTCAAGAATGCGAGATCAAAGTAAAATTGAACAAAGATTTCTGTTGATTTTCTCTTCGAAAGTTTATTTTAAATAATTTTATCACTCAAAAGGTTTAACTTGTTTGTTGTAACCAAAACAATTGAGCGAATTTTAAAGCAAAGATAAACAAAAAGTTCGGGCAAAGCCTTAATTTATAATTATTTGAGTAAGAAAATATAGATTGTATTTTTATTGTATCTTTGACGAATAAGAAGAATTTTTTTTGTTAAAATTCTGAAGTGTTAATATTCAAGATTTCTTATTACCTAAAATTTCCAGTATTTTTTTATTTTCAAAGGAAATCATTTCTTTGAGATCCATTACATTATCATTAATGGTCCTTATTTATAAAATGGATGATCATTAATTTAGAATGAATAATCGTATTACTTTATTGTGATGTAGTTGATCAATGTGTTAGCTATAACTGCAAAAATTGCAAAATAACACCAGTTGTTATTTAACTTACCTAAAACAGATTCGTTGTCGAGAAGTTGTCGATTTAATTCAGACATCTCGGTAGCTTCACTTGTAAAGGACGGCGGAGCTTCATATTTTCTAGGCGGCTTAGTCACAGGGTTAACCTCAATTTTTAAGGTTTTTTCTGCCTCAGAACTAACGGAGTTTTCTATTAGTGCTTCTCCATTGGAGGAACGGGCATCATTTTTAATCAGTCTTTTGATTTCATTGTTTTGGGTCGTAAAATAACATACCACTAATGCAGCGCCAAAAATTATAACAATGGCTGTTAAACAACCAACAAGGATTGCAAAGGAATCAGTATCCATACCAGCTATTGAACCGACTCCTCCATATTTTGAGAGAAGAAGAATCAAGGTTTTCTCGTCTCGACCCCCAGGATTTTCAGCCACGCAAGTGTAATTTCCTCTATCGCTATAGCGAGCATAAATTATAGTGAGATTGACCCAACGTATCAAATCCATTGTATTTTCAGCAACACTATACCTGATTTCTCCAAAGGCTTTCATCTCTATAGTTTTGCCATTAAAGCGCCAAGCAACTTCAGGTGGCGGATTGCCGACTACTTTACAAGTCAGAGTCACGTTTTCGTCGTAACTTTTGACCGTGGAGTCTGGTAACGGTTCGAGGATTGTCGGTCGGCATGCAAAGTTTGTAGTATCTAATTCATTCCAAAGTTTGTCTTGTACAGATGGTGGCTCAGCGCATGATGTTGGAGGCGTGTACAAATTATGACTGATCACCCAATCTCTGAACGTTTGCAGATTACAATCACATCGCCACGGATTGTTGTGTAAATCTAAACCTGATAAGTTTTTCAAACCTATCAAAGTTTCTGGCTTCATATGACTCAGATTATTGCCATTGAATCTCAATATTTTCAATTGGGGCAAGTTCACGAAAGCTTTTGTGCCTATGCGATGAATTCGATTGTTACTGGCTTCTACTTTCTGCAAAAACTTTAAATTGCGAAATATTCCGTCTTCCAACTTATCGATGAAGTTGTAGCTCAAGTTTATTAATCTCAGTTTCTCTGTGCCTTTGAATGTATCGGAATGCAATGACTGAATTTTGTTCTTTGATAAGTCTAGTTCTATCATGATTGCTAGAGTTACGAATGCAGTTTTATGAATAATTTCGATGTTACACTCTTTGAGAAATAGTTTTTTTAAGTTGCTTAGGCCCACTTTTTTGAAACCCTCCTGATGTAATTGTTGTAAATTATTATTAGATAAATCTAGAATTTGAATGTCGTTGCTTAAATTTGCTGGTATAACTTTAAGACTTGAGTTTGAGCAAATGGCGGCTTTATTTCCAGATTGCCATCTACAATCACAAGGTCTCTGGCATTCTGTAGTAAAATCTGCCAATGTCGTAGTAAACACCGCAAGGTGTATATACACGATACTCAACCATGCCGTCCAGTATTGATGAGCCATTTTGCTATAATGCTGGTCATTTCTTCGTAGTGTCGCATTCCGAGCGCGTATTCGTCAACCGACGCATTGGTGTCCTGTAACAACGAAAAAAAACTTATATTACCTATTTTCAGTTATATTGAACAATCACAATTTGTGAGGTGAAATGGAAAAGTCATAACGTGATAAGCTAATGGTACAAATCTTTGTAGGAATAATGGATGGTCTTCAATTTATGAGACGAAGCGATTCTAGATAAGGAGTTTTTTTTTTGCAACATAATATTCAGAATATATTATTTCATTTTATCATCAAATGTATGTATTACATTACTTTTTGTTTAATGTAACAGTAATTATTAAGGCAGACAGGTTTATCAGAAGCTGCGGATCGTGCGCGCCCTAGGGGACAGTAAAGGGAAGGGTTCCCACACAGTCGGGGGCCACCTGCAAACTGGTAGGTGGCCCGAGGTACGTCGGGGTTCCAGGGTTTTCCTTACTAGGATGCATCTGGTTCCCGGTTCCTAGTACCAAAGAAGGCGTGCGATTTTAGTCGGTTCGAGTCGGACATGCCACCAATAGGTGGTATCCGAGGGACTTCCGCACGGAGGGAAAAAAAAAAGATTTATCAGAAACTCCTATTTAAATGTGATTCTGACTGCTTACAATGTAATTTCTGTTTATAAAGTTTCATTTCCTTTAGCTATCCAAGTCATTTATGAATGCAGCGATGTTCTAACAAACTTGTACAATGCAAGTTTATAATACGCTATTGCATTCATTAGCATATTACCGTCTTCAATTTATGCTACACATATTTATTTCAACAACTAGCGAGAGTTACCCATCAAAGATTCAACTGACTTCTATTAGATATCCGCTATCACTTAATCGCTAGATCGATGTATAAGCTACTATATCAAGGTGCACGCGAGATACACACTACTTGTAATTTGTTATTGTTTCGTTAAGAGTAAAGTTCTAATTCACATCATTAAATAAAGATCAGAGAGAATTTAATCAACAGAGTAACCGTTCAAATATAAATTCGAAACCATCTAAATCTCTTACACCCTGTACCAAGATCTAAGGTTGGCAGAAGAATAACGATCGTAATACGTGACGTACTCTCAACTCCTTTAAACAAAGTGAATGAAGGGCCTACTTTTAAGCGATGGCTTTAATCTTCTGAGTGTCTAGGTGAAGGTTTGAATAATATACAAAATGGGCTAAAAGTAGCAGTGGATTAAATAATATTTAATCTTGATATTTAAAAGCGGGGTTGGAAATTAACTACTCTTTTAGTTATTTATATTCAGAATATTTTAAATTTATTTTTTTTACTTATTTGTTAATTAAATTAAGTCTGAAATTTTCGTAAGTAAATATATATATTAAAAAATTATTGAAACAGCAAATAACTTAACTTTTTTAAGGTGAACTTTGATTTCAGTGTGGTGTGTTGAAAATAAATATGGAATCGATTGTCTTATACAAAAGAGGACCTACTTTTTGTCATAAAATTGATCCATATTTAGCCACCTCCTAGTCAATGATTCATCAAGACATTATGAAAGTGCTCATAAAGTTAAACATCTACGTGAAATTTCAACGCTGTAAACCATAAAGTAATAAAGTTATTATAGATCTTAGATATCGTGTAATATAATCTAGTGATTTTATCACACGCCTGCCACCTATTAGCTATAGTTTACTAAGATTTCGTTTATAAAAATTTAACAGATTTACTTACACTAAAAATTGCCTTACTGTATGCACAATTATATACATTCGTCGTACGTTCTTTATTAATATGAAACTCGAGAACATACCTACTAATGACAGAATACCACTTCTTCATTAACCTCGATATTTTCATTTTAGGTCATTTTATTATCTCACCATTAACATCCTTTAACAGTCCACTGCTACACATAATCTAATATTATCTCACACCTTAAGTCAGTGAGCCATTTCTAGGTCAACAATCACCATGTTGCGGAGCGAGAGCACATGGAACTCTGCCGTCTTTTTCTGCGAGCAAGTTTTGCTTGCGAAGGAGATGGCGGAGCGGGATTGGGAGAGATTTAGAACTCTCCCTGTCCGCCAGGCCCGGGAACGGGCCAGGTAGCGCCGACGATTCAGGCGCTGGAGGTCACAAAACGATCTCCGTCGTCCATAAGCGCAAGCCTGAGGGTGACAGGTGCTGCCACTTGTAAAGTGCTCGCCCTTTTTTTCCTGAATAGAACAGGAATATTAGGGGTCCTACACAGGAGTGGGCCACCTACAAACAGTGGGTGGCCCGAGGTACGTCGGTGTTCCAGGGATTTCCTTCCGAGGGTCCATCTGGTTCCCTGGCTTCTAGTATCAGACATGGTATGCAGTTTTTAGTCGGTTTGAGTTCGACATAACCACCAGTAGTTTACCAGGTGGGATTCGAGGAGATTTCCCCACAAAAAGAAGAAAAAAAAGCTTAACACTCGTTACTCTAAGATATATGTAAAATTTTAGAGCCAATAACGCATAAAGCAAAGAAAACATTACGGCCTACTTCAACCGCAGAATGGGGAATGGTTTTACAGATGACACGCACCTTCAATACAGTACAACGTTTAAGGTGACCATGAATACCAACAAAATTTTAATAAAATTTTAACACGCGTATTTGTTTTGCTGTTAGTGAGTTGATTCTAGACAAGTCTAATTATGAATTAATAATTTTGATTTAAACATGCTCCTTTTTTATGTGTGCCTGCCAAAGTGCCTAATAAAAGGCATGAGCAGAATCCAAGAGTGGTGATCACCATACTCATTGTATATTTAATCATGCAACCGTGCAACATCGTGACCCACACTATGGAGGCCTATTGAGATGCTTTTGTATCATAGAGCCTCTGGTTCGAATGAAAATGGCCCATACTCACATAGTTTCTATGCAGTGTAATTTCTGACGGTGGACGGACTGTGGATGGAAAGTATTGTTACTAATATTATTTTCCTTCAAATCATTTACCACAGTAATAACCTAAGTACCTACCACAGTAATATAAATTACAAATATGAGACAAACTTCTTAGCACTCCATGGATTCACCGTGCGGGTGCCGGGTCCATCGTGTGGCAGAGGGAGAAACTCAAAGCAGTTCCCAGGACTTACGACCTGGATGTAGGTTTAAGGAGGCCCCCTTTAAGATGCGCATCAACGCTCACCTTCACTGCTCGAGTTTCCCGCCCTACCTAGCCAAATTTGGTAGGAACCTGTTAGTGCAGCCTTGGATACTCGTTCTAAAATAGAACTTACTGCAGATCTCGACAGGCCAAGGTCTTTCAGAAGGTTATAGAGAGATTTAGCTGGTATACCTCTCGCTCCTACTTCTACCGCGTATAAATTAACCACATAGCCATTTTTGTTAAGTTCAGTTGTTAGATCGTAATATTTATTTAATTTTATTCTATGGTCTTTAGGAATATTAGTTTCCCACGGAACAGTAAGCTCTACTAATATTATGTGTTTAATTTGTCTAGAGAAAAGGAATATGTCCGGTCTGGATGACGAAACACCAACATCCTCTGGGATTTTATAGTGCTTATCATACGTATCCATCAAAATAGTCCAGTCAGGTGCAGTACCTAGGATTGAGAAAGGCTTGCTTTTAGATTTGGTAGTTGAGCCATCCTTTATAAAGTTAATTTCTCGTTTATTTGTAGTCAATCCTTTTTGGGCTCTAGCTACTGAAAGACTTACTGCTTCACGTATGATTTCTAGTACTCTATCATGTCGGCGTGAGTAATAACCCCTATCAAGCAGCACCCTGCAGCCTACCAGTAAGTGCCTAGCAGTACCTACTGCCTCACCACACGTATAGCAAGATTTTTCAGATGCTTTCCCCCATCTCACTAGGTTACTTTGGTCTGGGAGGGTCATTTGGAAGGCATTCAGATAGAATTTTAACAGGGCAGGAGACCAATCATATAGCAAGGTGCGCCATTTCAGGGCTAACGGGATGCAGAACTCACCTATAGTTAACCACTCACTTTGCATTTCTAGATTCATTGCATGCACTTTATAGATATCATTTTCATCTTGTTGTATAAAGGATTTTATTATTTCTCGGTCTCCCTTCTTCTTTGCGAAACCCAGCCCGACTCTATTAAACTGTGCACCAGCCATAAATTGTTTATGGAACTGAAGTCTTGACTCAAGCTCTGTAACATATTTATCTTTTGGGAGTGATGAGACTATTTCATCCTGGGATTGTCCCAAGACATGCATTTTGGTAACTCTGAGGTGTTTATAGAGTTCCGATGGCTTCTTTAACTTCATCCCAAAATTGTTTTGATCCCTAAATAGAGTTGAGGGGTCAGCTGAGTGTGCAATTCCGAGCCATAACTTCAATATCTTTTTGACATTTGCATCTAGTTTTGCCAGGAGGCTTTTACCGATGTCATATACAAGGAAAGACCAAGTCAGACGCGACGTAAGATAATTGTCGTATATCCAAACTTTTTTAATATTGTTTAATGGTTGTTGGTCTACCCTATTTAAGTCATTAAGAAAATTTTCGACAGTTATCTCTAAGGATGGTGTACGTCCTTTGTAATCAATCTTTCTACCAAGAAATTTGAAAGGCACTGCTTCAGCAATCGTGGTTACACATTGTCCTCCTATTGAGAGTCCCGGATCATATGAGGTATATTTGGTATTCCGTCTACCCAGACATAAACAGTGGCATTTACTTGGCTTTGCCCTCAGTCCGTCAGTCCATGTACAAAACTCATCCACTTCAATTAATAACTTCTGACATTGTTTTGGATTACGTGTCAGTATTGCAAGGTCGTCTGCAAAGGCTAAGATGGACTCTGTGTATTTGTTGTTTATTTTAAACCGATAGCCCCATTTTTTTTTTTTTTTTTTTTTTTTTTTTATATATATATTGCAAAAAATACGTAATTTGAAAACTAGATGAATTTATTTTGAATACGTCATCGTAAGCATAAAATATTAAAACAAACAAGTATCATGAATCGTATAATTTTAATAGAAATTACCTTAATAAATTTCGTTCAATTTTGAAAAAGGTTAGAAGTCTAAAGTTATTTGCACTCTAAAATAGAATTAAGGATACTATCTCGTGGGTTCATATTCTTCTGTAATACAAAGTAACTTAGTCCATTATGCGTAAATGATTTTAGTTTAAATATTTAATATCGTATTTCTTTACTTTTTCCTTTACTTCGTGAACAGTCATACTACTCTGAAACTCAAAATTTAAGTATACTACTCTGTAAACCATAATAAAAGAAAGTCTGAGCGGTCGTTAAACAAGGCTGATTCCAAGAAAATATTACATCCTGTACAATTTCACGGTCAGGGCTGTCAAATTAAATCTAATATATAAAATTTTCGTGTCGCGGTGTTTGCTATCAAGCTCCTTGGAATGGCTGGATTATTATAAAATATTGTTATAAAATTTTGTGTGCATATCGGGTAGGTCTAAGAATCGGTCAAGTATTATTTTATATATCCCTAAATGATAAGGGTGACCCACCTCAATTTTTTTGTGTCAAAACAACATTTGACGGGTCAGATAGTAAATTCATATAATTTCAATGTTCATTTTTTCATTGATAAAAGTCTGTTCTGCGACAACTGCCGTATTACGAATATATATCCTGTGTCACGGGGGACTTTACAAACATACATGAAAAGGACACAAAGAATACACAGACTCAGGACAAAAAATTGTGGATGTGGACTAAATGTAGTCCCATGTGGGATTTGAACCCACAACACTTAGCGCAGTAGGAAGCCGTGTGTCGATCGCCTTAACCACTACGCCAGAAGTGCAGTTTAAACTAAACTGCAATGCATTCGAAAATTAATTGATAAAATCAGATGTAGGACAAATAAAATACATAGTTTACCTACATAAGTGTGAATTTTGGGGATAACAGAGTGGGCTTGCGACAGACGATGAGCAAACTACTATATTGATATAGTAGTCCACGGGCCCACGAACAAGGGATTTCAGTGATTGACAACAGGCTGAAAGTTTATACACAGCTTCGTTTTGACGAGACACCCAACTTTTATTATTGGGCCAAATTCTGAAAGTGGAAGGAAAAAGCGGGATAGGGAGCGAAACACGTCGATTTGATGAGTGTCCCAATTTAATTAATAACAGTTTCTAAAAATCAATCGAGATCGAGAAAATACGATGGAAAACTGAAAAAAACTTGTGGCATACAAAGTGAATGGTACCTTCCGAGTGACCCTCAGCTCTAACATGTCAGAATGGTGACTTGAAAATTTTTATTCATTTTCATTAATTACAAACTGATTTTTGTTTTGGGGCTTGCAAAATATATATTTTTCATAAAAAATGCATCGGCATACAAATTTGACGGTAATTTTTTTGAGACCTACACTCGAAAGTTGTCAAGATTATGTTAATATTTTTTCATGAATAAAAATTTTCAAGTCACCACGCCACATGTTAGAGCTGAGGATCACTCGGAAGGTACCATTCACTTTGTATGCCACAAGTTTTTTTCAGTTTTCCATCGTATTTTCTCGATCTCGATTGATTTTTAGAAACTGTTATTAATTAAATTGGGACACTCATCAAATCGACGTGTTTCGCTCCCTATCCCGCTTTTTCCTCCCACTTTCAGAATTTGGTCCAATAATAAAAGTTGGGTGTCTCGTCAAAACGAAGCTGTGTATAAACTTTCAGCCTGTTGTCAATCACTGAAATCCCTTGTTCGTGGGCCCGTGGACTATAGCACTCGTTACGTTAATGTTCGCTGTTTGCCATAACTAGGCGTACATACCTACACAATTCACATATGTAACAGCAACAATAATAAATACATTTCTAGATTATTGACGAGCTGATGTTATTTCCTTGGATTACTTTCAAACTGTAGCCCTTTTTTGGGTTAAATCGTTCAAAACAAAGAATATTGGAATTTAAGCATTTCTTTTAAACTTTTCTTCACTTACAATTCATTAAAAATCGAAAAAAAAAACAACAAGGAATCAATTTTTATATTTTTAAGATTGTGTCTCATAAAAATAACTGTCTTTAGTGGCAACCCTGATCATGGTGCCACTAAAATACAGGGTGCGACATAAAGTCCACGTGAGCTATGACCGACGACATAATGCCGTTTTTATCACAACGAAGGCAGATTTGTCACGCGATCGGGGCCTCGCAACAAATATAGTTTTGATTTCACATTTATTTTGGGATTTAGTTTATGTGGAGTCGTTTACTACTAAGATTATAAATGATTGCGCACAATATTGCGGATTTCATGGGTTTATTTGTTATTTCGAATTAGACGTAATGTTTTAAAGCAACTAAAATATTATATTAGGAATATACTCGTAACTGAGTCTTAAAAAAGGTAGGTACCACAAAATTTGAGGTTTATATAACTATGTAATGTTCTTCTTGCCGATGATGGCCACGGCGGCCAGTCTCAACGGAGACCAGCCAACTACGCAGGAGATATTATAGTGCACAAGTGTGTGCGCAAACACAGGTGCACTTACTATTCCCTCTCTTTCATACTCCAATGGGATGGTTAACCGACACGAACAGGGAGAGATCAGGCGCAGGACCGAAAGTTTTACTTGCTCTCCGATGCACGGGGGTTCAGACCCCTACTTCCCAACTAGGAGTAGTTATTAAGTATTTCTATAATCAGAAAAACTCAATAACACTTGCCCAACCCGGGATTCGAACCGGATACCTCTTGATCGGTAGTCGCATACGTCAACCGCAAGACCAACAAGACAGTTGTGTAACTACATATAAAAACAGTCTTTATGATTAAATATACAACTACTGAAATAGGATAATCTATCTCTTTCCTTCTAACTTCTGCTTCGTATTTCCACTGATACAATAATGCACACAACTATAATATTTTATTTAGTTGCTAGAATCAATTTTTATTCAGATATTTTTCATGTCATGTATGTTTATACTGAGTGATAGACTACCTTAGCCTAGTAAAATAAATATCTGAATCGTAATAGCCACGGGGATTACTCTACACGTAATAAAGCCACGCTGATTTCAGCACATATGGGCTGTCTCGACCGAGGTGGTACTGCTGTCTCACAGAAGAAAAACCAAATTTGTCAAAATTCGTGCTATCATTCGTTGGTGAGTGCTAGACCGGAGACCCAATGATGCAGAAACATCTTAATAGAATGCCATAGACTGGGTCACCATGCTGTTTTGTCTGCATCCACAATGGGTATGGTGATACTTCTCATAGATTCTGCTCATGCTTCCATGCATCAGGCAGAGTATAGCCACCAGAGTGCTCAAAGCGCTATCTTAAAAGTGTGTGGTTATTAATTTGATTAGTGCAAAAATGTAGTATGTGATCTTACAAGAACCAGGATATTGTAATCAAATTATATCTTGTTCAACAAGGCAAATTGAGTATGTTTAATATCTTAATGGATATATTCCAAATCTTCGCTTGCAAAAAGTTCGAAAGCGATTATGTTGTCAAACTTTAACGGGATAACTCGAGTGCCTTAAGCAAAGTATTTTTAGACGAAATCCTTTTGCCGGATACACATAAACGCTCTTGTGAAGTGAAAAAGTTAAAATAAGCTGAATCAAACAATCGTAATGCTAGTTAATATTATACTTTTAAACGTTACTTTTTCAACGTCTTTTTGGATCGAATAAATATGAAGTCTTAGTCTGGTGTCCTCACCCGGGAAAGATATATATTAAACCGGATCCTATCCAGTCCAGAATTGGCATCACCATTATTTTATTAAATCTTTAAATAGAAGTATTTTTGGTCTTTATACTCTTTTATTAAATGTATTTGCGATTGGCACAATGTATTGTATTCTTCTATTCAACTACACCATTCTTTCTTATTGAAAGAGAATAAAGGGTCACATTCCCTTTGCAAAATTTATCCCTGTTCCATTGATTTTTTTTACTCCCATTAACTTTCTTTCTTTATCTTTTTTCAAATATATTTGCTGTCAATGAAAACAATCAAACTATTTACAATATAAAACATTTATATAATGTGTACACTCTAACCTTTTTAGTTCAAAAACTATTACCCGACAACGAAAAACTTCGTAAAAAAATTATACACCTTGATTATTATTACAAACCTCGTTTTTTAAAAATCGCTTTTTTTTAGTTTTGACGCTACGATGGAACGTTCGGACATACATAAATTATCAAAAAAAACCCTTTCTTTTGGCGTCGCTGTAGTCGGATCAAAATATAATGATATAATTGAATATATGTATTAGAAATCAGTTGTTTTTTATTAATTATGGGTACAAAATGTAGTCCTTTGTTAGATCTGTGTTATGACCTACGCCGGATCATAAACCTATCCTAAGTACATATCCAAGATAGTCGGTTTATACTTGGCTATTCAGAAAGCCTAGCCTTTATATATTTAGGGTAGCCTGATTTGCCTACGCAAGTAAAATGAAACGGTCTGTACGTGAGTTAAACGGTACTTAAGTTTGAGTAATAAGAGTTAAGGGGTATTATATATAGTAAGCTATTCCTAGGTAATGGTGGTGTATTTTGAAGCGTTTAAGTAAATATGAATATAGATCTAGTTATGAATAACTTAGTTAATAATATTTTAGAGACATTTGCCAGGAAGTACTAGGTTCTTGAAATCGTTGTTTTTAAAACTATCAATAAATCGCTTTATTGTTTATCAGATAACTAAGTATATAACTTAAGACTAGATTAGTATAAGTGGTGGTCTTATTGCTCAGAGGCAATTTCTTTCTTTCAAAGTATTTTACGGACATTTGTGGAGAAGCAGAAGGGCCACGCTCACGCACGCACGAACGGGCTCCTTCGGGGCGGTACTACACTCGCATAGAAGATCAACCTAATATGAGAGCATTCGTGCTGTTGTATTCCATAGGTGAGCCAGTGAGGAGGCCCAATGATGCAGAAGCATTACTAGGCCACCATGCTGCATTGTTGGCAGGCCCATACATATAAAAAAGTATCCGGTCCTTGAGTTTGAAATTTAAATTAAATCTAGTTTTAAGGTAGTAGGCTCCCTTTAACCACCTTACGACCGTTTTTAATAACCTATCTCAAGTTTGATCTAAAAATATGTCAATATATTGTCTACCTGACAAAGAGTGTTGGTTCTTTTTTTGACAACTAAAACTTGTCAAAATAAATCATTTTTTCTACAGAGCGATTGGCATCAGATTTCCGCAACCCTGAAGGCGAACTAAATTCAAAGGTTATCAGTATATTTAAGGGCACTAATTTGATTACCATTAAGATGTTAATGACAACCGAGACTAAGGGATTAGCGTGCTTTTCGAAGCAAGGGTGTGATAAGCTACCAAGCTTCCATACTCCGGGCTGTTATCAAGAGTTTCTTGTAACAAAAACCCAACATCACCTTTAGCATGACCTGAAACCCCTGGATCAGTCCCATACGCTAATCGATAGTCCATAACATATTTAACTTCAACATATTTCACAGTAATAAAGGTCAAACAGACATTTCAACTAAAACGGCTCCTATAAAAACCCAAGAGGGCTTTTTATTTCACACGTGGCAATATATTATCCCAACTTATTTTAGCCAACCTTCCGACCAACATTCTATCAATGACAAACGCTTTTATCCTGCTATATTAATCACAGAGACAGTAATACCATCATATATAAGGGCATATTACTGCCCTATTGCTTACACTAAAATCCCTAATTCTTAAAGAATGAATAAACCATTTATTCTTTTGAGATCACCGTTTAATAGTTCTACTTAAATAGAGTTATGAGGCTTTGTAATCTGTGCTCAGATTGTACAAAAACTTTCAGTGACGTATGAAGGTTTGTAATTATTAGTATATACTGATGAATTTTCCTTGATTTTTCGAAAGATGGCCTCTATTTCATCTTATCGCCATTTTATATTTTTTATCATTAATTTCATCACGGCGAAGACTTAACGACTCGAAGACTTTACAATTGAAAACTTTAAATACTTGTCATTGGCAGATATAGCTGATCCGGCTGGTTGCCATCTCATAAAAAATATTAAATATTAACTGCGCACTTCGATATTACCAACGATTGTTGTCGTACCTAACTCATCTCTTGAGAATACAACATTATTTTAGGATGAAGGATTTCAACCTATACATGTGCTATTTCGGATTATATATAATAACCTTTCTCTGTGCAAAATGTAGTCCAAATAAAACGTTTTTGCGTAAAATAATAATACACATTCACAACTTTCGTCTTTGTAAAATAATGAAGATTAAATTCATGGTACAGGTAACCAACGAGAAGTTGGGTCACCTAATAATAAGTGACCACACATAGATATCTGCAGGTTAGGAGTCATAAGTATGACGACAGCAATTATGTACCCTAATATGTGTCGAAAAATATCAACAAACATAATACATTAATTGACAAAATCAACATTAACAATTAAAGACGCCGCGCTGCTTGTAGCTAGTACGTTAAACATATATGGTTCTCTAGAACATATTTCAAACTTGCATTTTACTGCGAGTTCGCCCGTTTGTATGTCGGTTATTGTGGTAACTATCTCAAGAATTAAAGCAGCTCCTTTGTACATCTCATCCAAATCGGTTCAGTGATTTATCCGTGAAAGTGTAACAGACAGACAGTAAGCAAAAGTTACTTTCTAATTTATATTATTAGAAAAAACATAATATATATAGTTGAAACAATTTTCAAGACCAATGAAAAATACTAAAAAGTTCATAATTATTTTCTAAATTGAAAACCGAAATTGAAAAATAACAGAGTCCATATAGTATTCAAGACCAATTAAAAGTTGTAAAAAAGTTTATAATTATATTTTAAATTGAGGACACAAAAAAAACATAATTGTAATAGTTTTTAGGTCTTACATAAAGTACTAAAGGGATTATAACCCAGAATGGTCCTTCACTCAAAGTTGGACTAAATTTCAAAGTAAGACAAAGATATTACGCAAAGTTTAAATCTGAATTAGTTGAGCTGTGGTATTATTATAACCGTTTCAAAAGTCCGTTAGTAACTTCAGCTTTGTGTATAGAAAGAAATTAAAATGTCAAAATATTTTAGTTTAGATTGAACTAAAGCTACCTAAAATAATAGACGATGTTCATAAGCCGAAAATATTACTAAGTTTATCAATCCTTTTCAATGACTGTGTACTTTAAATTTGGGAGAATAATGCTGCTGTAAAATTTAGACTACCTGGATCGAAGTTATACTACGACCTTACAGGAAACCGCTTAAAGGTCAAACGAGCATACTTATCGTGTGATGGTAAGCGATTATCGTCACTTAACGACACCCGTAAAACCAGAGTCGTCACAAGTGCGTTTCCGGCCTTTTAAGAACAAATACGCTCTTTTCTTGATGGTTATATTACGATTTGAGAAATTCGTAGTTGCAACAACCTGCCTCGGTGGCACTGTGGTAGTGAATGCGACTGATGTGCTTGAGGTCTCGGTTTCAAATCCTGGGTCGGAACAAATGTTTGTGTGATCTACAAATATTTGTTTCGGAGTTCGGGTGTTTTCTATGTATAATATGTATGTATTTACAAACAAAAAAGTATATATGTATTTATATCAGTTGACTAGTACCCATAACACAAGCTCTGCTTAGCTTGGGACTAGATGGCGTTGTGAGTAAGATATCCGAAATATTTATTTATTTATTTATTATTTTTCACAACCTTATCCCTCCTCTTAAATGTTCTCTTAAAAGGAGGCGCCGTACTTGTCCTTTGAGTTAAACTTATCTATTAGCGACACTAGTCATTTGCTATCAGTTAACCGAGTAGACGGTATATGTATGTATCTATATAAATAATATATCTATAAATTCGAAAGTAACTCTTATCTATCTATAATGCTTCCACGTCAAAACCAATGCGCGGATTTCAATACATATGACATTGAGACTCTTTAATTCTTGAGCAACGACATAGGCTTCTATTCACAACGATATCCGATAAACGCAGGCGGAGCCGCGATCAAGAGATATTGCAATTATAAAATGTACAATTATATTAATATTGAAGGATCATACGATAAACTTTGCCTACCATCAAAACGTATGATAAGACCGTTAAATAACATGAACCCCGTAAAAGAACCGGGTAATGATAAATAAACGTTTATTTAGCTCCGCCGTTCACTTCGCACCAGGATAACCTTTTACAAACACCTCTTTCAATTTAATTAAGTTCACGATAATATTTAATTTAATGTTATTATTCAATATCGTTAACCGGCTGACAGCTGTTATAACCTAGGAGTAGGAGTTAGACACTTTGTGTACCTAAGGGAAATAAGAGCATTTATGTTAATTAAAAAGACTGCTTTACAAAGATTGGCTCGTTAGTAAAGTAAAAATACCTTCTACAAACAATATAAAACCTGTTTTAGATCAAAGTGGGCGTAAGGTAGACTGTAGGTTATTTGTGACTTTTGTTCGTGTTTGTAAGGTTTAATTTAAAGTCACGTTGTAGTAATTTTAATTTTGTTTGTGAAACTCGTTGGCACTCTGATCGACTTTGCTTTAAAACAAAGTAAAGTAGCTAGTAATCTATACTAATATTATAAAGCTGAAGAGTTTGTTTAGTCCGATTTTAAAAATTTTTTTAGTGTTGGATAGTCCATTTATCGACGAAGGCTAAAGGCTATATATTATCACGCTAACACTAATAGGAGCGGAGCCAATGAAGAATGTTTCAAAAACGGGGGCAAATTTTCACGCTATGGGCAATAGAAGTCGTAAACGAGGTTGCGTGGGTCAGCTAGTTATGGTTATAAAAAATATGCTTATTTCTTTTTCAATTGATCCCTCTCTTTGAAAATATCATTCTAAAACCGAACCGGTCGAGATATTTTTTTTGTTTGTTGTTTTTATATAACATGCAATTAATAATCTTGACGGATAAAAAATACGGAGTGTCACCAATAAATATACCGATGTGGGTGTCGTAAGAGCCGACTAAAAGAGCGAACAACTTAAGGTAACAGTATTGTAAAAAGAATAAAATCTTGACACAAAAAAACGCGCATGGAAACGTAATATAGTTCGCCAAATGTCCTTTCTAAGTATAAAAATATGTCCAGTAGTGGACCATTAAACGTTGTTGATGATGATACCATAATATATTTTGATATTCTTTACATTTAGAACACCGAATCAGTTTCCAGAGAGCTCGTAATCCATTCTAGAAATTAGGGCCTAAGATTGCTGCGGTCGGGATAGCGGCGTTATTGCATAGCCGTGTAATCAGCCTACATCGCTGAGATCGAGGAGGGGAAATAAATTTCCCCGGG
The DNA here is from genome assembly GCA_916048165.1 of Spilarctia lutea. Taxonomy (NCBI): domain Eukaryota; kingdom Metazoa; phylum Arthropoda; class Insecta; order Lepidoptera; family Erebidae; genus Spilarctia; species Spilarctia lutea. The sequence continues at coordinate 15,441,129 of OU696490.1, forward strand.
ACATGTCCTGAAAAGGCTCGTTATCAATTCGGGGAGGACCTGAAATAATATGGTCCGAGTCCTTCCCGAGCAGGGCGCCAGAAGCCGGTCGTCGGGGTGTTTTTTAGTGGAAACACCACATACTCCTGCCTCCTGTGTCCCCGAGGAGCTGGAGATCCGATGGGAATTTTCACCCCATGAACAACAAAAAAAGGGCCTAACAATCATTGATTAATAAATGTGCCCACAATTAAATACTTTCATGCTAAATATTATAATGTCGCTTAAGTAAAATTTACTTTTTGTCAGTAATATTAAGAAATAATGAACTCCAAATCATTTGTCAGTTCTGACAGTTGAAATGTAAATACAACATCTGTTTTAGTCCGTCTTCTGTGACAGTTTTATTTTTGGGTGATTTGAAAATGAAACAGTTTCTATTTCATTAAATAAATTGGGATGAATATTTTATGAAGTAAAAATCATATTTATAAAGGACTTGTTTTTACCGTAAGCAATCTTTAAATGCGCGTCTGATGGGTAATCAAAGTATCTCCTGTTTAAATTTCATCCAAGTCGGTTTAGTGATTTAGCCGCGAAAGAGTACCTAATAGTCAATGATTCCTTCGAATTTTTAATGTTAATGATGTTATAGACTTACTATATTATGCCACGATGCCAAAATACTTTATTGTGGTTATATTGATGTTAAAGGAAAATGCCCATAGAGATTCAAATCAAGAGCCATAAGTGGGGTTGGCCTCTAGGAACCACTCAGGTCAAAGACAACAAATCTCTTATCAACGATTTTCTGTAAGTCGTGGCATTACTCCCGTCGAGCTTGGCTAATAAGTATATGCCGCCATTTTTGTACCAAAGCATATCTTTCAAACGTAATGATAAATTTGATCTAGTAGGAAAATTTCTACAATTAACTAAACTTCGACTTGAAACCTTTTAAGTCCCAACATTTTACTTTCTAGCTAAAATGTTACAGCGAAATTACAAAACATGAAAAACGGCTTACGGCATACAAGGTAATGAACAAATTACTTTAAATGCTTTAGCACATGGCGCTCACTGCTAACGTTGTCCATTAAAGGTATAAAGTATGTATTACAGTGGATTATAGTAGATAAAATTTATGACATGAACTGTGATCCAGTGCTTTGTAACGTGCGAAATTTTAACAACTTTATTTTTACTTAAACGGTGATGAACTGATGATGGTATATATTTATAAGTTTACAACATAATTACATTATGGGAAATTTCTGTTTATATGACAGGTGATCAATGATCTTTTGCTCAACAAAATGTCATTCCAAAGATTTGATTTCTCGTAGTCGATAACGGCCATGGCGGTCAGCCTCAACCGAGACCTGCCAACTACGCAGAAGATATTGTGCACAGGTGTGGGCGCAAATACAGGTGAACTCTGTTCCCTCTCTCGCATAATCCGATGGGACGGTTAACCGTCACAACGGGGGAGAGATCAGGCAAAGGACCGACAAGCTTCACGTGCTCTCCGAGGCACGGGGTTCAGACCCCAACTTTCAAATTTCGGGCTGCAATAACACATTTGGCCCAACCCGGTATTTGACTTCTTGATCGGCAGTCGTGTATATCAATCGCTAGACCAACGAGGCAGTTAGATTTAACAGTGAGATTGATACTATACTAGAAGTGAGGACAGTGATCATGGACCAAAACCGCCTTTTATTTGCTTCAAAAGCAGAAACGTATGTTACGAAGATACACAAAAGAATATGAAATGGTGGCATAAAAAAGTTACTTTGTATTGGCGATCTTGTATTATTGGATATTGTGCAAATATTTCGCTGATGTTTTATTGGTTATGTGTCTGGATATCTGTGTAACAAACTTCTTAGAAGTAAATTGCCTGACTGTCGAATAAGGAAAACGTGACGGAACGTCTGCTAACACTATGTGCCGACAGTAGTATTCAGATGGTTATGTCTATATTACAAGTGTTACTATTTGTTTGCTCAATTTCTATTCACAAGACTCAACTATTTGGACACGGACATACACAGTATTATCTAGGATCTATTTTCTTGGCAGATAGATAAATTTTCTGCAAAATAAAATATATTTCAGTATTGAGTTTGAAAAGCACCATATCAGGAAGGTATCTTTTTCATAATCAAGAATTAGATTTTTTTAAGTTTTGCGAAGAATAAAGTTCCTTTAACAGTTGAGCAATCCTCAAATAAATTCGTCGTGTTGTGTGCAGAAATAAAGGTGTAATTTAATTTAAATATTTCCTCCAGAGGATAATTTGTTTTCCCTTCAGTGATATTAAAAGATGGTGCTACTAAAAACCGAAGTCCATCGAGGTCATTCATCGACCTCTATCGCACTTCGTCCCTGAGGCCACACGTGAATCGCTTCAATTAAGATTAATTGGGTGTACGTACACTCACGCTTTTTATTCTCATAGGGGTAGATAGAAGTGTATTTACATATTTTAGAGCCAATAATATAACAGGAGGTAAGATATTGGCGTCAACTTCCCAACAACTTAACGGCTGTGAGGTCGTGATATTATTCCGGTCCAATTGGCCCATATCTGCTGGAACGTGACCATTCCAACGTTGGACAAAATGATGACAACGTCGTGTAATACAGAGCCACAGACGTGTGTGTACAGCAATACAGAAATAAATCTTGTGTTACTTTTTTTTATATAATAGGGGCAAACGAGTAGAGGTATCGCCTGATGGTAACCGATTACCGCCGCCCATGGACACCTGCAACATCAGAGGCGTTACAAGTGCGTTGTCGGACTTTGGCGGATAGGGAGGGAGAAGACGAGGGGGATGGGGAAAGGGCTTGGGGTATGAGCCTCCGGAATCCTCCCTCACTCGGTAAAACACAGTGCAAGCACTATTTCACACTGTTTTCTGTGAGGCCGTGGTATTACTCCGGTCGAGCCGGCCCATTCATGCCGAAGTGTGACCCTCCCACGGTGGAAAACTTCAATCCAATCCAAAGATACTCCAGTCATGCGACCTTATCTTATACAACGGCACAACGGTTAGTCTTGGAATGTTGTATATGTACTCATTAGAAGAAGAACAGTTATAGTACATGCAGTTATTCCAAACCCGATGTATAGTACTTAGATTAGAGACACTTTAATAAAAAAATGTGGCTATATAACTCAACTTACTACTACTTATATTTTATTTACTAACTTTTTTTAAATTGTAGAATGTTTCGAGTACGCATCAAAGTAAGTATTAATTATCTATATTCTAATTGTTTTAATAGTGGAAAATTTCAAAATATGAAATCCTATTAATTAAATGTGTTAGTCTTCACATTGGAATATTGTCATTGTTCATAATAAATTAATTAATTAACTTTATCTTCAAAGCAATTCATATAAAATCCACGTCCCGATCCGAAGGTATTACTTGAAAATTTTAATCTTAACAATAATTTGGAACATTCAATTAACGAGCCTAATTAGAAAAAATGTTTCCATTAAAATATTCTCCTTTTGTTTATATACGTTCAAAGTATTATAATTTATTTTGGAGATTTTGCTTTTGCATTGTAAGATGAGGAGATTTACGAGATTTTATTATTCAAAAACATCGTTAAAAAAATTAAGTACAATGGAAATTATTTTGTAAATACATGTCAATACATTATTTTAATTACATATTAGGCCGGCTAGACCTAAGTGATACCACGGCCTCACAGAAAACCGGTGAGAAACAACACCTGCGCTGTTTCACCAAAAGAGTCTCCTGACTCTTTTGGTGAAACAGCGCAGGTTTACCGGAGGCCCATACTCCAACCCCTCCCCCATCCCTTGCCCAATCTCCGAAAGGCCAACAACGTGCTTATGACGCCTCTGGTGTTGCGAGTGTCCATTGGCGGCGGTAATCGCTAACCATCAGGCGATACGTCTGCTCGTTTGCCCCCTAATCCATAAAAAAAACATGTACGTATATATGTATTCATATTTATTCGTATATTTACTGTATGTATGATGTTTATTTCTCTCCTTGGCACGGGCGTGTCACACCGTCGAACTTCCATTAACTGTGATTGAGACTTTCTTGTAAGAAAAACAAAACAAAACGTTTGGGGCGACCCGAGAATCGAACGCGAGACCAACAAGGCAATCATTCGTTTGTCACCCATATCATAAAAACACAAATCATAGCTTCGTTCGTAATAAAATATTCATTCACTTTTCTTTTACGAGAACGGTATTAGCATGACCTTGAAATACTGCGATAATAAATTGAGTGTTTTTATACTCCCCATAAATATAACGAACATTATCAAGTAGGTGTGGTAACACGCCATCGTTTATGGGATTTTACCACGTATTGCACACCCGACACGTAACTCCGTCCTTACATGAAGGCTCAAGTTCGAACAATGGTAAGTTAATAAAAGAAATAAGTGTTTGGAACCAAACTAAAGCTATTTTAATTATATAAATTCGAAAATCGCTCTGTCTGTCTGTGTTTAAGCGATGTCACGATTTCATCGAAATTTGGCATGGAGATACTTTGATTCTTAAGGAAAGATATAGCTACTCTTAACTAAACGCTTATCTATACTAATATTTTAAAGCTGAAGAGTTTGTTTGTTTGTTTGAAGCGCTAATTTCAGGAACCGCTGATCCGATTTTTAATTCTTTCAGTGTTGGATATTCCATTTATCGAGGAAGGCTATAGGCTATATATCATCACCCTAATACCAATAGGAGCGGAGCACCAATGAAGAATGTTTCAAAAACGGGGGAAAATTTTCACGCTACGGGCAATAGAAGACGCAAACGAGGTGGCGTGGGTCAGATAGTTATAATATAAGCTTTAGAATTATGACATTTTAGAATGACAGATGCTAAAAGCGCATGCAATATACGGTTATTAATATTTTGCTGTAAGTAATGCAGATATTAAATTCAACACAAATGTAAATACTGAATAAACTTATTTATTACTAGCTGAGCCCTACAGCGCTACTATTGGTTGTGGTTGTACCGCGAATAATGTAGGCGTAAGCGTAGTAAGTAGCGATGATAGTTTAAAAAAGTAGCCTAAGATACTCCTTGAATCATCAGGAATCTGCCAGTGAAAGCCCCGTAAAAATCGGTGTAGCCGTTCCAGAAATTAGCCGGTACAAACAGACTGTTTGTTCCAGAAGACAGACAAAACAACAGAACAAACAGAAACTCCAATTTTATTTATTTGTATAGATTTCACTTGGTGTGCACATTAGCATTTCATTGCTGGACTACGTAAGTCTAACTCAGCATTAGTAAAAAAATAATCACTTGCGTGTGTAGATGGCGTTGTATCTTGTCAAAACTCTTCATCTCATATAAATTATTTTCGGAGGAAATCTATTTATTTAGTAACTTTTTAAAAGAGTGGCCATAAGTTTCTTTACCAGTCGGGTCAGTATTCTTCTCATAAGACTCTACTCACATTGGAAACTGGAAGTTATAGATCGGCACAAGCAGGCAGTAGATTTTAGTATTTTCACCTAATTTACTTTGACAATCCAGCACATGCTGTGGCGTCTGTTTGTGTCGATCTATGATTTTTAACTGTAGCTTTAATTTAACGTTTATAAATTTCACTGAATGTCTTAATTGGATAAATGATTTTGAATTTAAAATACTTTATCTAATAAAAGTGGCTCAATAGTATTATAGCTAGTTTATTTAGTACTCATTAGGACATTTTTTTATTTTAGCTTCAGGTTCCAAAATGTTGGTAAAAAATTCACTAAATCAATTCTATATGTAGCACAATATTTCCGTCATATACGTCAGTTCTTTAGAAGTATTATTTTTAAAAGTAAATTATAACATTACAAAATAAATAATAACGGTTGGTAGCAACTTAAGTATGAAAAAAAAGATCAGACATTACATAGAGCCATGTACAAAATAAATTGATGGATGGTATGAAGTATGTTTTGGTTACAAAAGTATTGAGTACATAAATAACTTTCCATTTCGGTAAAATATTACTACGAAGATATATTTTCATTTTATCAGATAATTCGGAAAATCTATCTATAAGTCCCACGCAAAATAGACGCGTTGAAGTCGTCAAGTTGTGGAGATCCAGCCCGCTAGTTCTAGATCTATAAATATTGTTTGAATATCGACTGCTCGGGTGGCCTAGTGGCTTAGGCAGCTCTTTAGTACACCGAGTGTTGTGGGAATCCCAAATGGGTCAGCACTTTGCGTGATCTATAAATATTTGTTCTGAGTCTGTGTTCTTTGTGGCTTTTTATGTATGTTTGTAAACTCCCTCGCGATTCAGGACACATTTTCCTATTGCGGAAATTGCCTTTTTAAAATAAATAAATAAATATTTTTGGACATCTAACACAACGCCATCTAGTCCCAAGCTAAGCAGAGCTTGTGTTATGGGTACTAGACAACTGATATGAGTACATATATACTTTTTTTTTGTAAATACATACATAATTATGATACATAGAAAACACCCAAATTCCGAAACAAATATTTGTAGATCACACAAACACTTGGTCCGACTCAGGATTTGAACCCGAGACCTCAAGCACAGCAGTCGCATTCACTATCGCTGCGCCACCGAGGACAGGTAACTGAAGAAGCTAATAGACTGATTCAGCAACAGATAGTGTGCCACATTACAATAGTAACAATGTGTTTATATATTGATAATGATGATGATGCAATTGTATGTAATGTTCTCCTAGCCGATGACGGCCACGGCGGTCAGTCTCAACAGAAACCAGTCAACTGCGCAGGAGATATTATAGGGCACAAATGTGTGCGCAAACACAGGTGCACTCTCTGTTCCCTCCTCTCTCATAATCTGATGGGACAGTTAACTGACACGATCGGAGAGAAACCAGGCTTAGGACCGACAGCTTTATGTGCCAGCTCTCCGAGATACGTAGATTCAGACCAAAACTTCCAAATCTTATAATTCTATAATCAGAAAAAATCAATAACAGTTTTGACCCAACTGGGATTCGAACCCGAGACCTCATGACCGACAGTCGCATACGTCAACCGCTAGACTAACAAGGCAGGCAACAAAATTGTATCTACATAGGTAATATCAGTATAAATTTGAAATCGAAAAAAAACTAACGCAAAGTTCTCAAAATTTACTTAAAGGTTTTTCCCTTACATGCAAAGGTCAGACAGTCATTTAATGTAATTAGAGTCTAGATGGAACAGAAATATAGAAAGTTAACCCTAATGGATTTCAGTGATTGCCATGAATTATATATGTTAACTCCGTTACTAAATAACTAAATTACATTTAAAGTCTTTTTGTTGATAATTTGAAAGTTATTCTGTTTTTTTTTCAATTTAAAAGCAACGTCTGAAAAAAATCAAATACCCTTACTGAACGTGAGCTGATAAAAATAGTTCATAGAGTTTACAGTAAGAAATGTATTCTTTTGAAAATTTATCTACAGATTTGAGTAGAAAAACTTGAGAGGTGTCAAGGGACACCCGGATGGAACGAAGTTCGAAATAGAAAGACGATACAAATATTATATTTACTTCAATATTTTACGTAATTTCTAGTTTTATGATATATGTGTACACAATAATATTAATAATAATAATAATGATAATGATGATAATGGTGAAAATGATTAAGATGATGAAAATGATGAAAGTGATGAAGATGATGAATTGATGAAAATGATGAAAATGATGAAAGTGATGAAGATGATGAAAATGATGAAAATGATGAAAGTGATGAAAATGATGAAAATGATGAAAATGATGAAGATGATGAAAATGATGAAAGTGATGAAAATGATGAAGATGATGAAAATGATGAAAGTGATGAAGATGATGAATTGATGAAAATGATGAAAATGGTGAAAATGATGAAAGTGATGAAAATGATGAAGATGATGAAAATGATGAAAGTGATGAAGATGATGAATTGATGAAAATGATGAAAATGATGAAGATGATGAAAATGATGAAAGTGATGAAAATGATGAAAATGATGAAAACGATGAAGATGATGAAAATGATGAAAGTGATGAAAATGATGAATTGATGAAAATGATGAAATGATGATTATGATAATAGTGATGATAATGATGATAATGATGATATGTATATATAAAAGTTCGAAATCTTATCTATCTATTATATATATATATATATATATATATATAATAGATAGATAAGATGTCTAGCCCCCTTCGTTTTTTCGTTCATATCGCGCGATAAGGAACTTCGTTCCAAAAATTGTCTGTAAAAGATCGCCATGAGCAATAAGATAGCTAATTGTCACATTTGCATTTTACAATTCTTTGTTTTTCTATCTGTTATGTCATGTATTTACAGTAAAGATAAATAAATAAAACAGATGTAGGCGGAAATATTACAATACTAGTTTTTCTTTTTACTTATCTGCGTCAGAAGGACACTACTTTACGGACAATACTTTGTTACTTACGGACAAAGAAAGATCTAACAAAACTACTAGACCACGGGCCCGTGTCAAAAAATTATGGGTCATGTGCACCATCAGGAGACCTTTTTAGAAAGGTATAGGGGCATAAAACAATAACGCAGCACGAACTGCAGTGTCGGCATGTCACTTGTCTGCTGTCCAACTGAGTACTGGTGAAGGGGAGTGGGTAGAAACCTTCGATTATTCTCCCTAGTCACATGATTTTTGAACGGCGTTGCATAATGATGGATTAGAAAAGATATTAAAAACTGTATGGAACCGATGCCGTACAAAATCAATTCACCAAATTGACCGAGAGAATCGCCGAGAAATAAAAAGAAATTCAACTTTTTAGAGCACTATTTTTGTACGGCATGAGTTCGACACAATTTAAATACCTCTTCTAATCCATTATTCCGCAACTCTGTACGAAAATTATGTTACAAGGGAGAAAAAACGAAAGTTGTTACCTCCCCTTCAGTACTCAGTTGGACAGCCGTTATCGTTTTTTGCCCCTGTATCTACATTAAAAAGGTCTCTATAGTATCGGTAGCAAGTAGAAATAATATGACGTATATACGAAAGCACAGTTTATTCAGGAATGAATGCGAGGGGTGTCTGTACATTTCTTAAGTACTTAACTTATTTATATCTACCTACATTAGTGATATCAAATACACTACATCTCTCCACACTTAAATAACACTTACAACAGTTTATTAACATTACATTTAACATACCTAAAACTTAAGATAACTTATAATTAATATGTTTATTGAGTCTACACTTGCGAATAGGGCGCGACTGGGGCGGCACAGGCGCGGAGGGCGGTGTCGTGAATTCATCACTCTGGTTCGCGGTTGGTTCCTCTCCAGGTGTTGGCGGGTCTGTATTAACCAGCTGTTTTTCTGGTGTCTGTGAATCCGCCACGTTAACCTGACTACTCCCTTCTCCCCTACAACTCTTATCCGGGCTCTCGGGGCTCGCCGCACCCGATAGTGACTGCCGTACATCTGTAGGGACTACAAGCGACCCCCTCGACTTACGTTTAAGTTGATCGATATGTCGATGTACCTCGTTACCACTTTTATCTAGTATTTGGAAATCCCTAGATCCTGTAGCACTCACCACGGTACCCGGAGCCCACTTTTCAGATTTCAAATGTTGACGATACCAAACCTCCTCTCCGATACCGATTTGCCTCTCACTACCCCCCGCGTTATCTACCTGGCGTTGTTGCACTTGACACATTCTACGTTCCCTATCAGGTTTTAAATTGTCTAGTCGAGTCCGAAGTCGTCTGTTCATAAGCAACATCGAAGGAGTTTCCCCCGTTGACGTATGTTCGGTGTTGCGGTAATAAAGTAAGAACCGATTTAAAACAAATCCTATGTTCTCCTGTTCCATTATAGCTTTTTTAATGACCTTCTTTACAGTCCTAACTGCGTTTTCCGCGGCTCCGTTTGAGGCAGGATGATATGGAGCAGTAAAAATGTGTTCGACGCCATCCCCTTTTAAAAATTGTACAAATTCCCTACTGGTGAACGGTGGCCCATTATCAGACACTATCTGCCTAGGAATACCGAACCGACCCCACAGTTCACTTAACCGAGCTATGGTGCTACTTGCAGCAGTACTCAAGACAGGAAATACCTCCAGCCACTTAGACATAGCATCTACAACTATCAAAAATAATTTCCCCTCTATTGGACCTAGGAAATCTATGTGCAACCGTGACCATGGCCGGCTAGGCCAGGGCCACACGCGCGGCGAAGCGCGCGGTGGGGCGTCTGCATGCGCCGCGCACACGGTGCAAACGCAACACTGCCTCTCCACCGCTTCGTCGATGCCGGGCCACCACACATAACTACGAGCTAACGCTTTCGATTTTACTATGCCCATATGAGGCTCGTGTATGATTTTAAGAACCTTTTCCCGACAAGCCTCCGGTATTACTACTCTATGACCCCACATTACGCATCCTAGTTCCTCATAAAGTTCTAACTTCCTATTATAGTAGGGTTTCAATCCTTCAAGGTCACATACGTCTGGCCAACCGTCACGTACGTAACTTAACACTCTAACTAAATTAGGATCCCTAACCGTTTGCTTTTTAATTTCATTATAATTTAATAACAGAGCATCCTGCGCAAAATGTAAAAATGTCTGCTCTGGAATGGATTCTTCCTCTCTTGAAACCTTCTCCGTCTCTGCTGGTAGCCTAGACAGCCCATCCGCCTGATTATCCGAGGTCTTAATGTACTCTATGTCATAATCGTAAGCTGAAAGTATGACCGCCCAACGTAGCATCCTACTAGCGGTCATCGTGGGTATGCCTTTATTCGGTCCCAAGATAGAAACTAAAGGCTTATGATCCGTACGCAGTATGAATTTACGGCCATATAAATACTGGTGAAATTTCCTAATAAATAATATCTGTATGTTTGGTATACCTTGCAACATTTGTGTCATTATACGTTGAAAAATACCGACACTCGATGCTAATCCGTATACTAGCCTGTTGTAACGAAATAACCCTCTATGTGTATTAATCACTGTATATTTACGAGATCCGTCTAATTCGACCTGATTGTAAGCTTGTGATAAATCAATTTTACTATAAAACTTCGCCCCATTTAACCCTACTAATACATCCTCAATCTTAGGAAGTGGGTAACGATCGACCAACAAAAACGGATTAAGAGTCGCCTTATAGTCCGCACAAATACGTAACGTACCATCCGCCTTCATAACCGGCACGAGCGGCGAGGCCCAGTCCGAGCAGTCAACAGGCTCGATGACTCCGTCGCGCAGCATACGGTCCAGCTCAGCGTCGACGCGTTCACGCAGCGCATACGGCAGAGGGCGCGCGCGGTGGAACACCGGCGTCGCGTCCGCGCGCACGCGCATCGTCGCCCTGCCACCCGTGTACCGACCCAGTCCGCCGCTAAATACCTCCTTATGTCTGTTGAGTAATTTACATATTTCAGTATCCGAATGTAGGATTAATTCCGTTTCCCTAATTGAATAACAATTGAATTTAGGTATTACAATCTGTAATTCAGCTAGCCACTGCCTACCTAGTAACGAAGTCGTACCCCTGTCAATTACAAATAACTCCAATTCTTTTGTTATCTTTCCATAACGTACGGTAGGTTTAATAATGCCTAACGGTTTTATTTTTGAACCGTCATAAAATTTCAGCACAGTGTTATCTTTCTCTATACATAGATTTGAAAAGTGATTATTATATGTACTTTTACTGATACAAGATATGGCGGTACCGGTGTCTATTTCCATATTCACTAAACAATTTTCAATAATAATTGGCAAACTTACGGCTTTGTAATTATTTAACGATAACAAATTCAAATCCTCCATGAAGTCTTGTTCGCAATCCGCGCCTGGTGCCCCACCGTCTGTGTTTGGCTCCGCTCCGCAGTAATGTGCCCCACTGGCCCGTGACCTCTGCCCACGCCTCTGAGAGCACATACGCCGCAAATGACCGGGCTGCTGGCATCGGCTACACACGTACCGTTTAAATTTGCACTCCACGTATGTGTGGTTGATGGCCCCACACGCCTCACAATGAGACCTCTGTGCTCCTCCCGTTTTCGCCCCCGAAGACGCTGAGCCCGCTCCGCTCGCGCCCCGCTGCTCACCATCGTAGCTGTGTGCCGCCGCCGCCGCCGGTCTCGCTAAACCGAGCGCTGGCCCGCGCGCCCGTTCCCCGCGCCCCCCGGTTCTTATAATATGTACCGTCTCCGTACTGCTTGCTCCTTCCACCACCGCAGCATCTCGCTCCGCTGCCTCCAACGAATGTGCTAACTTCACTGCTTCCGTAAAAGTAATTGCGTCGTCCTCTGCAAATAGACGTTGCCTAATGACGTCACTCTTGAGGCCGCATATAAATTGATCCCGTAAATTCTCGTTTAACGTGTTTCCGAACTTGCAGTCACGCGATAACCTTTTTAGCTCTGCCACGAATGCTGATATGCCTTCCCCGCTGTCCTGCCTTTTCTGAAGAAATCGATATCTTTCTGCAAGTGAAGATGGTGTCGGTTGCAAATGTTGATGCATCAATTCGCACACATCCTTGTAGGTTAACTCCGACGGCTTCCTCGGGCTACATAGATTAACCAGCAGCTCGTACGCTTCGTCACCCATAGACGCGATTAGTGTTGGCAGTTTTAAATCGTCCGTTATTTTGTTGACCTTGAAATACATGTCTAGTCTGTCTTTGTACGAACTCCACACACCCGCCCGCACATTAAACTCCACAACTTTACCGATTGACATCTTAGCCACTAACACGCGCAATTAGTAACAATTTACGTGATTATCCTCGTCGCCAATATAGTATCGGTAGCAAGTAGAAATAATATGACGTATATACGAAAGCACAGTTTATTCAGGAATGAATGCGAGGGGTGTCTGTACATTTCTTAAGTACTTAACTTATTTATATCTACCTACATTAGTGATATCAAATACACTACAGTCTCCTGGTGGTTTATCTGATCTATCAATTTTCGACACGGGTCTGTACTAGTCTGTAGTCTATTAGATACGTTTGTCACAGTATTGTTTGAGTAATTTGAATGTATATAGTCACTTTATTATTTTATTAAAGTTTACTAAGCAATGCATTAGTTATTCGTTTTTTTATATTGCGATAATTGTTTTTCTCTTTTCAGTTCATTACTTTTAAGCAGCGGTTTTTATGAAATATATTTTTTAGCCTGAACAAAGGGCAAGTTTTGATACTTATTTATGTTCCACGATAGCCCCTAAATTACTGAACTGGTTTTATTGAATGAGATGTTAATAGATTCGTATTAGTAGCGTAGATGACATAGGTAATTTTTTTTCAATCCTTTTAAATTTACGTACGTTGTTTGGTTATAGATTTTTTTCAAACTTCTTGTAAGTTTTAACGATTTTATATAAACCATGACGAAGTATTTAGAAGTGTAAGTCTCAAAGTTGTTGAGTATGAATTTATCGTAATTCTAAGGCAATTGTCCAAATGTATTTCGTGGTTGAATTGTGAATGAAATGCAACGTACCAAGTGTTTTTAACCGCTGTTCAGGATTGAAATCGGTCTCGTGACTGGCATGTCTGTAACAATAAAAAAGATTGAAATGAAACATAAGTAAGTTGAGCAAATTCTCTTATATATATCTACCAAGGTTGCGTAGTGGTAGCGTATGCAACTGCTGTGCTTGAGGTCTCTGGTTCGATTCCCGGGTCGGAACAAAAACTATTAATTTCAGAGTTTGGGTATTTTCTATGTATAATGTAGTCTGCAACTGAATGTAAGTAGAAGGGCTTGAATGATGCCTATGTTTAATAGTCTCAAACCTTCGACGATATCACCGAGTGTTTTTTTTTTCCTTTGTTGGTACGTTATCTTTTGCCTGCCTCTGCCTCGGTGGCGCAGTGGTAGTGAATGCGACTACTGTGCTTGAGGTCTCGGGTTCAAATCCTGGGTCGGACCAAATGTTTGTGTAATCTACAAATACTTGTTTCGGAGTTTGGGTGTTTTCTATGTATAATATGTATGTATTTACAAAAAAAAAAGTATCGTATCATATCAGTTGTCTAGTACCCATAACACAAGCCCTGCTTAGCTTGGGACTAGATGGCGTTGTGTGTTATATGTCCGAAATATTTATTATTGTTTTGGAGCATTTCAAAAGATTAAACTCAGGTGACAACAGTTTGCATAATATTTACCATACATGTAATACTAACACTGTTGTACCTGAATATCTGACTTTTAAAAAAGAGTGGCAACACACTTTGAAAACTGGAAGTTATAGATCGACACAAGCGTACAGTCGACTTTGGTGTTCCACCAAATTTATCTTGACAATCCAGTACATACTGTGGTGTCTGTTTGTGTCGATCTATGATTTTTAACTGTAGCTACAATTTAACGTTTATAAATGTCACTCAGAGTCTTAATTTAATCAATGGTTTTGATTTGATTTGTGGGACGTCGAAAGTGACTTCTTAAATAATTTTATTGCGAATAAGTCTAGTAAAAATTGTGGAAGTCCTAAAACAGTTAGATGAATAATGTTTTTGAACTAGTACTTTGCCGTGACATTTTTCAAAGAGGTAATGCTCAAAACAAACTGATATTTTTTCACGTTTTTCACAATCAAACAATGGCCACAGCAGTAGCGTTTTCTGTTTTAAGCAATTTGTCTTTCTTCAGGTTCTACTTCAATTACTGAGCGTTGGCTTTGAACATTCTTAACTCGAGCGAAGTGAAAAATATTTCAAGAAAATATTTGTTGAACATGAATCTTCCACTTTTTATTTAAACGTAACATTTATTAATATTATAAAGAGGTAAAGTTTGTAATGTAGTAGGGGTATCCAGATATACTAACCTCATCTTGAAAATAATTTAACCATTAGAAAGCCACGTTATTCAGGAGTACCATAGACTATATATTAACACGAAAAATTATTACCGTAATATTCGAGATACACTCGAGCAGAGGGAGCCTCGTCCAAAAACCTAGTTGTTTACGCTTAGGTGATAATTTTATAATAACCTTATTTCTAAAGAGATACTATTAAGTTACATAAGATTGTTGACGTTAGTTTTATACTAATTAAAGTATTTACCTCCCTAATAAGTGCGAGAGATCTGATGAGAAGTTAAAAAAAACCATCACAAAAACTTAATAGACACGTACACTTAAACTAAATAATCCCATTTATCCCACTTAGATGTTCTGCAAATATATTTATATAACACAAACATACACAATCTTTCACAGTCATCTTAAACACACATCCCACACACACTTATACACGTTTAACTATACAATTTGGTCGATCGTCACAGCCCACACTTAGTTAAATCTACACTAATATTATAAAGAGGAAAGATTTGTATTTTTGTATGTAACGAATAAACTCAAAAACTACTGGACCGATTTTAAAAATTCTTTCACCATTCGAAAGCTACATTACCCACGAGTAACATAGGCTATATTTTAGTTTGGGAAAAAATAGGATTCCGTAAGATATTTGCGTTTTTCAAGAAACAAGGTGTAAAAATCAACCAGAAAAGTTACTTATTTAACGATTTACAATAATATAGCTTATACATCAGAATAACACGTAGGCTATAATTTATAAAGATACTAGCTTCGCTTCGCGACGTTGCCTGTGATTATTGTCGTACCGCGGGTAGCACCGCGGGGTTCAGCTAGTGTTTAATAAAATAATTATTGGTCGAACACTGTCGCTTACAGTACAGGTCACACTAGTTAAGGGACAGAGTTTACAACTTACATTGTTAATACTTATACATTAAATACCTGACATAAAAACAGTCATGCTCAACCTTATTAACAGAGATTTAAATAAGTTTCCTTCGTAACCATGTTTTTATCTTTCAAATGTTGTTTGATAATAATACAAAAATCCAGGAATGGCAAATACATGACGTCGTGTCCGTTGTCTTCTACCATAGGATACTTTGAGACAAGTAAACCAGTAAATGAGCTTTGTGTTATGCCAATCTTTACTTATCCTATTGTACAAATAGTTCAACACTTGATTAACTGGCAGTTGAAATTCGACCAGAATCCATTACAGATACAGTTCTGACCATAATAGCTCGTTGAAAAGATTTTTTTTTCGTATTTTTATCTAAAGATTTTTGCTTTGTGGAAACAATTTACGAGCTAAAAACATCACGCTCCTTAATTCACGCAATCTTCAATTCAGAAAGTGTCTGCGAGAATCCCTAATTTACATGATTTACACAATGCTTTGTAAATAAGCATAAAGCCTTTGAAAAAATAATTTTGATTTTCTTCATCATTTTTCTATGTTGGAACCGCTGTAGGAACGTGATTATCTAACTAAAGATGGATTAGGAACGAACTACTTTAAAAATTGGTATTTTTTAACCGACTTCAAAAAAGGAGGAGCATCTCATTCGTCTGTATTTTTTTATGTTTGTTACCTCATAACTTTCGACTGGGTGAATCGATTTTGATAATTATTTTTGAAGTGAAACTTCTTTATCGGGGTTGTCAAAAAATTTTGTGTAACATTTTTCGTTACGCGTATCATTTATCCGTTACGTTACGTGTAACATTTATCCGTTACGTTACGCGTCAAATTTATAAAATAAAACAAAAAACATTTTCAAACACAAACAGGACCAAATTAATACTACAATGAAATATCACATTACAAACAATATTATTTTATTTAGTCCACAATGTCAATAACTACACACATCACATTCCACAAACTTACTTCATTCACACTACAGATCGCGAAATATTTACTCAGGTCTCGTTCCTTAACTTTTATTGCACTTGAAATGAGAATTGTCACGAATATTGCTGGTTTATAAGTCTTTTGTCGTTATACCTTACGTCGACATATGATATTTATTTTTTGAAAAATAACGTCATAAAGAAGTTTCACTTCTTACGAGTGTACGCTAGTACACGCACACATTTTTTTTTATTTGAAAGCTGGTGCTTTTTTTAGACCAATATTATTACATTTCGCACAAAAAAGCTTACAAATCCAGCTAAAAAGCCAGAAGGCTGTTAAAAATTTAACAATAGATAGTGGTCTCTTTGTATTGCCGGACACAAAGCGAGAATTGTGGCGTCACAGAATGCGTGGATACTAGAAAAGGCATTGACAGAGTTACTTTTGAACTCATATGCTGAATATATTTTTTTTTATAATTATTTAAGAAAATCAAAACCATTCATATAACATGACATTTTATATCCTATGATCTCCGTCCTCAGCTGTAAGCGCAACACTGAGGGTGACAGATGAGGCCATCTGTCACCCTAGAAGAAGCAGGCCCGGGTGGGGGGCGCGCGCGTTCTTAGCACTCGCGCCTTATCTTTTGGGGACAGCAACGGAAACATCGGGGTTTCCATTAGGAGAGGGCCATCTACAAACTGTAGGTTGCCCGAGGTACGTCGGGGTTCCAGGGTTTTCTTTTCTAGGGTACACCCTAGAAAAGAAAACCCTGGAACCCTGGGAACCTTGGAACCATTTATTTAATTTTTCGTACGAAAATGTCTGCCCCTGACTTCAGCATCGGTCCAAAACAGTTTTATAATTTATTAATTTTAATCTTGTATTTTTTCCATGCAATACAAATACTTCACTAGGATACTGTGTACCATTATCAACAGACTTAAATAACACTCAGACTTGGCATAATAATTTGTGGATCACACAAGGTGTGGATAACACTTAAAGGGATTAAACCATACACTTAACATTACGCTAAGCGATGAGGAAACAGTAAAGTTACTACTTAATCCACTGTGCTATACGGGTTATCAGTGTACTAATACCAAATTGTTTGACAAACCGAAGACAACGCAACGTCATTGTAATTTAATTACCAAAGTAGCGTGTAATAGTGGCACAAATTAATGTTTCACAAAAAAACTTGTCATGTCAACACTTTCAACAATGACTACAGCAAAACTTTTATCATGTTAAAATTTATTTTTACTTTCCTTATTTATTTAACGTGTATTTTTGTTACTTGTGGGAACTTAAACCAGCTTCTTGGTCTAGCTAGTTTTTAGAGAGTATTTAGAAATATGTATAAGTAGGTTTATTTAGCAGCAGTCTCCGATCACCATGGCGCTCTTGCTAGTTGGTGTTCAGACGATCGCGAAGATTCCGATTAACTATCAACTGAAAGTGTTTTTCTTGAGGAATTTTACTTAGATTGAAACTATACTTACAAGATAGACATTCATCGACACGACGAATTGGTAAATGAAAGTTTACATTCACCTGAGAAGAGGAATTCGATAGTTAATATTGTGTTAAGTCTGATGTGTGCAAGAAATATAAGGCTTTTTATTTTATTTATTTCATTGAAACATACTTCTTATCGCGGAAAATAGGAATCCGAATAGGCCGTCACTAAATCTGAATATACCATGACTGAGTACGATCCATGAGACAGATTCGGTTTCGATATGTGACAGTCAGGTGGATGTATATATCCGTGTTAAGAGTTATTAAAATTCCCTTACATAAAATGTAATGGAATGATAATCTACATCCACAAAGGCAGAAATACATAGAAACATGTGCACTCAAGTTTGATGCCTGACACGGTAAAGACTGCACGATACAGTCCTCTAAAATATTACTCTTGTCATTTAGAATTTGAAAATTTTTGGCAAAATCAATCGAATAAACATATTAACTTCAATCACCTTTTAACCGAAATGCTTCTCGGGCAAAATATGCAAGTTCTAAAACGAAAATTGTACAGTTCAGAGTGGAGTAATAAAATTAGTTTAATCGATTTGACTAGTACGGAATTGATATTGTTCATTATTTAGAAAGTAGATTGATTTTAAAGTGAGATGGTTAAATAAGAGAATTTCGGGTCTGACATCTTTATCGTTGTAGACGGTGGCAAATTGTACTATATTGTTTAAAGGTATATTACCCGTCGAAAATATTATCATATTATCTCAATTTTATTTTGGGTCGGCAAAATATACCCATTGCAAGGGTTACATTTATGGCTGTCGACTGCCCCACTCCAGCCCTTCCTAGGAATATAACAAAAGAATAAAATGAATTCGGGTAACAAAGTGGATAGTATAACTTATTAATAATAAGGGGTTTCATAAATTATATATTTCATAAGAAAATTTTATGGCTTAAATAAAATTGAGAATGTGTCTTGTCACGAGGAATGGCTGTACATCATATTATGGTCATTTGCATAACAAATCCAAAGTATTTTGTAAGGTACTTGTTTTCATTTACGTACATATTTGGACCTATTACACTTTTACTTTTTAAAATTGTAGTGTTTCTGGCGGAACGGGTGTCATGTCCCTGCAATACAAAGGGGGGATCCTCCAAGCAGGCGTAGTGATCATGCCTGGCGGCTGACACTGCCCAATAGTTGATGTTGGGATGTTGTACATATGATAATCGGTGCGAGTACTTTCATTGCGCGATTCAAGATTGGTAGTTTCTTCTTATTTCACGTTACTCCGTAGTACAGTGTAACTTTGGTAGATGGTGCTGTAGTATGTTATGTTGTTGTTGCGCTGTATGTGGAGGTCGCCACAAGTGTATTCGTATTCTATATAATGCGGAGTGTTTCATCGCTAGAATGCATTTAAGCGTTTTAATAGTATTAATTATTCTCGAACATAAATTGTTAGTATAAAGTTCTAACTGAGTGTGGTTACGCCTTTTATCTTATTTTTTGTGATGGTATTGGTGACATGAAAATATGGGTATGTACAGGTGCTTCCCTATCAACATGTTTAAGCACATATTACTTTACAAGTGCATCTCGCCAACAAGCTTAATATCTTGGCGAGTATTTAATTTTTTGTCATGTGTAAGATGTTGTTGTTTATATAAATAAATGAAAAAAAATCTAATCAATTGTGTTCAAAATCAAATGTTCTCTCATAAGGTGAAATTTTATGTTAATTTCTTTTGAGAAAATAAAGTTCTTTAACCACCTTTTCATTTTGACTGTCAAAACATTTTGTGTTTGGAATGAATCTTGTGATAGAATAATTAGAAGATGATAATGATGAAGACATAACCTGTGAAATACTGAAATAACACTTCCTGCATTAAATTTGCACGAGGCGGACTTAATGCCGAATGGCATTTTCTACCAGTCAACCTTTGGATGGTTTAGTAAAGGACGTGGCAGGTGCATTTGTCTCATGTAGAGGAGTTATGAACAATATATATATAAGCATTGGCATAGATAGTTTTACATAGATACATGTACAAATTAATAATTATATAATATACATACAGAATAAAATATATAAAATATAAGGTTAAATTTGAGGTAATGAGATTATGATATACATCGTACAAACGTCTAACCAATAATATCTTTTTATAACCGACTTCAAAAAAGGAGGAGGTTCTCTATTCAACGGCACTTTTTTATCTTTTTATGTTTGTTACCTCATAACTTTCGACTGGGTGAACCGATTTTGATGATTCTTTTTTTATTTGAAAGCTGATGCTTCCCGTGTGGTCCCATTTAAATTTGGTCCAGATATACAAGTCGCTTTGTTTTGTTGTTAAAATTTGTGATTATAGGAGTATTTAATTGAATACAAGATAATAGTTGAGAACAATCCAAAACTCCACGCAGAATATAGGAAAGAAAACATATCCAAGATTATTCGAAAATAATATTTAATTTGTCTAAATAATGGTCGTATTTAGTATATCTAGAACATTGTGATTTATATTCTTGTAAAACTGGAGAAGTTTCATTTTAGTAGACATTGTAATTTTGCGTCGACACAGCGCTGGTCAGGATTCCTCGAACTTTTGCTTTGACAGACATTTTGATGGTTTTCTAGCTAAATTATGTATTTTATTCCAATTTATAATCACTCTGATTTTAGCTTTAATTGTCTTAGTTACAGCAATCATAAATGAACTTTGCATAAATAATTTTACGTCATTTGATCATTTCCTACCGGCACTGTGTATTCAGTGAGCCCGATTGACAAATATTTGATCTAAATTGGCCCTTAATTAGAACGTTTGAAATACGTTTCTGAAAATTGATTGGCTTTGCTTAATATATGAATACGTACACATCACGCCTTTATTACTCAATAAATCGTGGCAGAGCCACGCTTCAGCATCGATAGGCCGGAGTGATACCACAGGCTCACAGAAAACCAGTGTGAAACAGCGCCTGGGCTGTATTTCACCGAGTGAGTGAGGATACCGGAGGCCCATACCCCAACCCCTCCCCGCAACCCCTCCAAATCCTCCAAATAATAAATATATTTTAATACTATTATTATAGTAATAATATGTATAGGTAAAGCCACGCTGATTTCACGAACAGGCGGGCTAATAATAGCCGGATAATACCGGGGCGGTACTACCCTGTCACAGAAGGCCAACCTAAAATGACTGCATTCGTATTGTCGTGTTTTATTAGTGAATGAGAGACTGGAGGCCTAATGAGGCAGTAACATTTCAATATAATAGGCAGCTACAGTGTGGATCGCCATGCTGCATTTTTGCATCGTCTGCATTCGCAATGAGTATGGTGACCATAGTGCTGGTGGTTTTGGATTCATTAGGCGGAGTAGAGTCAGGCAAATTTGCAATATGGCCCTATTTATAGAAAACTTGTAGAAGTTACTAATATTTTTATTTAAGTCTAACTTTCGTTTTGTTAAATAAATTTTGATAAATTAAATAGAGGTGGTTAAAACCATCATGAACCTGTGTTTGTTTGCCTTCTTTACCATTAAACATATAAATCCAAAATAAACACAACGCAGTTTTTTCAAACATAGATAACGAATAAAA
Source organism: Spilarctia lutea (assembly GCA_916048165.1). NCBI lineage: Eukaryota > Metazoa > Arthropoda > Insecta > Lepidoptera > Erebidae > Spilarctia > Spilarctia lutea. The sequence goes on from OU696490.1 coordinate 15,462,987, forward strand.
ATCAACGAACAAATAATAAGCACTTTTAATTTTATAATAAAATATACTTCACTTACTATAAAATAGAAAATGTATCAACGAAATACTATTTGCCTACAAAATGCTCACAGAAAACATGACAGTTCTTTGAATAAAGAATAAAGGGACGTTATTCCAGCACAAAAAAGAAATTGATAAACGTAACATGCTCATCTTCAAGCTTATCACAGACAGTCGTAGATAAAGACAGAGGGCTGATTCTTCCTTAATTATTAACTACGTTGGGTCTAACAGTTTTATTCTATAAAGTTAGTTTAATGAAATGGGTCATACGAGCAGACTACCCGATGGTAAGTGGCTACTGAAGCCCATGGATGTCTGTAATTAAGCCTGAAACTCAAGAGTCACCCTGTTACTCCCTGTAGAATATATTAGACTCTAGTTAATCAAAGACAAGCGTGTGTCTCTGATTAACGTTTATTTGGTACTGAACTAAACACAGTGAAAGCTGAGATGTAAAGATATCGAAAAATGAACTGTAACAAGATGAGATTAAAGTATATAATCGAACAACAAATTTTAGTGAATTTTAGTTTAGTTAAGACAACTACAGAATTACCATTCATTCAGGTTCTTCTCGCAGATTCCAACTAGGAGTCTCGGAGGGACTTCTTCAGGTCTACGGCCTGTCACAGTGGTTTTCCGCGCCACCTGTTGCACAGTTCCGAGAGTGACAGTCCGGTGGGGAGGGCGTAACCAACGAGGTCCATTGCGGGGTGACCAACTTGCTAGTTACACTTGGATCTTGCAATTTATCACTACCTGTGCTTAGCCAGGTCGAGCTCCTATGAGGTGGGAACCCCTAGGAGCGCCCGTCAGCCAGCATCAGGTTAGGAGTATGGTGTACTTCGGTAAGGGTGGCCACAGAGACGAAGTCTCGTGGTAGGGCATATCTGTCCGGCGGTCGTCGATGGTAGGGCGCGAGCTCACGCAGGTGGCGTTTACGCACAGAAATACCACCATTATCAGATAATACTGAATTTCGTGACGTTTATACTTTTGCTTGTAAAAATTATGCTTGCAAAAGTAAATGAAATATCGGCGCATGTTTCTAACTTTGACCTTAGCCTCGCCAAGAACTTTGCGTTTATAATACGTAAAACTTTACTTTATAATTATATGACCTTGTCGTGTAACTGTTCCAACTTCTTACTGTAAAATTTACAGCAGCTTTTATACATACATACATATTTCTAAAACTTATTCTTTTCCCACTTAAAATATAATTTTTCCTAGTTCAAGAACTTACACCGTACAAAGTAGAATAAAAAATCTTATAGTTTTAAACTAATAAATATTACCAAGTAAAATATTCCCATATAAATAGTAATTTGTGTTCTATCGTAGGTCTACATCAAACAAAATAAATAAAGTCGTAATATTTCGTTGATCTTAAGTGTCAATTATTTCTACAAACACAACTTCTTTCTAATATTCTAAAAATTCGATGGTTATTAGCAGTTACACACTAAGGAAAAGAAACCACCGTAACTAATAATAAGAAAAGTTGGAGTCACGAAAGTTCTATCAAGTTCTGCTTGTTGCAATACCGCATGCAAACTGAATAAAATTATTACTAATCAGTCGACGCACGCTACAATAGAAGGGAAAAGATTATATTTCAGGTATCGAAAGTTAGTTAGTAACTGATATCCTGGTAGTAATATAAATTGCCATTTTTATGCGACATGCTAATCTTAAAGTGGGTGCCAATAATTCATAGAACAGCTTCTATATTGTCCTTTGTAGTCAGTGTCCAAAATGTGAATTTTATTTAAACAATTAGTATCTGGATGACGGAGCTCTTTTCAATAAATTTTAATTGGTAAATTTTATAAAAATAAATCGTTGATCGACTCATCGCCTCCAAAACCTCTGCATACTAAATTTCAAAAAAATTGTTGCAGCCGTTTCGGAGATTCTGATTATATACAACAAGGATTGCTCGTTTAAAGGTATTAGATAAATTTGTTACAAATTTGATTCAATTCCTTATTTCCTTCCATTAAAAAAATAGTCAGGAAAATAAATATGCAACTTGGATTTTCATCTAAGTCTCAACCAACAACTAAATCTGTGTATATGCCAAACAGAACTAAAACCTTTAATAAAAACAAACGATATAACCGCTAAAACCGTCCACAAGCCTCCATAAACTTTTTCGCTTTACAAAAGGATTTTAATCTGAAAATTCCTGGCGCTCTGGTCTCAATTTATATCATTTAACAGTTATTACTGTAATCCCGGATTACATCGTCTACCGTTTAATGGGAACAACATAAAGCTTGTCGTGAGCGAGTCTTGCGGGTTAACAGCTATTATGGTTTCAATAGGAGTCACTTGCATTCTCTTTTTGTTTCCTTGTTCTTCCTCTAATGTAGCTATACTGTAGCTTCATTACATTTGAATCTTTTAATTCCAAGTTAGTTTCAAATTGCGATATATTTGAATCTAAATGAATCTTAATATTTTATAATAATTAGTATTATTATAAAAATTACTATTACTAGTTACCGTTACTAGTGTAACGGTTGTTTAAGGGTTAATGAAATTTTGCATTATCGGTGTAGTATCGGTTTAAAATTTTAACAACAAAAACCATTTACGGAGGCAGTCCAAATTATAATGCGACCACACGCAAAGCACCAGCTTACAAATAAAAAAATAAATCATCGAAATCGGTTGATTTAATCGAAAGTTCCGAGGTAACAAACATGAAAAAAAATACAATTGAATTGAGAGAGAGCCGAGGATCGAACCAAATGGTGTGCAATTGGAGAGGCATATGTCCATCATTGGACTGCTAAGTAGGTTCATAGCTTCATGATGATGACTATTGAAGTAAACTAAGCACGACATCACTGCAAAGATAAAGAGAAAAATAAATCGTATATTTACCAAACCAGTTTGGCCAGCGTGGTATTCTAGAGCAAAACTACTTTTCTAAAGAGAAGGTTATATTCAGCAGTGAACTGTTAAAGACTCTTGAGGATGATGATGCACTTAATAAAACTGCCATCTTGAATCGCAATTTAGCAGGTGATGTTAGTGATTCTAGTCAAGTTTTTCTTTGATTTGAAAATAAGAAACACTGGTTGATTGTAGACTCTTCGATGATTTGCTCCTTATTCTCACTTCAGTTCGCCATTAATAATTTGTAAGCCAGCCATTAGGCTTTGTCATCCCTCGCTCTATAACGTAACGTTACCATAACAGGCTATTAAGCAAACAATTTGTTTAAAGTAACGTCATTACCAATCCAAGCTAACATATGTCGATAAAGTTGTACAAAATCGTCCAAAGGCGTTGTTAAGTACGGTTATTTTAAAAGCATTTTACATTTAATTAATATGCCCTTTTCGCAGGACTTACCAAAATACACGGTAAAATTAATACACTTCGATAAAATGTCAATTAATTTATATTTTACGTGGGTCTAATTGGATATTACGTACTCAATGTGGACATCTATTTAAAATTGAGATTTCTGAATAAACATTTTCAATATTATCACACAAGGGTTCTGTGATCCTAGTTCATTAATTGAGTTTGTTTTCGATCAAAATTGCATTTTGCTTAATATTCGATTATGTCAAATACATCGATGTTATCGATGTTAGTGATATAGGGATTAATTTCGATTGAAGGCCTTTTTGTACTGGCTAATCTTTTAGATATAGGAGTAATAGATTTTAATAAATAATTAATCTGTTAAGAAGTTAGATGCTTTTAATCCTTTTAGGTATAGTTTGATAAAAAGACTCGGATTTAAAAAGTTTGCTAAACAATAATTCTTTTTTTTTTCTCTTAAATTAAGAGACCCATTATTAGAAATTTTGTGATATCAATTCATTGAAATCGGTAGTCGGTCAAAAGATCTTCAGCAACAAAGAAAATATTTCACTGGATACTAATGCTACAGGTCGTTTCAACCCATGATAGACTATTGGACTCGAATATAGTCGACCATCCCCGAAATAAACACGTAATTTAATTTATTTATGGAAACACTAAAGTGAATTCAAATTGATATAAATTAGTTACACGTTAATAAAATATTTAGATAAAGAGATACTAATGTACAAAGGATTTCAACCTAAAATATCTAGAATTTAAAGTTTCAATTCACATCTAATATAAAACACTGTATCATTTAGATCACAGTTGCTTACTAAAAATAGTTAATGTAACAGGAAATCGACAGCATTAATTGTTTCGATACTAGAATTTTAGATTAAAGGGCCGAATGTACAGACCAAATAGAATAAATTTAATATAAATCAAATTTAAACAGTTTTTAACACCATTCGACTTCGAAAGTAGGTCTTTTATTTCAAATATTTTTGTCTATGTATATGTACTTTACTTATAATGTCAACAGATTTTAACAGTCCTCTGCCGGATTCTATAAAGGCTCTTCCTTAGCAAGGATATTTTAGCCTATTTATTTTTTTACTTATATGGGGAGTAAACTTTTATATGGTATTAGGATCTAATGAGCAGTTAAGTAATGATAAGCGACTGCAGCCACTTATGAACCTGCAACTCAACAAGAACATTTTGTGTTGTCACCTTTCTTTTCTCCTAGAATTAAAAGGTTTGTGGCTCTAGTTATCTCACGTACTCAGTAAAAAGTAACGGAATAATTGCTTCACATGAGTTCTACATAAATCTAGAGCCATTATAAGTCAGTATTATTACCGATCCGGCCTATTTATGCCAAAGCATTTCTTTCCTATAGATTTGGTTTTTAACTGGCTGGCTACTGATAAAAATAGGTAGAAACACAGCGATAACGCAATACTAATATTTTCTATTAAAAGAAATACCAATTAAATTGTAAATAAAACCAAATAAAATGCACGCACGCATGCACACACGCACCTCCGCTCGCGTACACGCACGCACATAATCACTGATATATTAATGACTTTTTAAAATTACTTAATTAATAACTGTATCAGGACATAAAGTATTCAAGTATTCAATTATAAGAGTCAAGACCCGTATTCATCTAGTGAATAGCTAGTTTCTCAAGCCATGTTTCAGTATCAAATTCTACCAATAATAAACGATCGTCTACAGACGCATCTAGGGTACATGTGGATGCTATAGGTATTGTGAGAAAACCCGCATTAAGAATATACATCCCGTCACATAGAATACCCAGACTCAGAACAACAATTTGTGGATAACACAAAGTGTTGTCCCATGTGGAATTTGAACCCATGGCACTTGGCGCAGTAGAAACCGGCATGGCATAAATAAATCCGGGTTAAATCTGTCACATGCTGGATGAAGCGCGATCTCTGCCTCTTATTCCGGATAAATTATGGTCGCGAACGGATGTAAAGCGCTCACCTATGAATAAATAGGTGAGCCCTTATATGAGTTATTACCTTCAGAACTGTCCAACAGACCTGAATAGTTATAACGTAATTTATCCTCTTATACCCTCAGAGTTGAATAAATCATTAAGGCTATGAGTAAGCGTATGGACTGTTTTGTTTTGGTCGAAATTTCGTTTGTACATGTTCGTTGGTTGGTGAACTTTGTGCAGATTTTTTGTTTGATCTTGTAAGACCACTTCAGTTGGTACTTAAATCCCGTGTATTGTGAAATCAATCAATCAATTCAGCAGGCATTCCGGGAATCATCATAACACATATTTCTAGTATTGATTCGCGGCTCACCGATTGAGATTGTACATTGCAAAGTTAAGCGATTCCAGCTTCAAGCTACAGGTTCTATTATATGTGAGCATTTTTCACCGAATGAGCCCCTTTTCTCGGAGAGCATGTTCATCATTCGGTTGCCATACAAACATCTCTAGCAATCGTTATGGGCAGTTGAAGTCTGCAAATTCCAACAAAAGTCATCTGAAGAATCGATATCGCAGTTGGACCTCCGTAAAAAAACTAAAATGTGCCACGTCATTAAGATTGAAAACCGAACCTAACCTAGATTAAAATAAATCTTCTGAAGATGCTAGAAGTGTATTACTAGAAATGATAGGTAAAAGACAAACATAATATCTACATCTGACGAAACAGCTACACTAAACGATAACTCAATTAATTCTAATAATTACAAATTTCAAATAATACAAATAAATAATTGCAAGAAGAAAACCATTTTGGAGAGTGATTGACCTATTAAAATAACAAAGAAGCCATTTAAAAGTTACTATGTGGAAACTTTGGCTATTATAACAGAGCCTTTGGCTTCGGTCGACGGTCAAACCGAACTTAAATTATTGTTTATATTGTTGAAGAAGGGGTTTTATGTCCCTCAAACAAAATTAGAGAAACCTTCGACCAGGCGATTGGCTTAAAAGCCGGCATCACACTTTTAACTATAAGATTGCCGGCATCCATGGGTGGTGGTAGTCACTTACTGTCAGGTGACCTGTCTATTTGTTTGCCCACATATACTTTAAAAATAGCACCCTTCTTCCGACGCAGTCGGATAAAAACTTTACGTCTCCGAATGATTCTCTTCAATTCTAGTGACATTAAATTTATCAGAATGTTCAGATATTATCCATAGACAATCACCATCAACAGACAGACCGTCATACACGTCACTGGTGTGTTTATTAATTCTAACATATAAATTTAACTTTCTGATTGACTGACTGATTTGTCAACGCAGAACTTAAACCACTTGAATGTAGCTCTACATGCTTAAAATGCTTACTTCATGCAGTTGCTGCTGGTAAGGCCGTTTGGTAAAAAAAATGAAATTTCACAGCTTAGGGTCTAAAATATGTGATGATGAGGTTATGGAAGCTCGTCATTTTCAAAGTCAAAATACAAGCAAGCCAAACATGACCATTAGCTAGTAAAATACCTACGTCTATGTAAAGATAAATGAGCACTAGTTCTTTTTCAATGCCCGTTGTTCAAACTTCACATCACAACTTTTCTTCAAAGAAAAACAATCCTAAATATAAACAAACAAGTGGTAAAAACTAAACAAAAGTTACCAAAACATCAGATGTTTAAGAGTAAAAGTAACATATATAAATCCTTTTTGTTACCAGAAATAAAAGCTTCTGGAACCAATTCATTACACGAAAAAAATAAAAAAACAACAAAATGTTTGTGGCCTAGACTTTTCGGGTCACCATAAATCACTGACTACACAACGACACTTGAACTGGCAATAAATATCTCAGCTGACAATTACTTTGGTAAATACTTAAATGTCCCTCTCTTAGAAATGTACTTAAATAACTTATAGAAAGATCACAGATCAGTTACTGTGTAAGTAACTGTAAGTAATGAATTAAATAAATGTTTTGTATGATACTTATTTATTTAAGCTTCCTGCAATTACATTGTATAAGGCGGCATTATCTTCCAATCAACCTTGAGCTGTGTAGCAGGTGTATTATTGAAGCAAATGAGAATTATACATAGAGGTTCTATTACGCAACATAAAAATCATAAATACAATATTCAGATATATATATATTTATAATTGAAAATATTTTTAAATAAGAATTACTTTATAACGACCAATTTAATGGCTATCAAGATGTATTTGCGTGAGGTGGTTACATAGGTGTTAAATTGACTAATACTGCACGAAGTCTCGATCGCAGGTAGTCGAGAATCCAAATATTATCCAGTAAGGTAGATACGATATCCAGACGAACCATGACTACTCAACTAAAAAACCGCTTTATTGCCTAAAGGCTGGCTACTTGGCTTGTAAGTCCTCAGTTACAGACATTCGTGGTAGCTAATTATTTTCTATTAGCTATTATTTTGCCCCATTATTATCAAAAACTTTAATAAAATCTAAACATATATCAGCAGTAGATCTAGTTTCATAAAACAATTGTTACTTCTCCCAGAACCTCTCAAATAAGGTCCTATAAAAAGCATTACTTCGGAAAAATCTTAAAGAAAACAATATCCTTAAACCATATTACAATAAATTTATTTCAACCCCCGTCACATTTACTCCTAATGCCCGACTATTCCGAATATGGTGTCACGCCCGTCATTACGGACCCCTAAACCCACAATTACTTTATCGTTACGAGTTCAGTACACGTTACTACGCGTGTTGTCATTTATGATCTTTATTAAATAATTTACGATGAACACAGATCAAAATACACGTTGATACACTATATTTTTTTTACTATTAGCTGCCTAGCTTTAATGGTTTATGTGCATGTTGAATATTATTGCTTCAAGTTATGATTAGAGGCATTTTGAACGTCTTGTTTTACTTGTGTGACCAATAAAATTTAAATTACGTTTGTACAGACTTTAGTACCACGAAAGGTAAATATTTACTGGACTTAGTTTTTTGGTATATTTTGTTTAACTTTTACGCTTATTTATCATCATCATCGTAGTCAAAGCCTTCAAGATTCTCAACAATAATCAATTACAATCTTTATTAAGTCATTGGACCACCTTCTGGGGTGGCTACCAACGCTGCTTTTTCGGTATGTCGTTCCCCTCACGAATTTTATGACCTCAAAGGTCATCGTTTTTGCGATATATTTTATTACTATGACCTCTTATTATTTTGAATGCTATGTGCTAAATAAACAAGTGAGCCCAGTTCCAAAGTTTGCGTGATATTATTTTTATAATACGAGGGCTGTTCGCGGACGCCTACTATTTTACGAAGAGCAAAATCTGCGTTGCTAAAATCACGGTAGTGTTTAGAAATAGGAGTTCTTTGCTCGTATCTACGAGTACACTAATATTATAAAGAGGAAAGATTTGTATTTTTGTATGTAACGAATAAACTCAAAAAGTACTGGACCGATTTTAATAATTCTTTCACCATTCGAAAGCTACATTATCCACGAGTAACATAGGCTGTGTGTGTGTATAAACCAATGTGCCATCATATTAAAACCTACCAAACCCATTTTTTATGGTCATCATCGAAGGAGAAGAGTCATCATACACTGCATTCAAGCGTTCTTTGATTTCACCGACTGATATTGCTGTTTTAACATTTCCACATGCGGTAACTATGAGTCTGATTCGATTGACATTTTGACAGTAGCCGTCTACCAGAATGTTCTACACGATAGTTAAATTCTCTTGCAATAGTGGCTAAGTACTTATCGGTCCACCTCGGTAACTTTGGTCAAGGTTAAGATCTAATACTTGTAAGTGGAACTAGCCGTTGCTATAAGAGCCAAGTCTACATTATCAATGTATAATTACAAAGATGTGATAAGACGAAATACTTCTATTTACGAGTTCATACAACAACTAACTGACCCACGCAACCTTGTTTGCGTTTTCTATTGCCCGTAGCGTGAAAATGTTACCCCGTTTCTGTAACATTCTTCTTAGTTACTCCGCTCTTATTAATATTAGCATGATGATATACAGCCTTTAGCCTTTCTCGATAAATAACTATCCAACAATGAAATAATTTTTCAAATCGGGACAGCGGTTCCTGAGATTAGAGCATTCAAACAAACAAACTCTTCAGTTTTATATATTAGTATAGATAATGGTCCCAATCTGTACGCAACAAATTACATCTATAAATTAAATGATTAAAAAGAAATACCAAAATGTTTACTGGGACCATTATTTTATCTAAGGAGGTCCCGGGGGAGCAATAATTGTCCCATAATATACTTTTCCTGTTTATCCTATTGTTCCTTTTGGGTATTTTAATTGGCTTATACCGTTTGATTTGGGTACAGAAGTCATTATTTGTTTAAAGAACAAATAAAGTGAATACAAATATTTGAAAATATAAATATATTGTATTTCGTGAACATGAGATGAGTTTCAAACTTTATTCTAACTTTTATCCGTGAGAGAATCATAATATGACACAAATGGAGTTATACTCTACCTACAAAAACAAGAGAAGGGAGTGAACAACCGGATGGTGACGTAATAGGAATATAGAGCTTCAACACTTCCACACGTGGGTGTCGTAAGAACCGACTTTTTTTTATTATGCTCCGTGGCAACCTGTAAAATGTAACAATAAGTCACTACTCTGTCCGATATGTTGCATCTGTTAGAGCATTTTTCAGTTTGGTAGGACACTTCTCATACAGGTGTCTCAATCCAGCCTGACGAATCTATCCCGCAGAGTTGGAACACTGTGTCTTTTTAATAATAATAATATTTCGGACATCTATCAGACAACGCCATCTAGTCCCAAACTAAGCAGAGCTTGTACTATGGGTACTAGGCAACTGATATGAATACATATATACTATTTTTTGTAAATATATACATATTATACATAGAAAACACCTAAACTCCGAAACAAATATTTGCAGTTCATACGAACATTTGATCCGACCCGGGATTCGAACCTGAGACTTCAAGCACAGCAGTCGCTTACGCTACCACTACGCCATCGAGGCAGTCTGTTTGTCTTTTTAGTCTTTTATGTTGGAGGCCTCCTTCTCCGCTCAGTCCAAAAGCAAGCTCATTTATATGATTTGAGAGTCTTTTCTGGTAGTTGTTGCTATACGTCATGATCTCCTGTTTAACAGTAAGAACCGACTAAGGGTAAAAACTACGCAGGACTAAAGCGACGCAAAGACGCAAAACTTGACACAAAGCCTACACCATCCCGTCTGGCCATCGTGGTACAATAGGCCAAAACCTAAGGAGAGGAAATCTAAAAGAGAATTTGCACTCAAATATCCTAATAAAATACCTAACTATGAGCCTATTCAATGTATATTATGGACGATTAATACGGCCGTAAAGAGAACATCTTCTTCTTAATCAAAACGGTCCGCAATTAATGGAAGATTTAGTGGGCGTATTTTACTCACAAGTGGTTCTGGGGTCACATTAATGATAGTTTTGAGGTTTAAGCATTGGATGGAAATGGTTTTAGATAGTGAACAATCCGTTACTACTTAAGATTAATTGGGTTTTAGCGTAAATGTTCCTCTGGTGTCCATTTTTCTATTGAGTCGGTATGAGTGAGTTACATGAATCCTACTTCCACTAACGTTATGAAGGCGAATGTTGGAAATATGTGGATGCTTTAACAAATTCACTGAACTGATTTAAATAAAGCTATACATTATTTATATGTATGATTTAAATATATCCATTAAAAATAAATCTATGTATATATAGCTAGTTACAAAACTTTCTTAAAACTTTAGTGTCCGTTTAGAATTTATAATCAACAGCTTTTTGATTTACATCAAAACTTATTTCTAATTATTTTCTATCTGCTGCCTGTTTTTTCCGACTAATCTCTAAAAAGACTCTACAGATGTGTATGTCTGTTATACTAGACTTAGTTTATTGGGATATTATTACTTAACTTAACTTGTGGTTCACTATTATGGTCATAGTGACTTCCACATAAGATATAGATATAATATATGCTGTCGCGGAGTTTTATTTAGAACTGTTTAAGACGAATAATTCTACAGCAATTATTTTCGTGTAACTCCAATGGTTTGAGCAGCGATTGCCAAGATAGCTGTCAAAGGGCTGATTTTTTCTGACTTACTTGACAGTTATCGTTATATTATGACCAAATTATAAAAAATCTCTACAAGTTTTAACTTATTATGTTTTAATTATATCTAAGCTGTATTATTGCAAAGTGTTATGAAAATAGGTTCAGTAGTTTCTGCGCGAGAGAGTAACAAACACACACATCCTCAAAAACTACTTTTTAGGATTCCGTTGTCATAATGTTTAAACGAAAACCTTATAGTTTCAGTATATCCATCCGTCTGTCCACACGACAAAGAGTAAAATAGAATCCCTTCCTACCTACCTTTTGACGGATATGAAATTGTTCATGTGAAAACTTATTTAAACGCGTTGAGCACTTTTTAGATACTGTGTGTATATGTACATAAATATAAATCCATGCGTTATTAAATTGATCATTAACACTTCTTTATAAACCAATAATAATATTCTAATAACTCGACGATATCATTGGCGATCTCCAAAGACTGCCACGCATTTTTATCTACGAGTATAAACCCCATGAGGTAGGGTGTCATTAGATACGGTTGTTTAAAATAATAATGGTTTAGAAATACAACATGTAATTGCGACAATTATCATAGTTCATATCTGTCTATGATTAATTTTGAAGAACGTGCATATCAGCTGGATGTCGAATAATGTTTGGCATGGGAATAATATTTATTTCGTATCTATTTCACAAGTTCCAATATATCGCATTAATTGGATATTCCACGGAATAAAACATTGCATCAAATTTCCTGCTATTGCACCACAACAAAAGTTACTTTGTTTGAACTTTTGAACACTAGACATAAGCGATACATCAGTCTCAGCGTTAACATCTATTGTTTCAATATTTCGGTGTAACGTGTTCGATCCTAAATAATACAATAACTAAACTACAGTGAAGTGAAGAACTTATTGTAGGAAAAAGTCAAATCATCATTCTAGGGTTGCGCATACAGCTCACAATGTTATAAAGACAATTTGTCATCAGTGAATTTAATGTTAATAACCTCAGATTCCGGAGAGTAAACTTGAATATTGTTCAACAAATACATGATATGTGGACGTGAAATACGTGAATACGTATACTTCTAATACTTTTATAAGGTTTTAACGAGCTCACTGTTCTACGAGAAACGGTTTAAAGCTGATTACGATATTTACCTCCACATCTGAAAGAAAATCAAATCGGTGCATTAGCGATTTGCAGTTTATTGAGGCCAAACACTAAAGAATCTATAGATTTGTAGAAAAAAAATACAAAAAAGATTTATCGTTGAAATTAAATACTGTAATATAGTATAATAATATATATATTTTAAACAACGATAAATCGATTTAAAGCCAAGAAGTCGGTCACTGCGACAATGTTTAGCACATCATGTCTATATCAGCATCAGCCTTCCGATTATATGTCATTAAGCCTAAAAGTGAATCGATTGAAGTTTATGATAACTGATGTCAAAACTCAGAATTCTGAATTAATAAACATACTTTCTAATATTTGTGCGACTATGACATATATGTCTAACAAATTAGAAATCAAAGATTACGAAATTAATACATTAAAAGATAAATTACTGCAATTGGAAAACAGCAATTTCGTTATCGATGAGAACCATGAAATTAATAACTGTGAAGAACCGATAGAAATGACAAAATGGTACAGTAGTTCTTCCTCAATTTCAAGCTCTGATGATTCCAGTCAAAAATCACAGTTGACAGATAATAGTAACTCAACATTAAAAAGTAATGTCGGCAAAACTGAAGTTGATAAACAAATTATCACTAGCCCTAACATTGACGAATGGACTGTTGTAAACAAGAAACGTAAAGATCGTGTGAAGAAAAAAAAGACTGAAAAAAAGGAAGTGACTTATCCTGCTGGCCTGGAGGTGGTCAATGGATGGACCTACCTTCATTTATATAATGTTCAATTGGGAACGACTGCCAAAACAGTTTTAACATACATTAAATCCTTGTGTGGATATCCTGATTGTACAGTTGATCTTTTAAAAACTCGTGCGGAATATGCTTCTTTTAAAATTGGAGTACCAGTGGAACTTGCAGAAAGAATATTAATGACAGAAAACTGGACTGGAAATATACGCATAAAGCCTTGGAAAATGAACGCTCCTCCGAGGAAAGTTCTGAAAGTTCCTAGTTCTGATAACTCTAAGACTGATGAAAAAGATAAGGCGTCAATAACGACACAAAACATTACTCTTAATAAAACTATAAGCAACACTAATTCTAAGAATTCCAAGACTGATGCAAAAGAGACGGCCGTAACATCCACACAAAACCTCCCTCTAAAGACGATTGTAAAGAATACTAGTTCTGTTAATCCTAAGACTGAAGAAAAAAATAAGACATCTACAGCTAACCAAAAAGATTTGAAATCTAAAAATCTAAACCAAAGAAAAAAATGATTAATTGGAATCTTGTTTTCAAATAGTTTTATTTAATAATAGAAAATTTCAAGATATTGTTGATATGTGAATTTTGTGTTCATTTAACTGTTCAAAATCGAAGGAAAAAAGGTGTCAACAGTATTGATACGCTATAATGCGCATTTATTTCTATAGGACGTCGATCGGTGAACTTGGTTAAATGTATTTCTACGTACCCTAATGTGGGGGAACGGGTATCATGTTCCACCCAACACATAGGGAGGATCCTCCGACCAGGCGAGGTGATCATGCCTGGCGGGCCACTGCCCAACAGTTAATGTTGGGATGTTGTTTATATGATAATCGGCGCGAGATCTATTAATTGCGCGATTCAGGATTGGTAGTTTCTTCGTATTGTAGATTACTCCGTAGTTCAGTGTAACTTCGGTAGATGGCGCTGTAGTATGTTATGTTGTATGTAGAGGTCGCTACACTATTATATTTTAATTTAATGCTTTAACGTTGTGGCTATATTATATAATAATTTTGCCTACTACCTTGAGTGAATGTCTAAAATCAGTTGTTAGAAGTACACAGTTTCTATTACGTAAATCTTGAAATTATTCAAAGTTCTTACTACTAGTTATATAATTTTAGTATTTTATAATAAAAACCCTAGTTTTGCAGTTATGTGTTTCATTATTTACTAATACCATATGTGCAGGATTAATATGCCTTATAAAAAACCGGTGTTAAAAATATTTCTTATTGCATTCCATAAAGCGAGTGAGGTTAGAGGAGTCCTCACCCCTTAATTCGAAGTTAATAGGTGATATACAACCATTGGGTCACCCATATGATCTTTTGCCTTGTGATTTCATAAACAAAATTGCAGTTGATAAGAAGATGATATTAGTTCACTTGTTTATTAAGTTTGAGTAAACCATAACTATTGATATCCAATCATTACCAAAACAAATCGATCTTCCTCAAAACCTTTTATTAAATCAAGTTGGAGTTTCTTGAAGTATTGTGTTATGTAGTACTGAACTTCGATTTTCTACGCCGAGCGAGTAACATGAGATGGGTTGTGGATCCAAGCACTAGGCGATAGCAAAGTTCAGCAGAAAAACAGTTGTCTATATTTAACGTGCGTGACAGCTGACTATTTAACGTGATCTCCGAGGCACGGAGGGGTCTCAAAATGTTAAGACTAGTCACCTATTCTCAATCTGATACTTACTGTGTTTTTATGGGGTAGGGGCAAACGAGCAGACGCGTCGCTTGGCAACACCAGAGACCGGTGCCGCTTACAAATGCGGTACTGGCCTCTTAACAGTACACTCTTTTCTTAATTTTTTTAAATAAAATGAACAATTGTTTGAAGGTCGTATTGTACCAGGAATATCGGGAATGTGTTTGATTAGCTTTGCAACGTGATAACCTACTCGATTACCACTGAACCATTATTATCTTTATCAAAATAATCTTAAACAAAAAATATAGAATAATAAGGAAAAAGTAATTCATTTAAAAAGTGACTCATTTAACGAGACACTGATTAGTAACATATAATATATATACATATAACATATTGTATTTGGTATTAAAGGGAAAACCTATAAACGACAGTATTGTATTATATTTAGGGAATTTCCAAATGATTTGATCTATTGTTCGCTTAGAAAAGTTGCATATTGTACCTAAGTCTGGGGCTTCCCGAACAGCTAGGTCTAGTTACCCCGGCCTTTATATATATAACAATATTATATTTTATAAATAACAAAATTATTTAAAAACAATAGTTTTTTCAATGAAGTCGAAGAAAAGCGGTTAACGCCCAACGAAGTGGGCACGAGTCGGCTAGTATTATATATATTTATTTGTTCATAACTAATAGTACGTAATCTCCAAGGTTACCTGTGTAATGTGATAACCTAATATCGGATTATGTATTATAATATTGTCTGAGGTATAAGATAATATTTGACCTTTGTGGTTAAGTATCTTGGACTTAGGCTGCTGTTATATTAGCTCTCGACGCGATTTCTCTCTCAATTTGAGAACCAAGACCTTGTCGAAAGACTAATCACTATAGTCGTTCCAATCGTTTATTTAACTTTTGACAGCTCTAATACTTAATCAAATAGTGATATCCTGACCCGTCACCGATTCGATTTCTTTTATAGATCGATTTTATGCATGAAGAAGTTTTAATCGATTTAACACACTCATTATTTTATCGATAATTTCGTACTTTTATCGATTATTAAACAGCAACAACGAACGCGGAGCCGACGCGCGTCGCCAATTTGTTGTTAGTGTTAATCCACATTTTCATACGTCGAGTCGAATATTTACATACTCCGTATTGATTTATTTGTGAATTCTCACGTTTGGTTGAGTTGAGCGTATCGTTCCTCCCTTCGTTACTGTCAAAATACCAAAAAATAAAGTACTCAAAGGACATACAAGAATAATTTTATTGTATGTTTTATAAATATAATCGATAATCGATTTATTTCAAAGCTGTTTTTATAGTCTGTGGTCAATAATTACGAATTACACATCTCTAAGTGGGCGGAGCCCGTCCATGAAGTACAGTATTCCCTGTAGTACATTGTATCAAAAATTATTACAAAACTTTATGTGCGTGATCTGTCAAAAGTTAAATAAACGATTGGAACGACTATACTTCTCTTTATTTCCTGTGATCAGATTGATTGATTCTAGATAAGCCTCATCTCTCACTATCTCCTTCACTTGTTTTATGTACATTATTCTGAGCCGACCTCGTTTTGAACCAACGCGATTTTAAAACGGAAGTTTTTCTCAATTGTATTGTATTTTTTTATGATTGGTAGGTACCTCAGAACTTTCGAACGGGTGAACTAATTTTGATGATTATTTTTTGTTTAAGATCTGGTGCTTCCCGTGTGATCACGGTTCAATGTGGTCCAGTTCTTGAAGTCGGTTTTCTTTAGATTTTCATTTCCCTTCTATTTTGCCTTAAGTATCAATCTGAAGAAGTTTTGTATTTTGAAAGCGTCAACCATTTTTCCTCTTCTGCCCCCATAAATAGGTTGCAAGTGTTTCGCATCGATTATCTTTCTAGAATTGCCAACGTCTCTTTTCGCTTGTATCATTGGCCAATATTTGTATTGACCACATGACTTAGTGTTGAAAGTCCTCGTTTCAGTACATTTGTTATTTTAGTTACCGAGCGAGAGAAGGTATCGGAGTCCCAAACACATGATCTCTCTTAATGGGTAAGGGTGGGGGGACCAGGTTCTAACGCACTGGCGAATCTTTGTAATTGTGCTAAATGCAGCTATAGTCACATACAGGTTGTCTCTTGTATAATCCATACTAATATTATAAATTTTCATCTATAAGTAACTCTGTGTGTCACGCTTTCACGACCAAACCGCTGTAACGATTTCAATGAAATTCGGCATGAAGATACTTTGATTTTTCAGAAAGAATATAGGCTACTCTTGACCGCGATAACCGAAAAACACGCGGGCAGAGTCGTGGGCAAAAGCTACTATTACTATAAATATTTAATAGAACTTGAATATAATGACGTACAAAATATCACTGTTACAGTTGAAATTCACTAGCATAAAAATATTTCTTCTGTATAGTTGAAAACAAAACAAGGTCGGCTTAGATCAAAAGGCGTACTCTAGCAGCAGTGAGGAATGTGCCGACATTTTGTAAGATGCGTGCAACGTGACAACAAAGGGTTGTACTACCCTTTGAACTACGCCGACATACCTAATTATACGTAAATTAAATACATTCAGAAACTTGTGCCATTTTAGTCCCAACTGGTGCTAATTGTATTGAAATGAAAATCTATAAACTAAACTACAAGTCACTAAAAAGTGATTTATTCCGTCAAAAGACGTTCCAGATGTCACAGGTTGAGCAGAATTAGAAATGTCACACTAAAAATGGTACGAGTAGTTATTTAAAATGTTTAGTAGAAAAACTAAATTTTTGAAATTAAAAATAAGAGAAAAGAAAATGAGAAACTTTAGTGAAGCAACCACAGGACTAGCACCATCGATGCTTGTTTTTCAAATTTCAACTGTGTCATCTAGTGTTTTAGCTGTTGGTGCCACCACATTGAATAAAAAACGCATAATAACAGTTGCTACGCATAAAATATGCATAAAAAGGAAACTCTATTATCAGCTTTCATTTTATGATAAGACATTATTCTACTATAAACATGAAAATATTTTTGAACAATTTATGTCACTCTCAAGTTTGTTTTGTGAAACCACGCTTCAGCACAAATATGCGGCTCTACCAGCGTGATACTACGGTTGCACAGAAGACCAATATTATGATACTTTTTATTGCTGTTCAACGAGTAAGTGAGGTTGTCGGTGGACCCTCCAGTGACTCTACATTCACACATGACTGTGAGCGTCGGCAATCACTTACCATCAAAAAATAGAGACGCACATTAAACTCACCGTGTTAAAATTCTTACCTATGACATTGATAGGGAGGATTTATTAAAACATAAAGGTACAAGTGAAAAAACTAAACAGAATGTACAATAATTGTAATTATTTTATTTTTACATAAAACTACATCAAATAATTTAAGACTAGTATTTAGTTACATCGAATAATTTCAAGATTTTCCTTATATAAACTGTTTACTTTTGCATACTGTGGAATGACATTATATTTTCACTAAGGCTAAGGCGAAAAAACATGAAATTTATGCAAAATACGGCCACGGCGTTTATGTGTAAAAGAGTCCGTAGAAATAAATTAAGTTCTACACTGTACTGCATTCTACGTTCTTTAGAAATCATATGCATATTACAATATGCATACGATTTACGACGATACGAAACACATAATATTAACACAATTTTTTTTAAAATTTTAACAGCTTAATAAAGTCAATTTCATATCAGGAAAATTCTTGAAAATTTCTCTAAGATAAAATAAAACTACTTAAAATAAGACATCAATTAAATCGATACTTTCTTTGTTTTAGATGTTTTAGATTTCATATCTTTTTGGTTTACTGTAGATGTCCTATTTATTTCTTCAGTCTTGGGGTTAGCAGCACTAGTGTTATTTAAAATCTTCTTTGGGGGAAGGTTTTGTGTGAATGTTACGGCCTTCTCTTTTGCAGCAGTCTTAGAGTTATCAGAACTAGGATCCTTCAGAACTTTCCTAGGAGGAGCGTTCATTTTCCATGGCTTTATGCGTATATTTCCAGTCCAGTTTTCTCTCTTTAATATTCTTTCTGCAAGTTCCACTGGTACTCCAATTTTAAAAGAAGCATATTCTACACGAGTTTTTAAAAGGTCAACTGTACAACCAGAATATCCAGACAAAGATTTAATGTATGTAAAAACTGTTTTGGCAGTCGTTCCCAATCGGACATTATATAAATGAAGGTAGGTCCATCCATTGGCCACTTCCAGGCCAGGGGGATAAGTAAATTCCTTTTTTTTAATTGTCTTCGACTCTACACATTCTTTCTGTTTCTTGTTTACAACAGTCCATTCGTCAATGTTAGGGCTTGTGATAATTTGTTCATCAACTTGGGTTTTTTCGACGTCACTTTTTAATGTTGAGTCACTATTAACTGACGATTGAGATTTTTGACTCGAATAATCAGAGTCTGAAGTTGAGGAAGAACTGGAACTACTGTACCATCTTGGTACATCATTTTTAACGTCAGATATAACCTCTGACTTTATTAAGTCTTGGTTGCCTTCTAATTGTATCCTTTCTGCAAAATCATTTATTTCAGAGCTTTCATGCATGTTTTTCTTTAATATAGCAATTTCATAATCTTTCATTTTTAATTCCGCATCATATTTGCTAGCCATTTCCTTCATGGTTATACAAATGTTTGAAAGTATGCTTTCTAACTGAGCATTCTGAGTTTTGATGTCAGATACAACAAGCTTCAATCGATTCACTTCTAGGTTTAGAGACGAATAATCGGAAGGCAGATGTTGATAATCATGTGGTATGCCAAACATTGCTGAATCGATTTAAATCGATATTTCAGAAAAAATTTTTACGAGAACGTGGCGTTAGATACCGTAATCAGCTTTGACCGTCCTTTGCAGAACAGTAAGATCATTAAAACTGGATAAATGCCTTAGGAGACAATTTGTTTTTCACGTTTACTTAAATGTAGATTAGTGACCTTATGAGCTGTATGCGCAACCCCAGAATGGCTTTATCACATACTTGACACTTTTTCCTAGAATAAGTTCTTCACTTCACTGTAGATATTATTCAGTTTGTATCGAACACGTTACACCGAACTATTAGAACAGTAGTTGTTAACGCTGAGACTGATGTCTCGCTTATGTTAAGTGTTCAAAAGTCCAAACAAAGTAACTTCTGTTGTGGTGCAATACGAGTTAATTTGTTGAAATGTGTTATTCCGTGATTGATATCACATATTGCAACTTGTGTAATAAAAACGAAATAAATATTGTTACCATGTCAAACATTATTGAACATCCAGAAAAGTAAATGACAACAAACAAATAAACAGTTACAATTTTATTATAGACTAGCTGAACCCCGCGGTGCTAACCGCGGTTATTGTCGTATCGTGGGTAACGCTGCGGGGCGAAGCTAGTCTAAAAAATGTAAGCCTAAGTTACTCCTTGTACCATCAGCTACCTACCAGTGAAAGTCCCGTCCAAATCGGTCCAGCCATTCCAGAAATTAGTCGGAATAAACAGACAGACAGACAAAACTTTTAAAAATATATATTTTGGTCTGTGTATCGTATATGCATTCATATGCATGTAGTAGAGTTTTTTTATATTATTTTTTTTTTATTTCGGTTCGGTTATTTTAATATTACAAACAGACACTCCAATTTTATTTATTTGTATAGATTAGTTGAACCCCGCGGTGCTACCCGCGGTGTTCTATAAAGCGTGAAGCTATATCTTTATAAATTGGAGCCTATGTGTTATTCTGATGTGTAAGTTATGTTATTGTAAATTTTTGCGTGAAAGAGTAACAAACATACTCACTTACATACTCAGAAACTTTCGCGTTTGTAATATTAGTAGGATATTAATCACAAACTATATTTTACAAGATTTTATTAAACCATTTTGTTGTGATTACTACGACCAAACTTTCAATTGCGCACAATTACTGAAGATATCACCTAATTATTATTCATTCTCTTAGTACAGATTAACTGAGAATAGTATATATATGTATATACTCCTTGTATCATCAGCTATCGGCTAGTAAAAGTTCCATTAAAATCGGTTAAGCCGTTCCAGAGATAAGCCTCAACAAGCAGATTGACTGACGGACAGACAGACGGACGAAAATAAAAAAAAAACCCTTTAATTTAAAATGACAAACAGACAATTAATTTTTTTATTGGTACACATTTGTAGTAACAACAATATCGAATTAGGTGTATACAATATCTATACTGACATACTTGAATACATAAACGGTTTGATTGTATGGTGGTTGAAGCAGCCGCCACGCCGTTTTCTATTACCTTAAGTTTGATGGGTTCAAATCCCACATGGAATAAGACTTAGATCTACAAATCCGGGTGTCCTTTGTGTTCGTATCATGTATCTTTGTTAGGTTCTCCGCGACACAAGATTATTTGCTAGTGCGAAAGTTGTCTTTAGGATAAAATTTAATATTAGGTCGTAGGTACTGGTGCGTTTCTTCAGTACTGGTCATTTCAAATAAAAAAAGTTTGTAATGGCTTTGTATTCTAAATTCAAATTAATTTTGTTTTAAAACCATGACATTCTATTTACAAACTCAGTCTTTTGTTCTTTGATTAGCGTTGTATTTTCGTTACATTTGAACATTTTTCGTCATAATGCGTACTTTAAAAATTCGTGTAATTATGGAATATGAGTTCCGTCGTGGCACCTACGCGACACAAACGGCACGTAACATCAAAAACGTTTACGGAGAGAACTGTACAAACGAACGCACAACCCTTTATTGGTTTTCCCGGTTCCGTTCTGGAAATTTTGACTTGAAAAATGAAGCTCGTGGTCGTCCGGAGACTTTGGTTAACAATAATGAATTAAAGGCGATTGTGGAAGCTGACGAAACTCAATCTACAGCTGAGCTAGCAGCAGCTTTTAATGTAAGCATCAAAACAATATTGATCCATTTGCGACAAATTGGCAAGGTAAAAAAGCTTGATAGATGGGTGCCCCACGACCTTAACGATCGCCAGCGCAACGTACGCGTCGAGACCTGCCTTTCGCTGCTCAACAGGCAAAGAAATGAAGGAATTTTGAAACGAATAGTTACGTGCGTCGAAAAATGGATTCTGTTCGACAATCGAAAGCGCTCAGCAAGTTGGTTAGACCCTAGTTCAGCACCAAAGCAATGCCCTAAACCAAAAATGACCCCTAAAAAGGTGATGGTCACTGTTTGGTGGTCTAGTGCGGGTGTGATTCACCACAGCTTTTTACAAAACGGCATGAGCATTAATGCAGATGTGTACTGTGAAGAACTGGAGAGAATGATGGAGAAGCTTGCACATCTGCAACAGCTTTGGTCAATCGGTCGTCCCCACTGCTCCTTCACGACAACGCGCGACCCCATACTGCGCAACAGACAGTCTTCAAGCTGCAAGAGCTGGGGTTGGAAGCTCTCCCTCATCCGCCATACTCACCAGACCTTGCACCTACCGACTATTACTTTTTCCAAAATTTAGACAACTTTTTAGTGGGTAAAAAATTCAATTCCCGAGAGGCAGTACAAAATGCCTTTGAAGAGTTTGTTGCCTCCCGTCCAGCTGATTTTTACAAGAAGGGCATCAATAAACTGCCAATGCGTTGGCAAAGATGCGTCGATTGCATGGGTGATTACTTCGAATAACAGAAATAAAAAAGTTTGAAAAAATAAGTACTTTCACTTATTGCATACAAAACGGCAATTTCATAGGTAAAGACCTAATATCAATGTTGTAAAACATTGTATGCTATCTTAAAATTGTATCTATTATACAAGACTCAGATTGGATATAAATAAAGATTGTGGAATATGTACCAGTTTATCTTGACACAGTGTCATACAACGTCTTTTTACGCATTTTACGCGCTTTACCGTTGGGGAACCACGCTTCGCCATGAATGGGCAGCTCGACCGAAGTGATACCACAGAAAACCGGTGTGAAACTGTGCCTGCGTTGTGAGTGAGCGAGGATACCGGAGGCCCATACCCCAACTCCTTCCCTCATCCCTTTTTCCATCCCCCAAACGCGGCAACGCACTTGTGACGCCTCTGGTGTTACGGGTGTCCATGTGTAGCGGTAATCGCCTACCATCAGGTGATACAAGTGCTCATTTGCCCCTTATGCATAAAATTTGAGGAAGTAACGCTGTCAGTTGGATAATATTTTATAGAAGGATATAAATAATATTGAACGTATTGATGATGATAACAGATTTTGATAATAATTTTTCAAATTTCAACTTTGTCATCTCGTGTCTTTACCGCTGACGCCACCGTATAGGGAAAATAGAACACAACAACAGTTTTGCTCTAGTATCAGCTTTCTGACTCATTTTGTGATAAAACGTTTTACGATAAACATAGAGTAACCGGTGTGTTTGTTTAGTCATAACAGTGTAGTTTTAGGAGTATACTTGTGATATAATGAAACTAGATACTTCATTTGGTTTGCTTCTCTAATAAGATATTGGTTGTAATTTTTAGTTTTAATGCCGTTAAAAACCCGTGGAACTAGTGAAGTTATACTGTTTCACAGATTACCAATGTTATGGTACTTTTTATTGGTTTTCAACGAGTAAGTAGGTTGTCGGTGAACCGGTTACCGTGAGCGGCGGTAGTCACTTACCATCAGGTGACTCAACTGCTTACATGCCCAAGGTACCATGAAAATAGAGCATTTAATAGGAATTAACATAAAATCTGAAACAATGTGTCCCTGCCTATGACCCTGGTAGGAAGGACACTTTGTGATTGATATGTTTAATGTCTCGAGTTCGATTAGAGAATCGACCAGGGGGTCGGACGAAATGTTTGTATAATCTACAAATATTTGTTTCGGAGTTTGGTTGTTTTCCATTTATGATGTGTGTATTAAAAAAACGTATAATTGTATTCATATTAGTTGTAGAGTACCCATAATACAAGCCCTGCTTAGTTTAGGACTAGATGGCGTTGTGTGTTAGATGTCCGAAATATTCATTTACTTAAACTTATAGGAACAGGTGAAAAAATATAAAAATGTACCAAAAAAAATAACTTTTTTATTTTTAACATATACCTAACTACAAATAATATTTTTAAGACAAGTATCCAGATACGTCGAATAATTTTAAGATTTTCCTTATAAAAATGTATTTGTACATACTGAGGTGACATAATATTTTCACCTAAGTTTGGTATGCGTAGAATCACGAAAATATTGCAGAATATGGCCACAGCATTTATGTGTAAAGGGTAAAGAAATAAATTAAGCTCACTGCACTCTACGTCCTTCAGATCATACACATATTGTAACATTAACTTTTTTTAAATTTTTAACAGCTTAATTAAGTCAATTTCAGATTAGGAAAATTCTTGAAACATTCTCTATCCTACTACTATTATAAAGGCGAAAGTTTGTAAGTATGGATGTATGTATGTATGGATGTTTGTTACTCTTTCACGTAAAAACTACTGAATGGATTTGAATGAAACTTTACCACAATATAGCTTATACATCAGAATAACACATAGGCTACTATTTATAAAGATATAGCTTCGCCTCGCGGCGTTGCCCGCAGTTACCATCGTACCGCGGGTAGCACCGCGGGGTTCAGCTAGTGATAAAATAAAACTACTTAAAATAAGACATCAGTTAAATCGATGCTTTCTTTGGTTTCGATGTTTTAGATTTCAAATCTTTTTGGTTTACTGTAGATGTCTTATCTTTTTCTTCAGTCTTTTGGTTAATAGAATTAGTGTTCTTTGCAATCTTCTTTGCAGGCAGACAGGTTGATTTCAGGGCCTTCTTTTTGTATCAATCTTAGAATTGTTAGAATTAGTGCTGCTTATAGTTTTGTTCAGAGTAAGGTTTTGTGTCGCTATTAACGCCTTATCTTTTTCATCAGTCTTAGAGTTATCAGAACTAGGATCCTTCAGAACTTTCCTAGGAGGAGCGTTCATTTTCCACGGCTTTATGCGTATATTTCCAGTCCAGTTTTCTTTCTTTAATATTCTTTCTGCGAATTCAACTGGTAATCCAATTTTAAAAGAAGCATATTCCGCACGAGTTTTTAAAAGGTCAACTGTACAGTTAGGATATCCACACAAGGACTTAACGTAATTAAAAACTGTTTTGGCACTTGTTCCCAATCGGACATTATATAAATGAAGGTAGGTCCATCCATTGGCCACTTCCAGGCCAGGAGGATAAGTTACTTCCTTTTTTTTAATTGTCTTCGACTCTACACATTCTTTCTGTTTCTTGTTTACAATCAAAACAGTCCATTCGTCAATATTAGGGCTAGTGATAATTTGTTCATCAACTTGAGTTTTCTCGACGTTACTTTTTAATCTTGAGTTACTATTATCTGACGACTGAGATTTTTGACTCGAATAATCAGAGTCTGAAGTTGAGGAAGAACTGGAACTACTGTACCATCTTGGTACATCATTTTTAACGTCAGATATAACCTCTGACTGTATTAAGTCTTGATTGCCTTCTAATTGTATCCTTTCTGCTAAATCATTTATTTCAGAGCTTTCGTGCATGTTTTTCTTTAATATAGCAATTTCATAATCTTTCATTTTTAATTCCGCATCATATTTGCTATCCATTTCCTTCATGGTTATACAAATGTTTGAAAGTATGCTTTCTAACTGAGCATTCTGAGTTTTGATGTCAGATACAACAAGCTTCAATCGATTCACTTCTAGGTTTAGAGACGAATAATCGGAAGGCAGATGTTGATAATCATGTGGTATGCCAAACATTGCTGAATCGATTTAAATCGATATTTCAGAAAAAATATTTACGAGAACGTTTCACAGTATGGAAACTTATTATTAAAATTTTCTACAAATCAATTGATACTTTGATGTTTGTAATCGAATATCTTCAAAATTATTTAAATTCAATTAACTGCAAATCATTAACCAAAACGATTGAATTTTTTTCTAGATTTGGAGTTAGATACCGTAATCAGCTTTGAACCGTCGTTTGCAGAACAGTAAGATCATTAAAACTGTATAAGTGCCTTAGGAGACAATTTGTTTTTCACGTTTATTTAAATGTAGATTAGTACTTAAAACTGCCTGTGACTGAGTTTGCGATCATTGACATTGAGTTCACTGATGATAAATTGTCTTTATGACCTTGTGAGCTGTATGCGCAACCCTAGAATTGCTTTATCACATACTTGACACTTTTCCCTACAATAAGTTCTTCACTTCACTGTAGATATTATTTAGTTTGTATCGAACACGTTACACCGAACTATTAGAGCAGTAGTTGTTAACGCTGAGACTGATGTCTCGCTTATGTTAAGTGTTCAAAAGTCCAAACAAAGTAACTTCTGTTGTGGTGCAATACGAGTTAATTTGTTGAAATGTGTTATTCCGTGATTGATATCACATATTGCAACTTGTGTAATAATAAGAAATAAATATTGTTACCATGTCAAACATTATTGAACATCCAGAAAAGTAAACGACAACAAACAAATAAACACGTAGTTACAATTTTATTATAGACTAGCTGAACCCCGCGGTGTTACCCGCGGTTATTGTCGTATCGTGGGTAACGCTGCGGGGTGAAGCTAGTCTAAAAAATGTAAGCCTAAGTTACTCCTTGTACCATCAGCTACCTACCAGTGAAAGTCCCGTCCAAATCGGTAAAGCCGTTCCAGAGATTAGCCGGAACAAACAGACAGACAGACAAAAATTTTAAAAATATATATTTTGGTATGTTTACCGTATATAAATTCATATGCATGTAGTAGAAAGCGGTTATTTTAATATTACAAACAGACACTCCAATTTTATTTATTTGTATAGATTAGTTGAACCCCGCGGTGCTACCCGCGGTGTTCTATAAAGCGTGAAGCTATATCTTTATAAATTGTAGCCTATGTGTTATTCTGATGTGTAAGTTATGTTTTTGTAAATTTTTGCGTAAAAGAGTAACAAACATACTCACTTACATACTCACAAACTTTCGCGTTTGTAATATTAGTAGGATATTAATCAAAATATTGTATTTACTAACCCTGATTGCTTTTAAAAGCCGTATCTAGTAAGACAACTGCTCATGGAGTTGATGGATAAAATAGTGACATCGCCATTAAAAGGTATTGTAAAAATTATATTTTACAAGATTTTATTTAACCATTTTGTTGTGATTACTACGAGCGAACTTTCAATTGCGCATAATTACTGAGGATATCACTTAATTATTATTCATTCTCTTAGTACAGATTAACTGAGAATAGTGTAGAAAAAAATAGCCTAAGTTACTTCTTGTATCATGAGCTACCTGCTAGTAAAAGTCCCATTAAAATCGGTTAAGTCGTTCCAGAGATAAGCCGCAACAAGCAGATTGACTGCCGGACAGACGGACGTAAATAAAAAACATAAAGCTTTTAATTTAAAATGACAAACGGCACAATATTTTTTTTATTGGTATACATTTGTAGTAACAACAGTATCGAATTAGGTGTATACAATATCTATACTGACATACTTGAATACATAAACGGTTTGATTGTATGGTGGTTGAAGCAGCCGCCACGCCGTTTTCTATTACCTTAAGTTTGATGGGTTCAAATCCCACATGGAATAAGACTTAGATCCACAAATCCGGGTGTCCTTTGTGTTTGTATCATCTATCTTTGTTAGGTTCTCCGCGACACAAGATTATTTGCTAGTGCGAAAGTTGTCTTTAGAATAAAATATAATTAATAATGCTGCATGTAACACTCTAAGAAAAAGAAGAAGAAGACTCTTAGTTAGTCCAGTTATCGAGAAAAGCTATAGGCTATATATCCTCACGCTTCGACTACAGAAGCAGATTATCTATGATATATTTACAGGTAGTAGAGCCACGCTGACTGCAGCACGAACGAGCGTACTACCCTCTCACAGAAGATCAACGTAAAATTACAGCGTTCGTACCGCCGTGTTTTGTTGGTGAGTGCGAGACCGGAGGCCCAATGATGCAGAAGCATCACTAGGCAGCCAAAATGTGGGTCACCATGCTGCATTGTTGTATTCGCAATGTGTATCGTGACCACTACTCTTGAATTCTGCTAATGATTTTCATAAGGCGGACTAGAGTCATTTTCGAAAGGCCATAAATAAAAAAAAAACGGAGGAAAATTATTCTATTGCATGCGCTGTGTAAACGGTAAAGTTTCATAAAACAACGTGTGTAATAATTTTACAAGTTTAAATTGATCTTATCTTATCTTATCAAGCCGTAAACGTCCACTACTGGAGCAACCAAAGTGCTAAGTGGTAAATCGGTTATCTCCGGTCTTCTAAGCTGTACGTGATGTATTGACAGTTCGGACAGTCCTTCATGCGTTATTCTAATAGGTCAGTAAACTTGAACGGAGGAATATATTTCTGTGTATTAGTCTGATTGTATTGTGTTTAGAGTAGGTATAGGGTACGTTCGTGTAGAGTAAGAACTTGATCGTAACCGATACTGACACCTTTGAGTGCACCCACTAAAATAAGAATGAGAAGGAGGATGTTCCGTCTCCCGTTTCGATATTCAGTCAGTGAGTGAGTCAGTCAATGAAAAAATTTGTTCGGTGAGGTCACGTTATCATTGTGGACGAGCCGATCCAAATATGCGAAAGCATGACTCACCAAATATCAATGTTATAAAACATTGTACGTTATCTTAAAATTGGATCTATTATATAGGATGTCTCAAAAGAAATTTTATATTTGTTTAGCTTACTGCGTGAACGCTGCGTACTTGAGGGGTGCGGGGGTTATGTCAATTGGTAGCTTGGCTCTTGGGGATTCAGTCGCTATGGAGCGTTTCTCGGGAGCAGACCGCGCGTTGTGCGTGCGAGAGTTTTACAAGAACGGTGATTCGACAACTGTCGCGCGTAGAAAATTCTGCAGTATTCGAGGTTTTCGCCACTTAAATGATGCGCCAAGCCTTCCTCTCATTCGACATTGGGTTAAAAAGTTTAAAGAGACTGGATCAACGCTGGATAAATCAAAATCCGGGCGACCTAGGTCATCAAGAACGGTAGAAAACGTGGAGAGTGTTAATCAATCTGTACGTGACGACCCGAGCCTTTCAATTCGGAAGCGCGCGAGTGCTTTAAATGTGCATAGATCATCATTACATCGCATTATGCACAAAGATCTAAAGCTGCACCCCTACAAAATTCAATTGGTGCAAGAATTAAAGCCCCAAGATGCCGGTCAGAGGCTTAATTTCGTAAATCAGATGATTGAGCGATTTTCAACGTTTACCAACATTTTGTTTTCGGATGAAGCTCATTTTCATCTTAATGGCCACGTAAATAAGCAAAACTGCCGCTACTGGAGTTCAGCCAATCCGAAACGCAAACATCAGAAACCCCTACACTCGCCTAAAGTGACCGTATGGGCTGCCATGTCGGCGCGAGGAATTATCGGCCCTTACTTTTTTGAAGACGAAATGGGGCGTACAGTTACAGTGAATTCAGAGCGTTATGTGGAGATGTTAGACAACTTCTTGGTACCTGAACTGCAAAACTTTCCTGGCTATAACCAAAGAACATGGTTTCAACAGGACGGAGCAACTTCACACACGTCCAATATATCTCTGCCACGTGTTCGTGAAATTTTCTCAGGAAAATTGATCTCCCGGAGAGGTGACATAAATTGGCCTCCACGTAGCCCAGATTTAACCCCTATGGACTTTTTCCTATGGGGTTATCTTAAATCTAAAGTTTACGCCAATAAACCAACTTCACTGGCGCATTTGAAAGAAAATATCCGTCACGAAATGGCAGCCATCCCTCACTCCACCTGTCGAGCAGTCATAAGTAATTTTACTGTTCGATTAAATGAGTGCCAACAACGTGAGGGTTTACATTTAGACGATATTATTTTTAAGAAATGAATTCCCAAAAAGTGTATTTTAACAATAAATAAACATTTTTTCTATATACCGCTTCCTTTTTTTTTAATCAATCCACTAAATATGAAATTTCTTTTGAGACACCTTGTACAAGACTCAGAGTATGTTTGTTACTCTTTTACGCAAAAATTTACAATAACATAACTTACACATCAGAATAACACATAGGCTACAATTTATAAAGATATATCCTCACGCTTCGACTACAGAAGCAGATTATCTATGATATATTTACAGGTAGTAGAGCCACGCTGATTTCAGCACGAACGAGCGTACTACCCTCTCACAGAAGATCAACGTAAAATTACAACGTTCGTACCGCCGTGTTTTGTTGGTGAGCGCGAGACCGGAGGCCCAATGATGCAGAAGCATCACTAGGCAGCCAAAATGTGGGTCACCATGCTGCATTGTTGTATTCGCAATGTGTATCGTGACCACTACTCTTGAATTCTGCTAATGATTTTCATAAGGCAGACTAGAGTCATTTTCGAAAGGCCATAAATAAAAAAAAACGGAGGAAAATTATTCTATTGCATGCGCTGTGTAAACGGTAAAGTTTCATAAAACAACGTGTGTAATAATTTTACAAGTTTAAATTGATCTTATCGAAAGTATTGATGATAATAGATTTTGATAATCATTTTCAAATATAAATTTTGCCACCTGTCTTTACTGTTGACGCCACCGTTTAGGGAAAATAGAACTCAACAACAGTTTTTTTCTTGTATCAGCTTTCTGACTCATTTTGTGATAAAACGTTTTACGATAAACATAGAGTAATCGGTGTGTTTGTTTAGTCCTAACAGTTTAGTTTTAGGAGTATACTTGTGATATAATGAATGTAGATACTTCATTTGGTTTGCTTCTCTAATAAGATATTGGTCGTAAGTTTTACTTTAAATGACGTTAAAAACCCGTGGAACTAGTAAAATTATACTGTTTCACAGATTACCAATGTTAAGGTACTTTTTATTGGTTTTCAACGAGTAAGTAGATTGTCTGTGAACCCTCTAGTGACTCTAGAGTCACAGGGCACATGAAAATAGAGCATTTAATAGGAAATAACATAAAATCTGAAACAATGTGTCCCTGCCTATGACCCTGGTAGGAGGGACACTTTCACTGGCTCGGTAGCGCGTGGTAGCGTATGCGACTGCTGTGCTTGGGGTCTCGGGCTCGATTAGAGAATCGACCGAGAATCGAAATGTTTGTATAATCTGCAAATATTTGTTTCGGAGTTTCGTTGCTTTCCATTTATGATATGTGTGTATTGTAAAAAAGTATAATTTTATTCATATCAGTTGTAGAGTACCCATAATACAAGCTCTGCTAAGATTAGAACTAGATGGCGTTGTGTGTCAGATGTCCAAAATATTTATTTACTTAATTAAACACATAGGAACAGGTAAAAAAATATACAAAATGTACAAAAATTTTAACTTTTTTATTTTTAACATATTATTATAAAGAATATTTTTAAGACTGGTATCCAGATACGTCGAATAATTTTAAGGTTTTCCTTATAAAAACTGTGTACTTTTATTTACTAAGAATCGTCATAATATTTTCACTAAGTTAGTATGCGAAGAAACACGAAACTATTGCTGAGTATGGCCACAGCGTATATTTGTAAAAGAGTTCATAGAAATAAATTAAATTGACTGTGACTGCACTTCGTAAGCACATAATATTGTGAACACAACTTTTTTAAATTTTTAACAGCTTAATAAAGTCAATTTCATATCAGGAAAATTCTTGAAATACTCTCTATGAAAAATAAAACTACTTAAAATAAGACATAAATTAAATCTATACTTTCTTTGGATTAGATTTCAAATCTTTTTGGTTTACTGTAGATCTCTTATCTTTTTCTCCAGTCTTTTGGTTAATAGAACTAGTGTTCTTTGCAATCTTCTTTGCAGGAAGATTTTGTGTTGATGTCAGGGCCTTCTCTTTTTTATTAGTCTTAGAATTGCTAGAATTAGTGGTGCTTATAGTTTTATTAAGAGTAAGGTTTTGTGTCGCTATTAACGCCTTATCTTTTTCATCAGTCTTAGAGTTATCAGAAATAGGATCCCTTAGAATTTTCTTCGGAGAAGCGTTCTTTTTCCACGGCTTAATGCGTATATTTCCAGTCCAATTTTCTTTCTTTAATATTCTTTCTGCAAGTTCCACTGGTACTCCAATTTTAAAAGAAGCAAATTTCGCACGAGCTTTTAATTGGTCAACTGTACAATCAGAATATCCACACAAGGACTTAATGTATGTTAAAATTGTTTTGGCAGTTGCTCCTAATCCAACATTATATAAATGAAGGTAGGTCCATCCATTGGTCACTTCCAGGCCAGGAGGATAGATAAATTCCTTTTTTTTTATTGTCTTCAAGTCTACGCAATCGTTCTGTTTCTTGTTTACAACAGTCAATTCGTCAATGTTAGGGCTAGTGATTAGTTGTTTATCAACTTGAGTATTCTCGACGTTATTTTTTAATGTTGATTTACTATTATCTGACGAGTGAGATTTTTGACTCGAATAAACAGAGCCTGAAATTGAAGAAGAACTGGAAGTACTGTACCATCTTGGCACATCATTTTTAACGTCAGATATAACCTCTGACTGTATTAAGTCTTGATTGTCTTCTAATTGTATCCTTTCTGCAAAATCACTTGTTTCAGAGCTTTCATATATGTTTTTCTTTGATGAAGCAATTTCACAATCTTTCATTTTTAATACCGCATCATATTTGCTAGTCATTTCCTTCATGGTTATACAAATATTTGAAAGTATGCTTTCAAACTGAGCATTCTGAGTTTTGATGTCAGTTACAACAAGCTTCAATCGATTCACTTCTAGGTTTAGAGACGAATAATTGGAAGGCTGATGTTGATGATGACATGGTATACCAAACATTGTGGTACTGATCGATTAACTTGGATTTTAAGCGATATTTAGCTTTTAGAAAATTATTTAGGAGACAGTTTCACAGTAGTTCTAAACCTTAGCTATTTGAATTTTCTTTCAGATGTGGAGGTAAATATCTGCATCAGCTTTGAACCGTCTTTCATCGAACAGTAAGATCGTCAAAACACTATAAATGCTTTACAAGACAATTTGTTTTTCACGTTCACTTACATGTAGATTAGGAATTAAATTTACTGTCCGGAATCTGAGGTCATTGACATTGAATTCACTGATGATAAATTGTGTTTATGACCTTGTGAGCTGTATGCTCAACCCTAGAATTGATTTATCACATACTTGACACTTCTTCTACTATAAGTTCTTCACTTCACTGTAGTC
Organism: Spilarctia lutea; assembly: GCA_916048165.1. NCBI lineage: Eukaryota > Metazoa > Arthropoda > Insecta > Lepidoptera > Erebidae > Spilarctia > Spilarctia lutea. The sequence goes on from OU696490.1 coordinate 15,496,366, forward strand.
TATTATTCAGTTTGTATCGAACACGTTACACCAAATTATTAGAACAGTAGTTGTTAACGCTGAGACTGATGTCTCGCTTATGACAAGTGTTCAAACGCTAAAGCTAAGTAACATTGGTTGTGGTGCAATACTAGGAAATTAGTTGAAATATTTGAAATACTCGATTAATGCAACATATTAACAACTTGTGTAATGGAATTGAAATAAATATTGTTGCCGTGGCACACCCTGTTGAATGATCGAAAAACACATATTGCGATATACACGTAGTCATTTTAACAACAAAAAATTACTTTCAGGATTTAACCAAATTAAAACAAGACCACACGGGAAGCACTAGCTTTCAAATTAAAAGAATCACCAAAATCGGTTCTCCAAGCCGAAAGTTTTTTTTTTTTTGGACATCTAACACACAACGCCATCTAGTCCCACGCTAAGCAGAGCTTGTGTAATGGGTACTAGACAACTGATATAAATGCTTATATACTTTTTTTTTGTAAATACATGCAAATTATACATAGAAAACACCCAAACTCCGAAACAAATATTTGAAAATTACACAAACATTTGGTCCGACCCAGGATTTGAACCCGAGACCTCGAGCACAGCAGTCCCATTCACTACCACTACGCCACCGAGACAGTCGTTATAATGTACCAAACATAAAAAAACAGTTGAATTGAAAACCACTAAAATGTTTCAAGTCGGTTAAAAATAATAATTAACGTTACGTTATAATTTGTTATATACCTTTTGAATGTGGTAGTTTTCCAACCAAAAGCATCCAAGTGTGTATTAAGCTACGCCTAGTTTAGGATTCCGTAGTAAGCACTTTTATTATTTATTATTTAGCACTTAGTAAGTAAGCACTTTTAGTAGTAGTAAGCACTTTTATTATTTATTATATATTTATTATAAACATTTCTCATTAGCGGTTTCTTTCTCTCTCTTCCATATTCACACAACGCCATATAGTCCTAAACTACTTGAAACTTGTTCTATAGGTACTATACAATTGATATCATTACTATTTTGTAAATACATTTGTATCTAAACTCCGAAAAAAATATTTGCAGATCATACAAACCTTTGGTTTGTCCCGGACATCGAGCTCGAGACGTCATGCATAATATTCCCATTCGCTACCACTGCGCTACTAAACAAAACTATAATGATACAAATAATCGAGTTTTAATCGTAAATTAAAAGTCCTTTGAGCTTTGATAGTTTTCTTTTGTTTTCGTGTTTGTTTCTACCTTCAATTCCTTCCTACTTCTTTCATGTTGAAAGGAACTGGAGGTACCCTAAAAATATCATTTTTCAAGATTCTATATAATCTTTTTCTTGGCGTGGCCAAATTACAGCTTTGGAGCACCAATGGTCTGCGGGATATAGTGTGGACAAACGGACGAACAGATTAACGTTACGAAACTATACGGGTACAGTTTTTGCCATTATGGCCATTGAACGCTGATAACAATCGTACTAAATTAAGTATGTAAATAATTAGGATATGTGTCTCCGGTATCCTTACTCACTCGGTGAAATATAGCGAAAGAGTTATTTTGCAGCGGTTTTCTGTAATGCCGTGGTATTACTCCGGTCGAACCGGCTCTTGACGGGGGAGAGCTATGCTTCGGCATGAATGTGTCGGCTCGACCGGAGTGATACCACGGCCTCACAGAAAACCGGTGTGAAATAGCGTTTGCGCTGTGTTTCACCGAGTGAGTGAGGACACCGGAGGCCCATATCCCAACCCCTTACCATTATCCCCTTTCCCTTCCCCCAAAGGTCGGCAACGCACTTGTGACACCTTTGGTGTTGCGGGTGTCCATGGGCGGCGGTAATCGCTTACCATCAGGTGATAAGTCTGCTCGTTTGCCCACAATTCAAAAAAAAAAAAAAAAATTATGGCTGATCGATAATCGGAAACGCCTTTTTTTTATGGAGTAGGTGGCAATCGAGCTGATGTATCACCTGATGGTAAGCGATTACCGCCGCCCATGGACACCCGCATCACCACAGGCGTCACAAGTGCGTTGCCAGCCTTTGGGGGATGGGGAAGGGGATGGGGGAAGTGGTTGAGGTATGGGTCTACGGTATCCTCACTCACTCGGTGAAACACAGCGCAAGTGCTATTTCACACCGGCTTTCTTTGAGTCAGTGGTATCATGCATACAATATTATACTGCCTAGGTGGAGCAGTAGTAGCTTATACGTTTGCTGTGCTTGAGATTTCAGGTTTTATACCTGGGTCGGACTAAATGTTTGTATATCAGTCGTCTAGTATCTATAATACAAGCTTTGTTTAGTTTGTTTTTTTTTTCAATAATCCTCAATCATTCGGAGGCATAAACGAAAATATTGCTCGACAACGGTTTTCGGTGACACCGTAGTACCAGTCACAACATCAATTCGCGCGCGGTTTAGCCTAATAGCCTGATACAGTGCTTATAGCCATCTTACCTCAGAGTACTCTTCATACGATTATTGAAAGGAAAGGTCATTTATATCAGTCACCTTTCCTTTCGATATTAAAAGTAAGTAAAGAGACAGCAATGAAAATGCCGCCTTTTATATGTTTCAATAGCACTTAAGTTTCAGTGGTTGGACTGGGAGCCTTAATTATACCTGTACCCATGTATTTTACAGATGAGGCCATATTTAAATGTAGAATTAAAATTTTACATTGCTTCATTGTCATTATTATCTCAGCCCAAAGATGTCCATGGGTGGTGAGATGCTCGCCCAAAGTGGTAAGCGATAAATCTGCTATCAGCGCTCTTCTCAACAGTACGTGATGTACTGATAGTTTAAACATTGGTTTGATTGTATTATTAAAAGAAGGTTTTAGGTTTTAAAAATAACATATACTTTTTTAAAGATGAATTAACCTACCTCTATTGGAAACTGTAAATAGCTTATTAAAAATTGCCGTTAGTGAGTAAGTCAATCAATAAAAATATTTAATCGTCAAGATAACGTTATCGTTTCTAGCGAGTTGATCGAAATGTGCGAAAGCATGACTTACTCACGTTTAGTGTTGTGAAACACTAGTGTTTAACAATATTTTTTATGGAATAGGTAGAGGGCATACGAGCAGACGTATCATCTGATGGTAAGCGATTACCGCCGCCCGTGGACACCTGCAACTCCAGAGGCGTCACAGGTGCGTTGCCGGCCATTGGGGGGATTGGGAGAGGGATGGGTGAGGAGTTGGGGTATGGGCCTCCGGAAAGAAAGACAGTGCAGGACCTGTTTCACACCAGTTTTCTGTAAGGCCGTGGTATCACTCCGATCGAGCTGGCTCATGCATGCCGAAGCGTGGCTCTCCCACGATAAGTTACTATTACTAAACACAATTAATTTCTTTCTGAAATAAATGCTGTTGAAAACCCGTGGAACTAGTGAAGTTATACTACTGTTTCACAGATTACCAATGTTATGGTACTTTTTATTGCTTTTCAACGAGTAAGTAGATTGTCGGTGAACCCTCTAGTGACTTTAGAGTCTAGAGTCACAGGTTACCTCGAGCGGCGGTAGTCACTTACCATCAGGTGACTTAACTGCTTACTTGCCCAATGTACCATGAAAATAGAGCATTTAATAGGAAATAACATAAAATCTGAAACAATGAGTCCCTGCCTATGACCCTGGTAGGAGGGACACTTTTTGATTGCTGTGCTTGAGGTCTCGGGTTCGATTAGAGAATCGACCAGGGTGTCGTACGAAATGTTTGTATAATCTGCAAATATTTGTTTCGGAGTTTGGTTGTTTTCCATTTATGATATGTGTGTATTAAAAAAAAACTATAATTGTATTCATATCAGTTGTCTAGTACCCATAATACAAGCCCTGCTTAGTTTAGGACTCGATGGCGTTGTGTGTTAGATGTCTAAAATATTTATTTACTTAAATACATAGGAACAGGTGAAAACATATAAAAAAATTACAACAAAATAACTTTTTTATTTTTAACATATACCTAACTACAAAGAATATTTTTAAGACTAGTATCCTGATACGTCGAATAATTTTAAGATTTTCCTTATAAAATTGTATTTGTACATACTCAGGTAAGACAGAATATTTTCACCTAAGTATGGTATGCGCAGAATCACGAAAATTTTGCAGAGTATGGCCACAGTGTATATGTGTAAAAGAGTTCATAGAAATAAATTAAGTTCACTGCACTCTACGTCCTTCAGATCATACGCATATTGTAACACATAATATTGTTAACACAACTTTTTAAAATTTTTAACAGCTTAATAAAGTCAATTTCAAATCAGGAAACTTCTTGAAACATTCTCTATAATAAAATAAAACTACTCGTTCTTAAAATAAGACATCAGTTAAATCTATACTTTCTTTGGTTTCGATGTTTTAGATTTCAAATCTTTTTGGTTTACTGTAGATGTCTTATCTTTTTCTTCAGTCTTTTGGTTAATAGAATTAGTGTTCTTTGCAATCTTCTTTGCAGGCAGACAGGTTGATGTCAGGGCCTTCTCTTTTGTATCAATCTTAGAATTGTTAGAATTAGTGCTGCTAGTGTAGATATTATTTAGTTTGTATCGAACACGTTACACCGAACTATTAGAACAGTAGTTGTTAACGCTGAGACTGATGTCTCGCTTATGTTAAGTGTTCAAAAGTCCAAACAAAGTAACTTCTGTTGTGGTGCAATACGAGTTAATTTGTTGAAATGTGTTATTCCGTGATTGATATCACATATTGCAACTTGTGTAATAAAAACGAAATAAATATTGTTACCATGTCAAACATTATTGAACATCCAGAAAAGTAAACGACAACAAACAAATAAACACGTAGTTACAATTTTATTACAGACTAGCTGAACCCCGCGGTGTTACCCGCGGTTATTGTCGTATCGTATGTAACGCTGCGGGGTGAAGCTAGTCTAAAAAATGTAAGCCTAAGTTAAGCCTTGTACCATCAGCTACCTACCAGTGAAAGTCCCGTCCAAATCGGTAAAGCCGTTCCAGAGATTAGCCGGAACAAACAGACAGACAGAAAAAAAATTTAAAAATATATATTTTGGTATGTTTACCGTATATACATTCATAAGCATGTAGTAGAAAGCGGTTATTTTAATATTACAAACACACACTCCAATTTTATTAATTTGTATAGATTAGTTGAACCCCGCGGTGCTACCCGCGGTGTTCTATAAAGCGTGAAACTATATCTTTATAAATTGTAGCCTATGTGTTATTCTGATGTGTAAGTTATGTTATTGTAAATTTTTGCGTAAAAGAGTAACAAACATACTCACTTACATACTCACAAACTTTCGCGTTTGTAATATTAGTAGGATATTAATCAAATATTGTATTTACTAACCCTGATTGCTTTTAAAAGCCGTATCTAGTAAGACAACAGCTCATGGAGTTGATGGATAAAATAATGACATCGCCATTAAAAGGTATTGTAAAAACTATATTTTACAAGATTTTATTTAACCATTTTGTTGTGATTACTACGAGCGAACTTTCAATTGCGCATATTTACTGAAGATATCACTTAATTATTATTCATTCTCTTAGTACAGATTAACTGAGAATAGTGTAGAAAAAAATAGCCTAAGTTACTCCTTGTATCATCAGCTACCTGCTAGTAAAAGTCCCATTAAAATCGGTTAAGTCGTTCCAGAGATAAGCCGCAACAAGCAGATTGACTGCCGGACAGACGGACGTAAATAAAAAACATAAAGCTTTTAATTTAAAATGACAAACGGCACAATATTTTTTTATTGGTATACATTTGTAGTAACAACAGTATCGAATTAGGTGTATACAATATCTATACTGACATACTTGAATACATAAACGGTTTGATTGTATGGTGGTTGAAGCAGCCGCCACGCCGTTTCCTATTACCTTAAGTTTGATGGGTTCAAATCCCACATGGAATAAGACTTAGATCCACAAATCCGGGTGTCCTTTGTGTTCAGATCATCTATCTTTGTTAGGTTCTCCGCGACACAAGATTATTTGCTAGTGCGAAAGTTGTCTTTAGAATAAAATGTAATATATAATGCTGTATGTAATCACTCTATATTTAATGTAGATAATACCTAAAAAAAATATTGAACTCTTTTATGAAAAATACTGTTAGTTAGTCCAGTTATCGAGTAAAGCTATAGGCTATATATCATCACGCTTCGACTACAGAAGCAGATTATCTATGATATATTTACAGGTAGTAGAGCCACGCTGATTTCAGCACGAACGAGCGTACTACCCTCTCATAGAAAATCAACATAAAATAACAGCGTTGGTACCGCCGTGTTTTGTTGGTGAGCGCGAGACCGGAGGTCCAATGATGCAGAAGCATCACTAGGCAGCCAAAATGTGGGTCACCATGCTGCATGGTTGTATTCGCAATGTTTATCGTGACCACTACTCTTGAATTCTGCTAATGATTTTCATAAGGCAGACTAGAGTCATTTTCGAAAGGCCATAAATAAAAAAAAACGGAAGAAAATTATTCTATTGCATGCGCTGTGTAAACGGTTAAGTTTCATAAAACAACGAATGTAATAATTTTACAAATATAAATTGTTCTTATCTTATCTTATCAAGCCGTAAACGTCCACTACTGGAGCAACCAAAGTGCTAAGTGGTAAATCGGTTATCTCCGGTCTTCTAAGCTGTACGTGATGTATTGACAGTTCGGACAGTCCTTCATGCGTTATTCTAATAGGTCAGTAAACTTGAACGGAGGAATACATTTATGTGTATTGGTCTGATTGTATTGTGTTTAGAATAGGTATAGGGTACGTTCGTGTAGAGTAAAAACATGATCGTGACCGATACTGATACCTTTGAGTGCACCCACCAAAACAAGACTGAGAAGTAGGATGTTCCGTCTCTCGTTTCAATACTCAGTCAGTGAGTGAGTCAGTCAATGAAATAATTTGTTCGGTGAGGTCACGTTATCATTGTGGACGAGCCGATCCAAATATGCGAAAGGATGACTCACTAAATATCAATGTTGTAAAACATTGTACGTTATCTTAAAATTGGATCTATTATACAAGACTTAGATTGGATATAAATAAAGATTGTGTAATATGTACCAGTTTATCTTGACATAGTATAATACAACGTCATTTTACGCATTTTATGCGCTTCACCGTTGGAGAACCACGGTTTGGCATGAATGGGCCGGCTCGACCGAATTGATACCACAGAAAACCGGTGTGAAACAGCGCCTGCGCTGTGTTCACCGAGTGAGTGAGGATACCGGAGCCCATATCCCAACCCCTTCCCCCATCCCGTTTCCCATCCCTTAAAGGCCGACAACTTACTTGTGACGCCTCTGGTATTACAGGCGTCCATGTGCGGCGCTAATCGCTTACGTGTACTCATTTACCCCTTATTCTAAAAAAAATATTTGTATGAATTTAATCACCTAACATCTATTAAATCATACAAAAGATTTTGAGGAAGTAATGCTATCAATTGGATAATATTTTAAAGAAGGATATAATTTATATTGAACGTATTGATGATAATAGATTTAGATAATCATTTTTCAAATTTCAACTTCGTCACGTCTTTAATGTTGTCTAAACGGTGGCGCCGTTTAGGGAAAATAGAACACAACAACAGTTTTGCTCTATTATTAGCTTTATGACTCATTTTGTGATAAAACATGTTACGATAAACATAGAGTAATCGGTGTGTTTGTTTAGTCATAACAGTTTAGTTTTAGGAGTATACTTGTGATATAATGAATGTAGATACTTCATTTGGTTTGCTTCTCTAATAAGATATTGATCGTAATTTTTACTTTAAATGTCGTTAAAAACCCGTGGAGCTAATGAAATTATACTGTTTGACAGATTATCAATGTTATGGTACTTTTTATTGCTTTTCAACGAGTAAGTAGGTTGTCTGTGAACCTTCTAGTGACTCTAGAGTCACAGGTTACCGTGAGCGACGGTAGTCACTTACCACCAAGTGACTCAACTGCTTACTTGCCTAATGTACCATGAAAGTAGAGCATTTAATAGGAAATAACATAAAATCTGAAACAACGTGTTCCTGCCTCTGACCCTGGTAGTAGGGACACTTTGACTGGCTCGGTGGCGCGTGGTAGCGTATACGACAGCTGTGCTTGAGGTCTCGGGTTCGATTAGAGAATCGACTAGGGGGTCGGACGAAATGTTTGTATAATCTTCAAATATTTGTTCCGGAGTTTGGCTTTCCATTTATGATATGTGTGTATTAAAAAAAAATATAATTTTATTCATATCAGTTGTAGAGTACCCAAAACACTAGCTCTGCTAAGTTTAGAACTAGATGGCGTTGTGTGTCAGATGTCCAAAATATTTATTTACTTAATTAAACACATAGGAACAGGTAAAAAAATATACAAAATGTACAAAAAATTTAACTTTTTTATTTTTAACATATTATTATGAAGAATATTTTTAAGACTAGTATCCAGATACGTCGAATAATTTTAAGGTTTTCCTTATAAAAACTGTGTACTTTTATTTACTAAGAATCGTCATAATATTTTCACTAAGTTAGTATGCGAAGAAACACGAAACTATTGATGAGTATGGCCACAGCGTATATTTGTAAAAGAGTTCATAGAAATAAATTAAATTGACTGTGACTGCACTTCGTAAGCACATAATATTGTGAACACAACTTTTTTAAATTTTTATCAGCTTAATAAAGTCAATTTCATATCAGGAAAATTCTTGAAATACTCTCTATGAAAAATAAAACTACTTAAAATAAGATATCAATTAAATCTATACTTTCTTTGGTTTAGATTTCAAATCTTTTTGGTTTACTGTAGATCTCTTATCTTTTTCTCCAGTCTTTTGGTTAATAGAACTAGTGTTCTTTGCAATCTTCTTTGCAGGAAGATTTTGTGTTGATGTCAGGGCCTTCTCTTTTTTATTAGTCTTAGAATTGCTAGAATTAGTGGTGCTTATAGTTTTATTAAGAGTAAGGTTTTGTGTCGCTATTAACGCCTTATCTTTTTCATCAGTCTTAGAGTTATCAGAAATAGGATCCCTTAGAATTTTCCTCGGAGAAGCGTTCTTTTTCCACGGCTTAATGCGTATATTTCCAGTCCAATTTTCTTTCTTTAATATTCTTTCTGCAAGTTCCACTGGTACTCCAATTTTAAAAGAAGCAAATTTCGCACGAGCTTTTAATTGGTCAACTGTACAATCAGAATATCCACACAAGGACTTAATGTATGTTAAAATTGTTTTGGCAGTTGCTCCTAATCCAACATTATATAAATGAAGGTAGGTCCATCCATTGGCCACTTCCAGGCCAGGAGGATAGGTAAATTCCTTTTTTTTAATTGTCTTCGAGTCTACGCAATCGTTCTGTTTCTTGTTTACAACAGTCAATTCGTCAATGTTAGGGCTAGTGACAATTTGTTCATCAACTTGAGTTTTCTTGACGTTACTTTTCAATGTTAAGTTACTATTATCTGACGAGTGAGATTTTTGACTCAAATAAACAGAGCCTGAAATTGAAGAAGAACTGGAACTACTGTACCATCTTGGCAAATCATTTTTAATGTCAGATATAACCTCTGACTGTTGTCTAAAGTCTTGATTGCCTTCTACTTGTATCCTTTCTGCAAAATCACTTGTTTCAGAGCTTTCATATATGTTTTTCTTTGATGAAGCAATTTCACAATCTTTCATTTTTAATACCGCATCATATTTGCTAGTCATTTCCTTCATGGTTATACAAATATTTGAAAGTATGCTTTCAAACTGAGCATTCTGAGTTTTGATGTCAGTTACAACAAGCTTCAATCGATTCACTTCTAGGTTTAGAGACGAATAATCGGAAGGCTGATATTGATGACGACATGGTATACCAAACATTGTTGTATTGATCGATTTACTTGGATTTTAAGCGATATTTAGCATTCAGAAAATTATTTAGGAGACAGTTTCAAAGTAGTTCTAAACCTTAGTTTTTTGAATTTTCTTTCAGATGTGGAGGTAAATATCTTGATCAGCTTTGAACCGTCTTTCATCGAACAGTGAGATCGTCAAAACACTATAAATGCTTTAGAAGACAATTTGTTTTTCACGTTCACTTACATGTAAATTAGAAATTAAATTTACTGTCAGGAATCTGAGGTCATTGACATTGAATTCACTGATGATAAATTGTATTTATGACCTTGTGAGCTTTTTGCTCAACCCTAGAATTGATTTATCACATACTTGACACTTCTTCTACTATAAGTTCTTCACTTCACTGTAGTCTATTATTCAGTTTGTATCGAACACGTTACATCAAATTATTAGAACGTAGTTGTTAACGCTGAGACTGATGTCTCGCTTATGACAAGTGTTCAAACGCCAAAGCTAAGTAACATTGGTTGTGGTGCAATACTAGGAAATTAGTTGAAATATTTAAAATACCCAATTAATGCAATATATTTACAACTTGTGTAATGGAATTGAAATAAATTTTGTTGCCGTGCCAACCCTTTTGAATGATCGAAAAACATGTCTTGCGATATACACGTAGTCATTTTAACAACAAAAACCTACTTTCAGGACTGGACTAAATTAAAATAAGAACACACGGGAAGCACTAGCTTACAAATTAAAAGGAATCACGAAAATCGGTTCTTCCAGTCGAAAGTTGTAATGTCACAAACATAAAAAAAAAACAGTTGAATTGATAACCACCAAATTTTTCAAGTCGGTTAAAAATAATAATTAACGTTACGTTATAATCTGTGATGTTCTTTTTGAATGTGGTAGTTTTCGAACCAAAAGCATCCAAGTGTGCAAGCCTCGCCTAGTTTAGGGTTCCGTAGTAAGCACTATTGTTGTTTATTGTTATAAACATTTCCCATTAGCGGTTTCTTTCTCTCTCTTCCATATTCACACAATGCTATATAGTCCCAAACTACTTGAAACTTGTACTATAGGTACTAGACAACTAACATTAATATTTTTTTGTAAATACATTTTATCTAAACTCCGGAAAAAATATTTGCAGATCATACAAACATTTGGTTTGTCCCGGACATCAAGCTCGAGACATCAAGCATAATATTCCCATTCGCTAATGAGGCAGTCAAAAAATATATATATATATATATATATATATATAATAAGTATAGCTTATACATCCAAAAACCCTTAAGGTATGTTTATTATATCAATTTACATCCCGGTATATAACACATAAACAAGTCCAAAATGTTTGAGCCTATATTAATACAAATAATCGAATTTTACTCGTAAATTAATAGTCTTTTGAGCTTTGATAGTTTTCTTTTGATTTCGTCGTGTTTGTTTCTATCTTGAATTCTTACATATTAAAAGCTACTGGAGGTAACCTAAAAATTACATTTTTGAAGGTTTTATATAATCTTTTTCTTGGCCAAATTACAGGTTTGGAGCACTAATGGTCTGCGGGATATAGTGTGGACAAACGGACGAACAGATTGACGTGACGAAACTATATGGGTACAGTTTTTGCTATTATGGCCATGGAACTCTGATAACAATCGTACTGGATTAAGTATGTAAATAATTAGGTAAAATGATCAAAAATAAATGTACTAAGTCTCCTTTTTTTAATCTTTACTATTCACACAATTATATAAGGTCGACTATTAGTTCAAACGGTTTTTAATGGAATAGGGGGCAAACGAGCAGACGTATTACCTGATGGTAAGCGATTACCGCCGCCCATGGATAACCACAACACCAGAGGCGTCACAAGTGCGTTGAAGACCTTTGGGAAATGGGGAAGGGGATGGGGGGAGGGGTTGGGGTATGTGTCTCCGGTATCCTTACTCACTCGGTGAAACACAGCGAAAGCGCTATTTCACACCAGTTTTCCGTAAGGCCGTGGTATCACTTCGCTCGAGCTGACTCATTCATGCCGAAACGTGACTCTTCCTCGGTAAAAAGTTAAACTAGTTGTCAGTATATTCGTATATTTAAATTTTTGTGGGATTACTTGAGACCTCCTAATCGATAATCGCATACGCTTACCACTCGCTGGACTAACAAGATTTGTTGTCTACAAGCATACAATATTATACTGCCTAGTTGGAGCAGTAGTAGCGTATACGATTGCTGTGCTTGAGATTTCAGGTTTGATTCCTGGATCGGACCAAGTGTTTGTTTATCAGTCGCCTAGTATCTATAAGACAAGCTTTATTTAGTTTGTTTGTTTTTCATTATTCATTAATCATTGGGCAGAAACGAAACTATTGCTCGACAGTTTTCGGTGACACCGTAGTTAAAGCCACAGCATCAATTCGCCTGCGGTTTAGCCTAATAGCCTGGTACAGTGCTTATAGCCAACTTACCTCTGAGTTCTCTTCATAAGATTATTGAAAGGAAAGGTCACTTATATCAGTCACCTTTCCTTTTAATATTAAAAGTAAGTAAAGAGACAGCAATGAAAATGCCGCCTTTTATATGTTTCAATAGCACTAAAGTTTCAGTGGTTGGACGAAGAGCCTTAATAATACCTGTACCCATGTATTTTACAGATGAGGCCATATTTAAATGTAGAGTTAAAATTTTACATTGCTTCATTGTCATTATCATCTCAGCCCAAAGATGTCTTTGGGTGGTATGAGGCTCTCACAAAGTGGTGAACGACAAATCTGCTATCTGCGCTTTCTCAACAGTACGTGATGTACTGATAGTTTGAACATTCGTTTGATTGTATTAATAAAAGTATGTTTTAGGTTTAAAAAATAATATATACACTATTAAAGATAAATAAACCTACCTCTATTGGAAACTGTAGATAGGTTATTGAAAATTGCCGTTAGTGAGTAAGTCAATCAATAAAAATATTTAATCGTCGAGGTAACGTTACCGTTTCTAGCGAGTTGATCGAAATGTGCTAAAGCATGACTCACACGTTTAGTGTTGTGAAACACTAGTGTTTAACAATATTTTTTACGGAATAGGTAGAGGGCATACGAGCAGACGTATTATCTGATGGTAAGCGATTACCGCGGCCCACGGACACCATCAACATCAGAGGCGTCACAAGTGCGTTGCTGGCCCTTGGTGGGATTGAGAGAGGGATGGGGGAGGAGTTGGGGTATGAGCCTCCGGTATCCTCACTCACTCTTTGAAAGACAGTGCAGGCACTGTTTCACACCGGTTCTCTGTAAGGCCGTGGTATCACTCCGGTCGAACCGGCACATGAATGTCGAAGCGTGGCTTTCCCACGGTGAGCTACTATTACTAAACACAATTAATTTCTTTCTGAAATAAATGCTATTGAAAACCCGTGGAACTAGTGAAGTTATACTACTGTTTCACAGATCACCAACCTTATGGTACTTTATATTGTTTTTCAACGAGTAAGTAGATTGTCGGTGAACCCTCTGGTGACTCTAAACTCACAGGTACAGGTTATCGTGAGCGGCGGTAGTCACTTACCATCAGGTGACTCAACTGCTTACATGCCCAAGGTACCATGAAAATAGAGCATTTAATAGGAATTAACATAAAATCTGAAACAATGTGTCCCTGCCTATGACCCTGGTAGGAAGGACACTTTGTGATTGATATGTTTGGTGTCTCGGGTTCGATTAGAGAATCGACCGGGGGGTCGGACGAAATGTTTGTATAATCTGCAAATATTTGTTTCGGAGTTTGGTTGTTTTCCATTTATGAAATGTGTGTATTAAAAAAAAAGTATAATTGTATTCATATTAGTTGTAGAGTACCCATAATACAAGCCCTGCTTAGTTTAGGACTAGATGGCGTTGTGTGTTAGATGTCAAAAATATTCATTTACTTAAACTTATAGGAACTGGTGAAAAAATATAAAAAAATGTACAAAAAAAATTACCTTTTTTATTTTTAACATATACCTAACTACAAAGAATATTTTTAAGACTAGTATCCAGATACGTCGAATAATTTTAAGATTTTCCTTATAGAAATGTATTTGTACATACTGAGGTATGACATAATATTTTCACCTTAGTTTGGTATGCGTAGAATCACGAAAATATTGCAGAATATGGCCACAACATACAAGTGTAACAGGGTTCATAGAAATAAATTAAGTTCACTGCAATCTATGTCCTTCAGATCATACGCATATTGTTACACATAATATTGTTAACACAACTTTTTTATTTTTTTTAACAGCTTAATAAAGTCCATTTCAACTTAGGAAAATTCTTAAAATATTCTCTATGATAAAATAAAACTACTTAAAATAAGACATCAGTTAAATCTATTTTTTCTTTGGTTTAGATGTTTTAGACTTCAAATCTTTTTGGTTTACTGTAGATGTCTTATCTTTTTCTTCAGTCTTTTGGTTAATAGAACTAGTGTTCTTTGCATTCTTCTTTGCAGACAGACAGGTTGATGTCAGGGCCTTCTCTTTTGTATCAATCTTAGAAATGTTAGAATTAGTGCTGCTTATAGTTTTGTTCAGAGTAAGGTTTTGTGTCGCTATTAACGCCTTATCTTTTTCATCAGTCTTAGAGTTATTAGAACTAGGATCCTTCAGAACTTTCCTTGGAGGAGCGTTCATTTTCCACGGCTTTATGCGTATATTGCCAGTCCAGTTTTCTTTCTTTAATATTCTTTCTGCGAATTCCACTGGTACGCCAATTTTAAAAGAAGCATATTCCGCACGAGTTTTTAAAAGGTCAACTGTACAGTTAGGATATCCACACAAGGACTTAACGTAATTAAAAACTGTCTTGGCAGTCGTTCCCAATCGGACATTATATAAATGAAGGTAGGTCCATCCATTAGCCACTTCCAGGCCAGGAGGATAAGTAACTTCCTTTTTTTTGATTGTCTTCGAATCTACGCGATCGTTCTGTATCTTGTTTACAACAGTCCATTCGTCAATGTTACGGCTAGTGATAATTTGTTCATCAACTTGAATTTTCTGGACATCACTTTTTAATGTTGAGTTACTATTATCTGATGACTGAGATTTTTGACTCGAATAATCAGAGCCTGCAGTTGAGGAAGAACTGGAACTACTGTACCATCTTGGTACATCATTTTTAACGACAGATATAACCTCTGACTTTATTAAGTCTTGATTGTCTTCTAATTGCACCCTTTCCGCAAAATTATTTATTTCAGAGCTTTCATGTATATTTTTCTTTAATGTAGCAATTTCACAATCTTTCATTTTGATTACCGCATCATATTTGCTAGCCATTTCCTTCATGGTTATACAAATATTTGAAAGTATGCTTTCTAACTGAGCATTCTGAGTTTTGATGTCAGTTACAACAAGCTTCAATCGATTCACTTCTAGGTTTAGAGACGAATAATCGGAAGGCTGATGTTGATGACGACATGGTATACCAAACATTGTTGTATTCATCGATTTACTTGGATTTTAAGCGATATTTAGCATTCAGAAAATTAATTAGGAGACAGTTTCACAGTATTTCAATTTAAAATTATAAAACCTTTTTTATGAATCTTTTCTACAAATCGACTGATTCTTTAATGGCTATAATCGGATTTCACCAAAGTTCTAATCTAAGCTTTTTGAATTTTCTTTCAGATGTGGAGGTAAATATCTTAATCAGCTTTGAATCGTCTTTCATCGAACAGTGAGTTCGTCAAAACACTATAAATGCGACGATTTGTTTTTCACGTTCTCTTACATGTAAATTAGTAATTAAATTTACTGTCCGGAATCTGAGGCTATTGACATTGAATTCACTGATAATAAATTGTGTTTATGACCTTGTGAGCCGTATGCGCAACGCGAGAATTGCTTTATCACATACTTGACACTTCTACAATAAGTTCTTCACTTCACTGTAGTCTATTATTCAGTTTGTATCGAACACGTTACACCAAATTATTAGAACAGTAGTTGTTAACGCTGAGACTGATGTCTCGCTTATGACAAGTGTTCAAACGCCAAAGCTAAGTAACATTGGTTGTGGTGCAATACAAGGAAATTAGTTGAAATATTTAAAATTCCCGCAACATATTAACAACTTGTGCAATGGAATTGAAATAAATATTGTTGCCATAGCAAACCCTATTGAATGATCAAAAAGATGTCTTGCGATATGCATATAGTCATTTTAACAAAAAAAAAAACTACTTTAAGAACTGGGCCAAATTAAAATGGGACCATACGGAAATAACTAGCTTTTAAATAAAAAGTGTAATCAAAATCGGTCCTCCCAGTCGTAAGTTATGATGTAACAAACATAAAAAGAAACAGTCGTATTGATAACCACCTCTATTTTTGAAGTCTGTAAAAAAATAATAAATTGACGTTTCGTTATAATCTGTGATATGTGTGTGTGATCTTTTTGAATGTGGTAATTTTGCGTTTGAACAATTGAAATTAAAGTATGTATTAAGCAACGCTCAGTGCAGTCATTAAATGATATAAACATTTCCTATTAGCGGTGTCTTTCTCTCTCTTCCATATTTTTTTTTTCAACTCCCGCACTAGGAATAATTCCTGTGTTGCGGGGGACTTTACAAACATACATGAAACGGACGCAAAGAACACCCTGACTCAGAACAACAATTTGCGGATCACGCAAAGTGTTATTCCATGTAGGATTTGAACCCAAAACACTTGGCGAAGTAGGGAACGACGTTGCGACCGCTTAACCACAACGCCATATTACCTGACCTGACCTATACAACAAATGTACCTGAATATTAGTTTTTCCATCGAGTGACTGACAATAGGGGGCAAACGAGCAGACGTATTACCTGATGGCAACACCAGAGGCGTCACAAGTGCGTTGACGACCTTTGGGTGATAGGGAGAGGGATGGGGGAGGATTTGGGGTATGGGTCCTTATCCTCACTCACTCTTTGAATAACAGCGCAAGCCCTGTTTCACACCAGTTTTCTGTAAGGCCGTGGTATCACTCCGGTCGATCCGGCCCATGCATGCCGAAGCGTGGCTCTCGCACGATAAGTTACTATTACTTAACACAATTAGTTTATTAATATTGTATATTTACATTGTATAAACTTTGCTGTTTTAAGTACTTAAAACCTATAATAGATTTTGATTCTCTCACTCAATCTCTCTCTCTCATTCAATTAGTTGTCAGTATTTAATCGTTGATCGCATTTGTTATAAGAGATTCTATTATAGTATAGGAACTATGAGTAATGATTTAGTAACAATTTTTTGACGCTTAATAAAAAAGTAAGCTTTTGCACAAATCGATCCGCTTGTTTGGCGTGATACAATGTCTATAAGGACATTATATTATTAAGGAACCGACGTTAAACAGTTTTTTCTTCGATTTTCATCGAGTTTATGAGATTAATGGTGCTCAAATCCACTTTTCCCTGATTTTGCAACAACTATGGAGTCAGTTAGCCTACGGATGCCGTTAGACACTCACAAGACATGATTATTGGTTTGCAAAACCATAAAAATGGGAAATAATAATGGCTACTAAACATTCCTTAAAATCTTTGGATGTGATTCTAGCAGGACGAAGAGTATATTTACTCAAATAAAGATACACGTGGAAAAACATTTATATACAATTGACACAATGAAAATAACTTTATTATTTTTAATATAAATGTACCAAAGTATTTTACGACTGGCGTGTACTTAAAATATATTACAAGATTTATTTAATAGAAACTGTATTTCTGCGTATTAAGAAATGACAAGACATGCTCGCTATGACTAAAAAAAGGTAAAATTATTAGAAAATAGGGCCACAACTATTTACTTAATTAAAGTTTAATAGGGTCCGTAGAAACACAATATAAATAAATGCTTCAAATATATTGATCTGCAAATATTTGTTTCGGAGTTTGGGTGTTTTCTATGTATAATATGTATGTATTTACAAAAAAAAGTATATAAGTATTCATATCAGTTGTCTAATACCCATAACATAAGCTCTGCTTAGCTTGGGACCAGATGGCGTTGTGTGTTAGATGTTATACCATAAAACTATTTAAAATTTAGGCTTTGTTTTGATGTCTCTTTTTCTTCAGTCTTGGGGTTAACCGAACTAGTGCTCTTAACAATCAAATTTTGAGCAAGATATTCTGTTGACGTTCTTTCCTTTTTGTTTGTAATGTGTGGTCCATCGTGTCCTGAAGCAGCAGTGGCCTAGAGCGATTGACCAGCCTCATTTGATTAGCAGCTAGTTCTTCTATCATGGTTTTCATGAATGGTAGATATCTGCCGTAATTGTTTGACCAGATTTTAGAAAGCTATAGTGAACGACACCGCGGCACTAGTCCGCCTAACACTCAGAAGTAACTTTCTTAGATTAATTTTAGGATCCACTTTTCATCAGACACCTGATTTAAAATCCCTTCATTATTGTGCCAGTTGAGCAATGTAACGCAGTAGTCAACGCATGTTTGCTGGTTCGCTTCACTCAATTTATGAGGTACCCATCGTTCAAGCTTTTTTATTTTTCCTATTTGCTTTAAGTGGATTCGAACAATTTCATCACATGCAACGAAGCCAGTAGCCAACTGTGAATTGGTTTGCGATGGATCCGTTTCCATAACAGCCTTTAATTCATCATGATCCACTTTGGTCTCCGGCCATCTACGGGGCTTGTCATGAAGGTCTAAATTTTCAGAACGAAAACGTTAGAACCGATAACGTACCGTGTTTTCTTTTGTGATATCAGCGCCATACACATCGTTAATCCTTCGAGCTGTTTCTGTACTGGTGCCACAGTAGAACTCGTACTCGTAAATAAAGTAATATTTCAAGTTTTTCATTGTGTGAGATATGGTATGAAAGAAAACAAAATACATAAATAAATAGAATAAATAAATATTCCGGACATCTAACACACAACGCCATCTAGTCCCAAGCTAAGCAGAGCTTGTGTTATGGGTACTCATATAAATACTTATATACTTTTTTTTTGTAAATACATACATATTATATATAGAAAACACCCAAACTCCGAAACAAATATTTGCAGATCATACAAACATTTGGTCCGACCCGGGAATCGAACCCGAGACCTCAAGCTTAGCAGTCGCATACGCTACCACTACGCCATCGAGGCAGTTACATGACTTTATAACTTTGAATTTGGAATTCTTAACCAAAGAATTCTTTACCGTGGGAGAGCTATGCTTCGGCATGAATGGGTCGGCTCGACCGGAGTGATACCACGGCCTCACAGAAAACCGGTGTGAAATAGCGTTTGCGCTGTGTTTCACCGAGTGAGTGAGGATACCGGAGGCCCATACCCCAACCCCTCCCCCATCCCCTTTCCCATCCCCCAAAGGTCGGCAACACATTTGTGACGCCTTCGGTGTTGCGGGTGTCCATGGGCGGCGGTAATCGCTTACCATCAGGTGATACGTCTGCTCGTTTGCCAACTATTCAATAAAAAAAAAAAAAAAAGACGTGCAATAAAACGCCTGTTTTATATATTAGGACTTGATATTAAAACTCCTTATCATACTCGTACATTCAGCTCGTAAGTAATGAGATGACATCATTCGTTTTGAACTTTTTGAACTATATATCGTTTAGATTATTTTTGACGCTTGTATGTAAATATTTTCATTGTTTTACATTTCCTAGTATTATGATTTAGATAAATACAAAATACATATAATACATTTGTATCATGAGAGGAAAAATTCTATTGAAGAATAAATATAATTCTGTCTGTGTATACAAACCCGGGACATCAAATACGAGTATAAAAAGGGTTTGACTTAATACCCCCGATATGATGTATTGGTTGAGTCTGATATTAACTTTCTCAGGAATGATCCTTTCTCTTACTTAATACTGATTTTTAGTAATAATAGTACTGATTGAGCTATGTATATTGTTAATTTATTCCGAATTAAATTTATTAAGTGTCGTTGTTGTTGAAGTGAATTTTTTTACAGGAAGGTTAAATACTACCTAAATACTCATCTATATAGGAATATGTTTAAGCTAGCGCCATTATAACTATGTCTGTAGCTATAAGTATATTTTATAACGCTGAGCCAGCTGTGAATGCATATTTGACTGCCTCGGTGACGCAGTGGTAGCGTGTGCGACTGCAATAAGACATAATACATGCTTGCTTAGTTTGGGACTAGATGCCACTGTATGTTAGATGTAAAAAATATAAATATTTAAATACATTTATACAAAATAAGCTTGATTACATTTCTAAGTTTTTACTTCTGTCGGCAGTTCTCAGACTGCTGTGTTTTTTATGGAATGATGGGCATAACGCATAACGAGCTGTTAGCGAGTGACTACCATTGCTAGTGGACACCTGTAAATCAAGAGACGCCTAAGAGTATGAGTATTCAGAATTCAAAAGAGAAAGCTCATTTTGCCATTCGTTGCACTTTACTTACTGACTTATTTCACTCATTGAAATGTTATCAAAGATCTTCTTATGTGATGTAGCAGTATCACTACCACGTGGCTCTCACAAAGATAATGTTGTAAAACATTGTATGATTTCATAAAAACGTTTCTGTTATATTAGACTAAGTTTGAGTGTAAATGACGCTCTTTACTATTTACTAAAGTTTTTTTTTTTCATCTACACTGTATAACAATTATAGTTTTGCCAGGCATTTTCAGAGGAGGTCCAATGATGCAAAGCATCACTTGGCTGCTGTGTGTGTGGGTCACCATGCTACATTGCTGCATTGTCTGCATTCGCATTGAGTATGGTAATCACCACTCTTGGATTTTGCTTATGCTTTCCATTAGGCAGAGTAGAGTCATTTCGGCAGAACCATACATTAAAAATAAACGTATTAATGTGTAACCGTTACTTGTACTAAACAACCATTTAACATTTCTTCATACTAACTTATATTTTTTTCATTAAATTTTAATAGAAAAATCAATGTCATGCAAAAATGTCGCGAAAAATGGGATTTAAAGACAAACTTTAAAGAATATTTGATAAAAGCCATTCTGCTGCTCTGTGTGTGCCTTGTGATAGGTTTATCCAGACGTATACTGCCACGGGCTGATGATGATGAAACGAAATGCGACACCTGGGCAGAGTCAGGACCATGTTCTACATGAACCAAAAACTAAAATATGTTCAAAATTTTGCGCAACATTAAACAAGTTTTGTAATATGTAAGTAAGTCAATATTGT